>JAGFNQ010008250.1:0-232017 GCA_024364735.1 Boesenbergia rotunda
AACTGTTGGGACCGGGTGCATGTTGACATGGATGCGGGTTCGTAATTTTAAAATTAATTACGTGCAGCGGAAGATTTAGCATAAATAATTTCCAAATTATTTAACCACACATCTAAGCATGCAACCTTATATTGTGTAGACATGATCATACATTTAAAATTTTGCAGAAAGTAAACTAATTTACTTATACCTCGCGTAACTCGAAGGAAGGGACGAGATCCAACCGTAAGCGTCCCTTGGAAGCTCCGCCTCTATTCGCGTCCACGCCGAGTTTTCTTCGGGATGACTTCGCAAAGCCACGAGTTTCGTGCCGACAAGAACTACTAGATTCTCCAAAGGCACGACAAGAATACCAAGAGAGAGATGGGAAGACTAACCACCAAACGAAGAACGGAATCAAGATTCCGGGGAAGGAAGGAGTTGCCCGCTTCTTCTTCTTCTCGCAGCTGCTTGGTGGATGAAGCTCACGGCAACAAAGGGGTCCTCTAGGGCCGGCGGCACTAGAGGAGGGAGAGAGAGAGAGGAGAGAGAGAGGGCTTATTCTAGATCTCTTAGATTATTTCCAAGCCTTGCCTTGGTTCCTTTATATAGTAGCCTCTCAATCGCCAAGTCTCCTTTTTATGGAATAAATTTTCATAAGAAATTTATCATATAAATTTTTCTATGATTATTCCATCATGCCAAGTTTTTATCATAATTTAATTTATAATAAAAACCATGTCTCCCTTTTTTATTATGGAATAAATTTTCACAAGAAATTTATTATATAAATTTTTCTTATCATGGAAAAATCAATTCATAATTGATTTTATAAAATAAAATAAACTATTCAAAGTTTATTTTAATTTCCATGAAAATAATAAACCAAATTTGGTTTATAAAATTTATATATTATCCATAATTTTATAAAACAAACCACGCTCGGATTATTTTATAATCTGAACCCAATATTTTGGTTCTCCCCTTTTATGTGGCCGGCCAAACAAAGAGGGTAGGGACCCTCTTTGGCCAGCCAAACCCAAGCCAGACCGTATGAATTAACTCATTTAATTCGTCCAATAAGCCTTCAATAGACTTAGCCATTTTAAGCTTCCGATGCGTCCTCTGAAAAATTCAGATTCGACTTATCTCTCTTGATCGGAAAATCCAATTTCAACTCGTTTAAATCCCTCGGATTACTCGTAGTACATGTGACTAAATAGGCTTTCGATTTAATGTTGGCCGTCTATAATTAACCAATTAATAGAACGATCATGAGTGACACCTAGTGTTACATCATGATCCCCAATTAATCGAAAGATCAACGGTTGACCTCAGAAATTATTCTGAAACCCTTCAGCAGCTATATGAATCGTGCCCATTCCCTTCACCATCTTATACCCACTTGGTTCAGGACATGGTCTATGTGAGTCAGTCCCCACTAGGCTGACTACGTCACACCTAGCCCAAGTAACGTTTTCTCGTCCTACGGATTCTAATTACTCTCATGTATTTAAGAGATTCATACTCTGAACATGTCATGCTCTGGCCAGAGGCTTCGAGTAACAATCCGACGATTAGGCCTGGGTATACATCTCCTCGCAAGGAGTGGTGAATCCTTTGTAGGCTGTTCAAACATCTTCGGGCACTTCGGCTTATACCCAATCATCTGGTTCACACCTCCTTGGAGATGCTTGCTTAAGATGTCAAAGTATAAGTCTCCATGACCAAGATGACTTGAACACCGCAAGTCAAAGGAACATCGCACTTAAGCTGCAGTAAGAACTTCACTGACATATCTATATGTAGATACCATATGAGTTTTACAGCCAGTCACTCCAATGAACTAGTTCCCTTAACTAGCATTCATGTTTATCTCTGGACATCCCAATGTCACCAGCAGTGAGAATCAGCTGATTAGAGAATAACCCATGCTAGTCTCAACAGAATTGATAGTGTCCGTATTTATCAATTCATCACTAGGGACAATTTCAATACTTCACAATGCACATGTAAAGATAATCACTAGTTGTGAATTCATCACAAATTCTCTCATGCTGTGAATTGTATTCGGACATTAGTAAATGAGTTTAAGATCTCAATCAATACATAAACATGTATACTCAAATAGTGAATATTCATTTATTAAAATAAATATTACAATCATAAGGTGATTGCCTTAGGACACTTTTCTCATATCACTAACAAACTCCCACTTGGCCTAATGTCAATCGCTACGGTATCCAATACCACAGGCTCTAACATGACTCTCAAACTTGCTTAGAGGCAAGGCCTTAGTTAAAGGATCCGCTAAATTCCTTTCAGTGGGAATTTTCTCAATTTGTATATCATTCCTACTTATGATCTCTCTGATCAGATGATAGCGGCGAAGCACATGTTTGGATTGCTGATGAGACCTTGGTTCCTTTGCTTGTGCAATAGCTCCATTGTTGTCACAATAAACCGGTATTACTTCATCAATGGTTGGAACCACACCAAGTTCTGAGACGAACTTCTTGATCCAGACTGCTTCCTTTGCTGCTTCCGAAGCTGCAATATATTCCCCTTCCGTGGTAGAATCCGCTACGGTGTCTTACTTGGAACTCTTCCAACTTATTGCGCCTCCATTCAAAATAAATACGTATCTAGACTGAGATTTGGAGTCATCCTTATCTGTCCGGAAACTGGCATCTGTATACCCACGTATTACCATATCACCTTCTCCATATATTAGGAACACATCCTTAATTCTTCTTAAGTACTTGAGGATTGTCTTGACAGCCGCCCAATGATCCATTCCTGGATCAGACTGGTATCTGCTTGTGACGCTCAGAGCATACGATACATCGGGCCTAGTACATAACATAGCATACATGATAGATCCTATCGCGGATGCATAAGGAATCTTATTCATGCAAATCCTCTCGTCTTCTGTGCGCGGACACATAGACTTCGAAAGGTTAATCCCATGCCTGATGGGAAGGTAACCTTTCTTGGATTCCGACATGCTAAACCCTTTTAGCACTCGGTCTATATATGTAGACTGCAAAAGACCAAGCAATCATTTTGATCTATCTCTATAGATTCTAATCCCAAGGATATAAGTTGCTTTTCCCAGGTCTTTTATGGAGAAAGTTTTGGACAACCAAATTTTAACTGACTGTAAGACTGATATATCCTTTCCTATAAGTAATATGTCATCGACATATAACATTAGGAATACGACTACACTCCCACTAACCTTCTTGTACACACAAGGTTCGTCAGGATTTTGTGAGAAATCAAACTCTTTGATTGTCTCATCAAAACGGATGTTCCAGCTCCTGGATGCTTGCTTTAGTCCATATATGGATCATTGAAGCTTGCATACTTTGGTTTTATCAACCGATATGAAACCTTCAGGTTGTATCATGTATACATCCTCAAGTAGGTTTCCATTAAGGAAAGCTGTTTTCACATCCATTTGTCATATCTCATAATCATAATGAGCTGCTATGGCCAGGAGCATCCGAATGGATCTAAGCATAGCTACTGGCGAATAGGTTTCGTCATAATCAATTCCTTGTTTCTGACGATATCATTTTGCCACTAATCTAGCCTTAAAGGTAACAACATTACCTTCGGTTTTCTTCTTGAAAACCCACTTGCACCCCATGGGCTTAATCCCTTCAGGTGGGTTAACCAAGTCTCATACTTGATTTTCGTACATGGAATCCATTTCCGACTTCATGGCTTCAAGCCATTTATCCCTTTCTGAACTTTTCAGAACATCATCATAACTGATAGGTTCGTCGTTCGATTCACTTACGAGAAATCTGTATCTCTCTGGAATATTGCGTGTCCTATCAGATCTACGAAGAAGTGGTGTTGTTTTACGTTCAACCGATAGCTCATCATTATGAGTTATTGGTTGTGGGTCTAGACTAGGTGTCTCTATAATGTCTATTGGAGTTTCTTGAACTTCATCAAGTTCAATATTACTCCCACTATTTTCTTGTAAAAGAAATTCTTTTTCTAGAAATACAGCATGCCTTGAAACAAACATCTTTTGTTCCAAGGGATGATAGAATTGGTAACCTTTTGTTTCCTTAGTGTATCCAATAAATAGACATTTATCAGACTTAGCATCCAATTTGTCTGATACAGTCCGTTTTACATAAGCAGGACAACCCCATATATTTAGGTGAGATAAATGAGGTTTCTTACTATTCCACGTCTCATATGGAGTAGTAGAGACTACCTTGGTCGGACTCTGTTTAGCAAGTAAACAGCTGTCTTAAGCGCATAGCCCCAAAAGGATTTTGGAAGAGTTGCATGATTCATCATAGATCTAACCATGTCCATCAAGGTTCGGTTACGCCTCTCAGATACACCATTATGCTGTGGTGTATATGGCGGAGTCCATTGAGACAATATCCCATTGTCCCTAAGATAATCTTGAAACTCTTGACTTAAGTATTCACCACCCCGATCGGATCGAAGTATCTTAATACTTTTGCCAAGTTGTTTCTCTACTTCACTTCTGAACTCTTTGAATTTCTTAAAAGCTTCAGATTTGTGTTTCATTAAGGACACATACCCGAATCGTGAGTGATCATCGATAAAGGTAATGAAGTAGCTATAGCCTCCTTGTGCAAGAGTTGACATTGGTCTACATACATCAGTATGTATTAGACCAAGCAATTCTTCCACTGGTTTACCTTTTTCGGAAAAGGGTAATTTGGCCATCTTGCCTTTTAGGCATGATTCGCATGTATCAAATGAACCGGGTTCAAATGATTCTATAATTCCACATCCGTGTAATTTGGTCATGTGTTTCTTGCTTATATGGTCAAGACGACAATGCTACATATAGGAGTCTATTTGATTATCTATTCGAGCACGTTTGTTGCTAACTTCTATATTGAAAATGTCACCGAATAAATCTAATGTGTAGATACCATTGTATAAAGTTCCGGTCCCATAAAGAACATCATTTAAAGTTATGTAACAACAATTGTTACTAAAAGTTAAATGGTAACCCTTTTCATTCAAACATGAAATAGATACAATGTTCTTTATTAACCAAGGAACAAAATAACAATTATCCAATTCTAAGACAAGTCCAGTAGGGAGCTTTAGCAAACATGTTCCGATGGAAATAGCAGCAATCTTTGCTCCATTTCCAACTCGTAAATTCGCTTCTCCCTTGACGAGTCTTCTTCTATTCCTTAGCCCCTGTATGTCATTACATATATGTGAGCTACACCCAGTATCAAGTACCTAGGTGTACGAGGAAATAGAATGACATTCAATAACAAAGATGCCTGAAGAGGATAGGGAATCAGATGCCTTCTTCTTCAAGGACTCAAGATAAACCTTGCAGTTTCTTCGCCAGTGGCCCTCCTTGCCACAGTGATGGCAAGTGCCTTTAGGTGCCTTTTCAATCCTTTTATCCTTAGTTAACTTATTGGTGTCCAAAATGAAACACAAATTCAGAGAAGACATGATCAGGTGATTATCCTAGAAATACAAATTGAGATTATGTGATGAGAAGAATGCATCAATATACATTAATTAAATCTTATTTATTTTTCGAATTGAATAACCTTTTTTATCAATTCGGGAGATCGTAGGAACATCTCCAAATAGGTTGATATCCAACCATAGATAAGAACAACCATGGCTGGGGCCATCAGGTTTTTCGTAGCTATGAAGGTAGGTAATTATACCGATTACATATTGCATATATGTAATTATCACATTATGCTATCAACTAATTGAATGTTTGCATAAATCATTGGGTTGTTAACTCATTAACAAGTATGCAACATTATACATAGCACCCAACTGCACCTCTCTTTACATCGACCTTGGTTGTGGCACAACAAATCGATGCTCCAAGCTTAAGGCTAACCCATTAATCAAGAAATAGTTTTAATATGGTTGGAGCTCATTCAACCGTTTAGGCAGGCTTGGATGTGTCCAACAACCAAAACTAAGGATTGACCTCTGACTCCAACTATATTAATCATAAACTAATTCCATGGTTTGAACATGTCGAGGTTCAAGTCGGGCATGGATGTGTCCATCAACCCAAACGAGAAACAAAACTCCGGTTCTAACCATATTAATGGAAGGTGTTGGCCTTAATATTTTGTAAGGGGTTTTGGGTCTCATCCTTTTCTTTTAAGCACATTCATGACATATAATTATGTCATGTTTTAACGATTTCGTTAATAAAGTATGTATGTGACTTAATTTATCAAGTCTCATTAATTGAATTAGGAATCGGATTTCCTAATTCTAATTTCACACTTTATTCAAGGAATTGTTTTGGGAAACAATTTCCTAAATTGTCATAATCAATTTCGGAAATAATATGTTTAAGACTTTGATTTCTCTAAATCAAATCCTATTAAATTAAGAGACAGATTCTCTTAATTCAACCACATATTATTTTCATTAAAATCTTATTTAAGGAAATATACTCTATAGGAAACAATTTTCCTAATTAATTTTGGAGACAATAATATGTTAGAGCATCACCTCATAAATCAAATAAGGAAATTATCGTTTGAGAATCACCTCAAAAATTTCCAAGATTTGATCACATATTTTATTTATGGAAAATTAATATCAATAAATAACGTAATTTGGACGGCTCCCCGAGGCTCAATCCAAAATAAGATTTTATTGATAATATAATTTGGACGGCTCCCCGAGGCTCAATCCAAATTAAACATTTGACAATTTAAATTCAATTTAGGAAATTTAATTATAACAACTAACTTTAAATTGGACGGCTCCCCGAGGCTCAATCCAAAATAAAGAATTTTGTAAATAATTTAATTTCCAATTATGAATTTAAATGTCAATTAATATTCCCATAATTTGTCTAGACATTCTTGAAAGAAAGTGCCCAAAATTGCGAGCTTTCCATAAATGGAAAGTTTCCAAAAATAAAAAATTTTCAGAATAATTGTAAATTTCTAGTACAAAGAAAACTTACGTATTTCCAAAATTGAAAAATTTCCAAAATAAGAAATTTCCAAAATTGGAAAGTTTCCAAAAATGAAAAGTTTTCACAATTATCATAAAATTTCAGAAACAGGAATATTTCAAAAGTTTGCGAAATTTCATGAGGATTTCCAAACTTTGAAATTCCTAAATCTAAAATTTACCATAATTGCAAAAGTTTCCATAATTGAAAATTTTTCCAAAATTGAGATCATGACAAAGTTTTCCGTAAAACAATTATATGATTATGTCGAACACTAACCGGCTCTGATACCCCTGTTGGGACCGGGTGCATGTTGACATGGATGCGAGTTTGTAATTTTAAAATTAATTACGTGCAGCGGAAGATTTAGCATAAATAATTTCCCAAATTATTTAACCACACATCTAAGCATGCAACCTTATATTGTGTAGACATGATCATATATTTAAAATTTTGCAGAAAGTAAACTAATTTACTTATTACCTCGCGTAACTCGAAGGAAAGGACGAAATCCAACCGTAAGCGTCCCTTAGAAGCTCCGCCTCTATTCGCGTCCACGTCGAGTTTTCTTCGGGATGACTTCGCAAAGCCACGAGTTTCGTGCCGACAAGAACTACTAGATTCTCCAAAGGCACGACAAGAATACCAAGAGAGAGATGGGAAGACTAACCACCAAACGAAGAATGGAATCAAGATTCCGGGGAGGAAGGAGTTGCGCTCGCTTCTTCTTCTTCTCACGGTAGCTGCTTGGTGGATGAAGCTCACGGCAACAAAGGGAGAGCCTCTAGGGCCAGCGGCACTAGAGGAGGGAGAGAGAGAGAGGGAGAGAGAGAGGGCTTATTCCTTGATCTCTTAGATTGATTTCCAAGCCTTGCCTTGGTTCCTTTATATAGTAGCCTCTCAATCGCCAAGTCTCCTTTTTATGGAATAAATTTTCATAAGAAATTTATCATATAAATTTTTCTATGATTTATTCCATCATGCCAAGTTTTTATCATAATTTAATTTATAATAAAAACAATCATGTCTCCCTTTTTTATTATGGAATAAATTTTCACAAGAAATTTATTATATAAATTTTTCTTATCATGGAAAAATCAATTCATAATTGATTTTATAAAATAAAATAAACTATTCAAAGTTTATTTTAATTTCCATGAAAATAATAAACCAAATTTCGGTTTATAAAAATTTATATATTATCCATAATTTTATAAAACAAACCACGCTCGGTTTATTTTATAATCTGAACCAAACAATTTGGTTCTCCCCTTTTAATGTGGCCGACCAAACAAAGAGGGTAGGGACCCTCATTGTCCGGCCAAACCCAAGCCAGGACCGTATGAATTAAACTCATTTAATTCGTCCAATATGCCTTCAAAAGACTTAGCCATTTTAAGCTTCCGATGCGTCTCTGAAAAATTCAGATTCGACTTATCTCTCTTGATCGGAAAATCCAATTTTCAACTCGTTTTAAATCTCTCGGATTACTCGTAGTGCGTGTGACTAAATAGGCTTTCGATTTATGTTGGTCGTCTATAATTAACCAATTATAGAACGATCATGAGTGGCACCTAGTAGTACATCATGATCCCCAATTAATCGAAAGATCAACGGTTGACCTCAGAAATTATTCTGAAACCCTTCAGAAGCTATAATGAATCGTGCCTCATTCCCTTCACCATCTTATACCCACTTGGTTCAGGACATGGTCTATGTGAGTCAGTCCCCACTAGGCTGACTACGTCACACCTAGCCCAAGTAACGTTTTCTCATCCTACGGATTCTAATTACTCTCATGTATTTAAGAGATTCATAATCTGAACATGTCATGCTCTGGCCAGAGGCTTCGAGTAACAATCCGACGATAGGCCTTGGGTATACATCTCCTCGCAAGGAGTGGTGAATCCTTTGTAGGCTGTTCAAACATCTTCGGGCACTTCGGCTTATACCCAATCATCCTGGGTTCACACCTCCTTGGAGATGCTTGCTTAAGATGTCAAAGTATAAGTCTCCATGACCATGATGACTTGAACACCGCAAGTCAAAGGAACATCGCACTTAAGCTGCAGTAAGAACTTCACTGACATGTCTATATGTAGACTACCATATGAAGTTTTACAGCCAGTCACTCCAATGAACTAGTTCTCTTAACTAGTATTCATGTTTATCTCCGGACATCCCAATGTCACCAGCTAGTGAGAATCAGCTGATTAGAGAATAACCCATGCTAGTCTCAACAGAATTGATAGTGTCCGTTTTTATCAATTCATCGACTAGGGACAATTTCAATACTTCACAATTGCACATGTAGAGATAATCACTAGTTGTGAATTCATCACAAATTCTCTCATGCTGTGAATTGTATTGCGGACATTCAGTAAATGAGTTTAAGATCTCAATCAAATACATAAACATGTATACTCAAATAGTGAATATTCATTTATTAAAATAAATGATTACAATCATAAGGCAATTGCCTTAGGACACTTTTCTCATATCACTAACAGAAATCGCCGGCCACTCCTCTCTCTTCCCTTGCGCCACCGGCCACCAAGAGCCACCCAAGGTTGCCAGCCACAAGGAAGCACTAGAGAGGAACTTGAAGAAGAAGAAGAAGGAGAGAAAAGACCTTCTCTCCAACCCAAATCCGGCTGGAACCTCCCCCTTTCCTTAGCATGCGGCGCCGCCGCCCCTCACCTTGCATCGCCGCCTACCGGCCACCTCTACTTCCTCGCCGGACCTCACAAAAGGGAGAGAATAACTCCCCCTTTGTCTAGTATAGGTCAGCCACAGAGTGGTTGAGAGGAAGAAGAGAAAAGAAGGAGGAGATGGGTCTCCTTCTTCTTGTCGTGACCTAGGAGAGAGAAGGGAGAGAGGGAGAGGAGAAAAGCCTTGGGTTGTGGTGATTAATTGGATTAACCTTGGTTTCTTGATTCCATAGGGTATATATAGGGCTAAGGTAGGGACCATGAGGAGGAGTTGGGTCTTGGCCCACTAATGGATCCAAATCTGATCCATTAATGAAGATTCATACCACTAAAGGATCACCATTGAACTTCCTCACCAACCCCCATATTTTCATATGGGCTCCACCTATTATGAGTACATCCATCTCCCCGTGTTTATGATATCTAATGTCTATCAATTAATTTAAATTACTGATAATTTTAATTAATCAACTTTTAACTCTTTGACTAGTACCACTCAACCTTATCATCATGTTGTATCAAATCCACCTGCAGGGTTTAACATGATGAACCTTATGAGCTCATCAAGGGGGCATCATCATCACGACTCACCAGGACACGGATTCTGTCAATAATCAATGGCACCCCATGTACATAATATTATTTCCCAACTTACCGGGTCTATCGATTTAGCAGAATAAATCTCGCCAATTCGAAATTCAAAAAAATAACTATTATATACACATGTCCGTTATTATATCAGGATTTAGAAATTATACACCATAATAATCTGAGGTTCGATCCAATTATAAAGTCAGTACAAATTGGATCACCTCTATTTTGGTCCTGCTCAATGCACACAAAACACACTAGTGTAATTCTTGTTGGATCGAGAGAATACGATAGAGGAGGGTGAATATCGTAAAACACTTTTCGGATTCAAGGTTAAGAGAATACGCAGCGGAATTGAAAACACGGCACAAGAACTCAAGCGATTTTACTTGGTTCGGAGTCACGGTCGGCTCCTACTCCAAGGCCCACGGTCGTTGACCGTTTACTGCGGGCAATTCTATATGTGCGCAAATGTTTACAGAAAAATATTACAGTTGTAGTACAGTAAACTAAAAATTAAACTCTTCGTTACCGACACCCGGTGTGGATAGTGCTTTGGAGCAGAGGGTCGTCATCGGCGCTTGAATCTCGAGATGGGAGGTTTCCGAAGCAGAGCTCTTGAGTCGAAGAGCGTATTGGCATTGGAAGAATTGTTGTTGAAGCCTTGGGGGTCGAGCCCCTTATATAGTGCACCTGGGGGCGCCCGGGACGTTGGGGCGCCCTCCACGTGTCTCCCGATCCGTAAACCCTCATCCGCAACTCAGTCAGCCCTTATCCCTCCAGGATCGAGCTCAGGGATTGACGGGGGCGCCCAGGACGCAGGGGCGCCCGGGTTGACTCGGTCTGCTGACTTCTCAGCTTCAATCACTTCGTTAGCTTGGACCCAGGGCGACCGAGGCATCCGAGGCGCCCGGGACACTGGGGGCGCCCGGGAGCTTGGGGGCGCCTGCCCCAGTGAGCTTCCGAAGTGTTTCTTGCTCAGCTTGTCTAGCCTTCACCTTGGGGGTGCTCGGGACCTCCGGGGCGCCCTGCCCAGCAGCTGCCCCTCTCCTTTGGGGCGTTCTGACCTGCAGAAACTCGTTCCTTCGGTCCTACATCCAGGGTTAGTACCACACAAAACAAAGCAAGAATGTTAGTGAATTTTACAGCCGTAGCTGTCTTGGTTCTGAATTTGGGTCTCCAAAATGGAATCCTAGGGCGAGCCGACACCTATGTTCCCTCGACGAGGAACGCGTCCTCACCTACTCCTCTCAGGAGAATTTACCTTTTGCCAACCGGCTCCTCCGGTTGGACTTTTGTCCAGCTTTACTCACCAGGTCTTCGTGCCCAATCCGTGACCAGGTCTTAGTGCCCACCTTCCGAGCAGGTCTTCGGTGCCCAGCCCCCGGCCAGGTCTTAGTGCCCAATTCCTCGAACCAGGTCTTCGGTGCCTAGCCCTCGGCCAGGTCTTAGTGCCCGATTTCTCGAACCAAGTCTTCGGTGCCCAGCCCTCGGCCAAGTCTTAGTGCCCAGTCCACGACCACGACTTATTGCCCAACCTTATGTCAAGACTTAGTTGCCCAGCCCACGGCTAGGTCTTATTGCCTAGATTACCTAGGACTTTCCTGCCCACTTGAGTAACTTTATTAGATCACAAATGATACTTAACTTTAAACCCTTAGCCAATATCAAAACAAGGTTTGATATGGTGCTTCCTGCACCAACAATCTCCCCCTTTTTGATTTATGGCAACACAATTCAAAGTTAAGAAAAAACTTATAACAGTTTAAGAACATAAGGTAAAATCAATGAAGTATAGCAGTTATAGCAGTTATGAACAGACTATATTTGAAAAAAAAATCTTTTATTCCTCATACTCCCCCTTAAACCCTGAATACTTGTGTTATAAAATCCTTAACTTTGACCTTTCCTCCCCCTTTGACATATATCAAAAATATACATGGGCGAACAGGGTTTCTAATAGAGAGTTTTGAGTTTTACCAAAATAAATTTAAGTAAAGGAGTTCACAACTTTTTCAAAAAATAGTTTTCAAACAAAACATGTTACAAAACTTTTTGAAAAAGTACTTTTGATTGGACGTTTTGAAAATTATGTTTTGAAAAACAAGAAGTTTTCATGAAGCTCCCCCTTAATATGAAACTCTTCCCCTTTGAAGTTTTAAAAAACATGCAATTTTTCAGTTTGAAAAAGGTTCTAAGCCTAGTTTAGGTCTTGAAAAAGGTTCTAGGTATGAAAACGTTCATTACTTTAAAAAGAAATAATTCTAAGTTCGAAGTTTTCAATAAAGTTTCTTTGAAGAAGGGAAGAAATTTAAGGAAAAATTTAATTTTGTTTAAGTCTGCTTTCCCCCTTAAAACTACGTACTCTGAAAAATATATTTTGACAAAGGTTTAAGGAAAAAAAGATTGTGTATCAGAGCCTATTAGTTTTGCAAAATCATAAATCAATATTGAAATAGTTTTTTTTTCAAAATATCAAGTGTTACTAAAAAAAAACTAAATGATAGGGAACAAGTAACACATTATTAACTTATTAAGCAAGGATTAATGCTAATGAACAGTTTGTTAAACCAAGTTGACATTTCTATTAAGTCCAAGCTTGATATGTAAAACTTAAAGCATTTAATCAATAAGTCTAAGTTCAGAACTATATTTGATTCTAAGCATGATTTAAGTCAAAGTTCCGAACTTTTAGCCACTTATTGTTAATCCTCAAGATAAAGAGAAATAGAATTTCTTAGGTAAAGGATAAAATTTTTGAAAAATTAAGCCTTTGAGAAATGCAAGTACTTTTTGAGAAGTATAAGACTTTTTGAGAAGTATAAGTACTTTTAAAACATAATATGCATTTTTGAAAAGTACTTTTGAAAGATAATATTTAACAAAAAATTTTAATTTTATTTTGAAACCATAATTCTTGACTTGGTTTCTTTTCCAGTCTGACACAATCCTAGGAATCCTTATTAACTACAAGGACATTTCCCTAAGTGTCCTGGAAAATTTTTCACAGTCAAGTAAGTATTATTTTCAAAAGTATTCTAAAAATTTTTTTAAAGTATTCCCAAGTAAAGTAAACTTTTGAAAGTGATGGTATATATATAAGCAAAATGATCTTACAGGATAGTATTTTGAAAGAAAAAATTATTTAAGTTTTCAAAAAGGATTTTAAAAGTGCAGTGCATGAAAAGATATAATTTTGAAAAATAATTGTCAGACATAATTTCTTTCAATTTAGACTCCCCCTAAATTTGACACTTCCTAGGAGTCCTTGTAAATCATGAAGTAGACTCCCTTGTGTCTTTAGGGTTTGTCTAAATCAAAAAGGGAATCAAGCACAATTCTTAAAATGAATTTTGAAGTATTAACATTTCGAAAAACTAAGTATTTAAAAGACATATTGTGAAATGATAGCATAGTTTTCGAAAAACATAAGTGATAGTGATTTTTGTAAAGCACAATTTTCGAAAAACATAGTGATTATTTGAAAACATAGTATTTTTAAACTTCTTCTTTCAGTTTGAACTCCCCCTAAACCTAACACAGTCCTAGGAGGCTTGTTGACTACAAGTTAATACTCCTCTGAGTCTTAGGGTTTGAGTTAAACAAAAAGAGAAGAAAACTAAGTTAAAAAAAATATTTTAATTTAATGATTTGAAACATAATTTCTTTCTTCTTTTTTTGAAAAAGTTAATATAGAGAACTGAAAAGGAGAAATTCTATATTTAAAATAATTTCCAAGAGAAAAATAGAAGGTTTTAAAAAAAACTTAAGTTCGAAACATATCAGAGCCCGGACTGTACATTTTTCTTAAAAATATCCTAAGTAATCCCCAAGGTGACTTTTTGCCATGCTTATTTTTCAAGAATAAATTGATTGACTGAAAGAAATGTTTGTATAATGGCAAAGGAAATAAATAAATGTTAAGAAATAAATTTCAGGTAAGTGAAAAAGAGACCTAATCTTGAGTACAGTGACTTGAAACATTAACTCTTAGTTTAAAAGTTAAATTTGATTTTTAAGGATTTTAAAATTAATTTAGAGAGTTAAGTTTGAATTTTGAAGTTGTTCAGTTGAGTTAAATTTGAATTTTGTAATGTTGGTTGGGTTGGACTAAACTTTTAGGTCCTAAGTATCTCACCCATTTCTATGTGACAAAACAGGATATCCTTAACTGTTTTGTGAGATGCATTAATGTTTATCTTCGAATTAGTGTTAAATCTAAGATTTACTTAAAATTTATGTTAGATTCAAATCTGACAATAATAAAGTGAATTTGATTTTCTATAATTGGCTTCCAGGTCTTGGCGAGGCACTAGGCCTTCTTTGGCCGTAGCCTTATTGGATCATCAACTCTTTCCTTGACAAAGCCTTTTACAGAAAATTCATCTTCAAGTTACTTCTTGAAAGATTTTGTTCTAACTAGCTTGGGTCTTGGATCGGTAGCTTCGGCTAGTTCCACCAGACTAAACAGGCCAAGTAGTGTATACTTGACCTTATTAGAAAGGCTTCCCTAACGTACTATCATCTCACCTACACCCAATACTATGTTGTTCAAATTTTAATTAAACTGTTTGTCCTTAAACTATCTAATTCTAAATCTAAGCATAAAAAAGCTAAGTAAAATTATAATGAGGGGAAATTTCTGGATTTTCTAAGTTTGCAAGATTGTTAATTAATTTTTCCAGTAAATCAAATTTAATTTTCCAAGTCTCATTTTCTTGTTTTAACTTTCTGAAGTTTGAATTAATTAATTTGCATGAATTAATTATGTTATTTAATCATGCATCCATATCTAAATTTGACCGAGGGAGATTAAGTAAACTATCTACATTCATGGTAAAAAGTGGATTTTCATATAAATTGAAGTTACCCATCTTGGTAGGTTGTCCTGAATCTTTGGCTCTTATATCTTTGCATTCATCTTTGTAATGCCCAAACTCCTGGCACTTGAAGCATTGGATGTGACTTTTGTCCTTTCGTGCTTTTGGAACTGGTTCCTTTGACGCCTTTGGTGGTGTCGTTCGTATCTTACGAGTAGGGCACCTACTTTTGTAGTGCCCTCTTTCCCTGCATGTGTAACAAATTACATGATCTTTCAAATTTGAATTTACAAATTTACCTTTTGATTCCTTATTGGGAATCTCCCCCTTGATTCTTGCCACCTCGGATCTAAACTCATCTTCTGATTCTGTGTCTGAGTCAGACTCGGGTACTGGTTGAAGCTCCTTCTTTGGTGGTTCTTTTGGAGTTTTTCCTGCAATAGATTTTACACATTCCTCGACCATTGCAGTATCTGTTTGATTATTTAATTCTAATTTTGAAAAGAATTTGAAATCGGTTATCGTCTCAGTTAATTCATTGTCTGATTCTGGTTCAATTTCGACTTTGGATTCAGGTTTAGACTCTGACTCGGCTGTCTGTGCTTGGACCGAGAGGGCAAGATAACTTACATGATCTTCTTCTTCATCTGAGATCTTTTGATGAAGGTTAATCAATTTTTCCCAGATTTCTCTAGCACATCTGCATGGACCTACTAGCTCGAGTTGCTCCTTGGTTAGGCCACATTGTAGAATTGCAGTTGCCCTTGCATCGGTCTCGATTTGGTTGAGAGTTCGTTCATCTAATTTATCGCACTTGATTGATAACTCATCTTCTACGGGAAAAGAGAATCCCGTTTGGATGATCAGCCATAGGTCCATGTGGGCTTTCAGAAGGGACTCCATTTGATTTTTCCAAAAATTGAAGTTCTCGTCGGAGAATAGCGGTGGACAGGCACTGTTCCACTCTTGGTTGGTCATTTAGTTTATACCTTGCACACAAGAGAAATAACAGAAATGTACCAAGACTTGGTCTTGGATTATAAGTGCGGGAGAGGAAAAAAAATATAGCCCAAAAAATATTGCATGAATTTCGAGGTAAAATAATAATAATAAAGGTTATGACAAATTTTTGAAAATGTTGATTTTAATGATGGAAAAAGTAAGAATTCAATGTTGAAAAAAAATTTGCTAGAATGAATTTCGAAAAAAAATATTAAAATAATAATAAAAAAAATTATGACAAATTTTTAAAAATTGATCATTTTATCAATTCTGACTTATGGTGAAAAAATAAAAATTCAAAATTGAAAAATCCACCCACAGATATTATTTATTTGAAAATAAAAAGCAAACAAGATCGAGTGGTGTTGCACCAAACTCGATTAACGAGAAAGATAAGAAATAAGATTAAAAATTTCGTAAATCCGAAAAACTCCCAAATTGGTGGTTGCACCAAATTTGAGCTACCCCGCTCTGATACCACTTGTTGGATCGAGAGAATACGATAGAGGGGGGTGAATATCATAAAACACTTTTCGGATTCGAGGTTAAGAGAATACGCAACGGAATTGAAAACACAACACAAGAACTCAAGCGATTTTACTTGGTTCGGAGTCGCGGTCGGCTCCTACTCCAAGGCCCACGGTCGTTGACCATTTACTGCTAACAATTCTATATGTGCGCAAATGTTTACAGAAAAATATTACAGTTGTAGTATAGTAAACTAAAAATTAAAATCTTCGTTACCGACGCCCGGTGTGGATCGTGCTTTGGAGCAGAGGGTCATCGGCGGCGCTTGAATCTCGAGATGGGAGGTTTCTGGAGCAGAGCTCTTGAGTCGAAGAGCGTATTGGCGTTGGAAGAATTGTTGTTGAAGCCTTGGGGGTCGAGCCCCTTATATAGTGCACCTGGGGGCGCCCGGGACGTTGGGGCGCCCTCCACGTGTCTCCCGATCCGCAAACCCTCATCCGCAACTCGGTCAGCCCTTATCCCTCCAGGATCGGGCTCAGGGTTTGACGGGGACGCCCGGGACGCAGGGGCACCCGGGTTGACTCGGTCTGCTGACTTCTCGGCTTCAATCGCTTCGTTAGTGTGGACCCGGGGCGCCCGGGACACTGGGGGAGCCTGGGAGCTTGGGGGCGCCTGCCCCAGTGAGCTTCCGAAGTGTTACTTGCTCAGCTTGTCTAGCCTTCACCTTGGGGGCGCCCGGGACCTCCGGGACACCTTGCCCAGCTGCTGCCCCTCTCCTTTGGGGCGTTCTGACCTGCAGAAACTTGTTCCTTCGGTCCTGCATCCAGGGTTAGTACCACACAAAACAAAGCAAGAATGTTAGTGAATTTTACAGCCGTAGTTGTCTTGGTTCTGACTTTGGGTCTCCATAATGGAACCCTAGGTCGAGCCGACTCCTATGTTGCCTCGACGGGGAACGCATCCTCACCTACTCCTCTCAAGAGAATTTACCTTTTGCCAACCGGCTCCTCCGGTTGGAGTTTTGCCCAGCTTTACTCACCAGGTCTTCGTGCCCAATCCGCGACCAGGTCTTAGTGCCCACCTTCAGAGCAGGTCTTCTGTGCCTAGCCCCCGGCCAGGTCTTAGTGCCATGGCTTACCTTATGATTATGTTATCTATGATCAAACTCATGTGTTCACCTGATTATTCTTCTTATGATCAATTCCACCTTATGTTCACTTGATTACTTTTCCCGTGATCAAATCTTGGGTCCGTGATTAAACCATGTTCATGTGGTCAATTCAACCTTGCTGTTTTGGTTTATGTTATTTCCATGACCTATTCAAATCTTTAGAAAATCATTCAAGGGAAAGGAAACAATGGAGGGAAGCTCAAAGGGCAAAGGCCCTTCATCATCTACACCTCCTTCGGGACCTCCTCCACCTCCACATACTAGGTTTCAAAACATTTATTATGCTCTATATTTTCAATGGCACAACTTCAAACTGATGTCATGTCGAACTGTGGACCAGACCTTCATCTACGAACATTGTCCAATAGTTCGGCAAATTATTGTACATTACAATCTTCAATCCATTCTTTACCTCAAGAGGCCAATCAACTTTGATTTGGTCTTTGAATTCTATAATAACATGGTCAGTGGTGAGGGCACGGGGTGGAGGACCCGTGTCGCCAGTGTCGATCTTGATTTTACTCTATCAGCCTTCACTCAATTCCTTGATTGTCGTCGTTCCAATAACAACTTCTCACTCTACCCTTATCCTCCTGATCCTCTTCTGGTTCCCTTTGCTGGAGTCACTCCTGACTCCATCTATGAGTCTTTTCTAGGCCATCCCAGGCCAAGGGGTTCCGATGAGCACGCCCGTGATTTTTTCACATTTCCTGCTCTCCATCTTTCCCCCATAGACTATGTTTTGTTAAGATCATCACTAACTGTTTCCTCCCGACTACTTCGAAACACCTAAATAAAATTCACTCCTTCCACTGCTTGATGCTCTACAGGATGCATCAGCAGTTAGACTTTGACCCAGTGACTTCCATCTACTTCTCCATCATAGTCCACAGTCAGAGGTATGGTCAGACAGTTTACATGCCGTTTGGCCATATCATTACTGCTTGGCTGCAGTCCGTAGGTATCAATGTTTCACAGAGCCGCATTGTGCACATGGTTCGACAGGACTGCCACCTGGATCGTCGCATGCTCGCTCAGTCCGACATTGTTGTCGGGCCGCAGGGGCTAAGGTGGAAGGATCGAAGACGAGTGGGGGAGTTACCAAGAGCAGCTCATGCTCAAGAGCGGCCCGCTATTACAGAGGATTACGATGAGTGGGCTCCTGATCTACGCTGGCAGGTTGCAGAGCTAGAGCAGTTGATGTAGTGGTATCAGACGTTTCTGAGATCAGCTCACTACAGGACACATGGTATGAGGAGTGGTATCATCATACGTTTACTGGTGGTGCGTCCCCCAGCAGCCCTACGCCAGGGGATGTTATATATATTGCTGATTCTTCAGACGATGACCACGCGGGGGATTGATGACATTGACTGTTATGATGAGTGTCATATTTGATTGTGCTCAGTTCTTTTGAGGTGTCTTGACCTTGATGCAACATGATGCATCTAATATTTTTCATGTAATTCATACTTGGCTTATCATGTTTTGATTGTTGGCATGTATGTGTGTTCACATGATTACTATCTACGTGTATGCCTTATTATGCATGATTATGATTTTGCTTATGATGCTTTTCCCATATGATACATATGTGTGTTTTGCCATGCCCTATTTTTGTCATATGTGTTCATATGTCTATCAAAAATTAATCATATATTTGTTGTTTTGGGATACCCCTAGGGTTGAGGGGGAGTATGGTTAAACTTAATAGCCCCTCTAGACCCTTTTCGGTGTTCGACAAAGGGGGAGAGTGTGGTTGGTTAAGTTTAGGATGATTATGTTGTAGGGGGAGGATCCTGATTCCCCTATGATTCTGAATTTGAGAAAATTGATTGGGAATCCCTAAACATACAATCGGGTTGTCAAACAACAAAAAGGGGGAGATAGTTGATGCAGTCTGATCCTGATTATTATTTTGGTGTTGACATCGATTTTAGTTTAGGTTGATGATTATGATTATGGTTAAGTCCTGATCGGGGATTAGGCATGGTATGGAAAATCCTAGCTTAGAGGGCTAGGTGTTGGAAAGTCCTAATTCGGAAGGGTTGGGTGAAAATTCCTAGCTTGGAGGGCTAGGTGAAAAGTCCTAACTTGGAGGGTTAGGTGAAAAGTACCAACTTGGAGGGTTAGGTGAAAAATTCCTGGCTTGAAGGGTCAGGTCCTAGCTTAGAGGGCTAGGTTTGGAAAAGTCCTAATTCGGAAGGGTTGGGTGAAAAGTCCTAGCTTGGAGAGCTAGGTAAAAAGTCCTAACTTAGAGGGTTAGGTGAAAAATCCCAACTTGGAGGGTTAGGTGAAAATTTCCTGGCTTGGAGGGTCAGGTCCTAGCTTGGAGGGCTAGGTTTGGAAAAGTCCTAATTCGGAAGGGTTGGGTGAAAAGTCCTAGCTTGGAGAGCTAGGTGAAAAGTCCTAACTTGGAGGGTTAGGTGAAAAGTCTCAACTTGGAGGGTTAGGTGAAAAATTCCTGGCTTGGAGGGTCAGGTCCTGGCTTGGAGGGCTAAGTTGGATGAAACCCTAGCTTGGAAGGCTAGGGTTGGGTCCCTGGATCGGTCTGGTGACCGATCAGGGAAGTTAGCACGCTGCTCCTTCGTGGATCAGTCTGGTGACCGATCCAGAAATGATTAATCGGTCTGGTGACCAATCAGGGAGCGCACAGTGAGGTTGGGAACCTACTATGTGGCTCATGATCGGTCTGGTGACCGATCAGGGAGCAGGCCGTTGCCTCGTTGCTTGGCTCCTGATCGGTCCGGTGACCGATCAGGGAGCAAGCAACTTCCTCACTGCATTGCTTCTGATCGGTCTGGTGACCGATCAAAGAGCACTCAGTGAGTTGAGTTCCCCCGCTGATCAGCTCCTGAACGGTCTGGTGACCAATCCACAACTTAGGATTTGATTTCCGCGGTTACTGTTCACTCAGACGTGGACCGATCAGGCTTGAGCCTGATCGGACAAGGAGCTACCTGATCGGTCTGGTACCCGATCAGGCTTCACTCTGATCGGTCTGGTGACCGATCAGGCTTGTGTCACTACAAGAGCTGGGTGTCCCAGTAAAGCGGTGGATCGGTCTGGTGACCGATCACTTTAATTCAAAATGCACTGTCAGACGCTCTAATCGCGTCTGAACGTATCCGATTCTCTGCGCTTAACATCTGATACACGATTTTCTGCTTGATATACTGTGCTAACACTCTAATTGAGCTGCAGGTGATAGGGAAGGATTCAAACAATCAAGGAGAGTCAATGGAGGCCTTTCCTTGGAGCAGGTTTGTCCGTTTTCCATCTCAGGTTGCAACGGACACTGGCGTTGGCTGGAGCTACTGACTGGGGCTGGTCTGAGGGAAGCTCAGGGAGTCCAGAAGAGCTCAGTGGTGGCTGGTGGTTGCAGGAGAGTAGCTGGAGGCTGCAGTGAGATGGTGTCACCTGGTGCTCAGTGGAGAAACAAAAGGGCGTAGAGGAGAAGAGCAGAGTAGAGTTTTTGTTAAAGCGATTTCTGTCTTGAGTTCTTGCTGCGCGTTTGTGTTCTCCACACTTTGCTTGTGCGTTCTAAAATTCCATCATCTTGAGCAAGCAACTGCAATCAGTGAAGCAACCATCCCTTGCTTGAGCACTTGGAGGAAGGAACAAGAGGCTTTGAGTCCAACAGCGAGAAGACACGAAGAAAGGGTTCTTGCGTGAGATCGTCGCTGGGTGGAGATTGGGAGAAGCTTGCTGTGTTCTTGTCTGTGCTAAGTGCTAAGTAAGATCTTTCTTGTGTTTCATTGTGCTTAAAACTATATCTTTGATTGAAATGCTGTGGAGAGGTTACTCCACCGAGAAGGAGGTTGCTTTCTATCCGGATCTTTCGGGGCTTGAACTGCCGACGATCAAGGGATAACCCACCTTAAGGGCACGCCAAGGAGTAGGGGCAAGTTATCCCCGAACCTTGTAAATCCTCTTGTTAGTGTTCTTGTGTTTGCTCATAGTTTAGGGTTTAAGTTTTCTGCATATTCTGTTTTTGCTACTTCCGCTGTGCTACTAAACGTTTAAGTGCAGAATTTTTGATAAGAGCTAAAGTTCAAGTGATTGGCTATATTCACCCCCCCCCCTCTCTAGCCATCCGAGTTCCAACAAGTGGTATCAGAGCGTGGGGCTCTGTTCAAGCGGCTTAACAACCGAGAGCTATCATCCATGGCGTTGAGAGAAGGTTTTTCCACCACCCGACCTCCCTTCTTCGATGGCGCAGATTTCCAATATTGGAGATCGAAGATGGAGTATTACTTGAAGATGGACATCAATACTTGGTTCGCGGTGAAGGAGGGCTTCACCCCTCCAAAGGATGATGAAGGCAAAGAACTTGAGTCTTAGCGGTGGACGGCTGAACAAACTCGAAAGAGTGAAGCCGACGCAAACGCGGTTGTCACCCTACAATGCGGCATGAACAAAGACCAACTCATCAAGGTTGGTCCTTTCACAAGTGCAAAAGACTTGTGGAACAAGCTCATCGAACTCCATGAGGTCACTCGAGATTCAAGAATCGCCAAGAGGGACTTATTCCTCAACCAACTTCAAAATCTCTCCATGAAGGAGAATGAAACCGTAAGTGAGTTACATAGCCGATTCAAGGAAGTCCTCAACGGGCTTCATTCTATTGATGAAAAGGTCGAGAACCGCAACCTTGTGAGGTATGTGCTAAAAGCATTTCCAAGGAATGCTTTGTGGTCATCCATGGTGGATGCCTACAAAGTTTCCAAGGATTTATCAATTGTTAAACTAGATGATCTATTTTGTGAAATGGAATTGCATGAAATGGCTAACAAAGGCCCCAAGGAGAAGGGGATTGCCTTAGTTGCAGGGGAACGATCCAACAAGAAGAAGAAGGAGAAGAAGAAGGAGAAGGAAGTCTCTTCATCTTCATCCTCTTCTGAATCCGAGTCTGATTCCGAGGAAGATGGTAGCAGGTGTTCTTCCTCCGAGATGACAAATTTTGTGAGAAGAAGATGAGAAGGGGTCGACACTTCAAGGGTAAAGGTAACCCTAGTGAAGTTAAGGTTGATAAGACTAACGTTTCTTGTTTTGAGTGTGGTAGGAAAGGGCACTTCAAGAGTGAATGCCCAAAGCTAAAGAAGAAGGAGGAGAAATCCAAAAAGAAAGAGGAAAAATCAAAGAAGAAGAAGAAGAAGGCCTTGAAGGGCACTTGGGATGAATCCTCCTCAAGTTCATCCGATGAAGAAAACGAGGAGAAGAGTACACGGCACGTGGCACTCATGGCTCTTGGAGAAGAAAGCAGTGATGAATCCTCCAACTCCTCAAACGCGGCTTCATCATCTTCGGATGATGGAGAGGTAACCTCTCCCGAACATGAAAAATGTTATAGAGTTATTGCATGTTTAACCAATATGTTGAAGAAGTCAAAGAATAAGGTTAAAGCATTGCAATTAGAAATTGACCAATTGAAATCATCTAGGGGTGATAACATAGATGATTTGCATGTTAAAATGTTAGAGGATGAGATTAAGTTATTGAAAATTGAGATTGAACATTTGAAATCCTCTAGGGTTGAGGATGTTGATGATTTGCATGATGAATTGCTAGAGGAGGAAAACAAATCATTAAAGAGTGAAGTTGAGAGACTCAAGAATATTCTTGAGAAGTTCTCAACTAGCTCAAAAACCCTAGACATGATTTTGAATGCCCAAAGGGCAGTCTACAATAGGGTCGGTATTGGTTACCGACCCAAGGAATCTTTATTTGTGTCTCTTATGTCTAGGACTGGTGTTATGTAACGACCCGGAAAATTTTCTCAATTTTTTCTTTAAAATATTGATCATGTCTAGATAGTGTTTGAGGAATCTAGAGATACTAGTACGAATTTTAGCCTAGTTATCCATGATTTTCCCCATTTAAATTGAGAAACTAAGTACTAATGGGCCTTATACGGGCTTTTCTAGTACCATGGTTATTAGTGGATTTTAGGTAGAATTTAATATAAATATAGATGAGTTTTAATTAGGAATATTAGCATAATTATGGGTGAGTCTTAGGGGAATTTTCGAAATTAAAAGAAAAATAAAAAAAATAAAATGAAGTAAAAATAAAGTGCATGCACCAAGGATTGAACCTTGGACCTAGTGTACCACCATGCATGTACTAACAAATTCACCTAGCAAGGGAGTACTAGTAGAGGATGAAGTGGATTTTGGTTAAGGCTTCGGGAAAATGAAGAGTCATCAAGGGAAGAGACACCATGACTCTTCACTTGCCCTCCTTAATGTGGTATAAAGGAAATGAGAGAGGGGGGCATGGAAGTTACTTTTTCTTCCTTCTTCCACCAAGTCCACTCTTCTTCTTCCTCCTTCCTCCTTCCTCCTTCTAGCCGAAACCCACAAGGGGATTTTCCCTTTGGAAAAGCTCCACAAGAAGGCCTCATCTTCAAGATCTAAGGGTTTTCCACAAGGCTACAAGGGATAGGGGTAGCCTAAGGTCAAAGAAGTTCTTTCGGTTTCTCTATATTCAAGGTGAAAAATCAAGATAACCCAAGGTAAGACTCCCTCACCTGTGGTATGATAGTTCTCCTTGATGTTTATCATAATATGAAGTTTCGTTTGGGTTTTATGTTGAGAAAAACCATGAACTTGGCCCTATAACTTTCGACCACCATGCTTTTGGGTTCAAAAATGATGTTAAAAATCTCACTCATGCTTTCTAATGTTTTCTCATGATGAATAAAGAATAAAATAGGATTTGGAGAATTTTTGGAGTACCCTAAGACCCTCTAGGGTTTCGGCCACCACCATGATTCCATGGTTAGGGTTGGATCTAACCCTTCAAGTATGTATCTTGTATATCCTCATGATACAAGGGAGGTTGAGGGTGATTTATGTGAATTTTCACATGGCCTTGTAACCCTACAAGTTTCGGCCAAGATGGGTTTTGGGGCAAGGAGTTAGGGCTTACTTCATGTATGGGTTCCAATGGCTCCTATGGTATGGTATGGATGGTGTTAGATGATTAATTGGAAATTTTATGAAATTTTTTCCATGTACCCATGGCCCTTGCAAGTTTCGGCCAACCCCAAGAAGTAGGGCTAGGAGTTAGGGTTAGCCCTAATCATGAGCCCGAGTAGCTTCCTATGGCCTTATGGGTAATGTATGGTCTTTCCTTTCCTTATGCTATCTTACATGTCACTTGAATGATAGAACCCCTTCCTTACAAGTTTCGGCCAAGCAACTTGATTGGGGTTTAGGTGGAGTTAGGGTTTCAAGAATGATTGTTTATGACTTATTATGATGTGTATATATATAGGTTCAAGCATGTGGTAGAAATTATGTTACCTATAACCCTAACTTTAAGTGTTATGTTCATGTTTGGTATGTTATGTTAGATGTCATGCTTAGTAGGGTTTGTTCATGAATGTCTTATGTTCTATGCCATGCACTTAGATAACACGTAGCATGTTATAGGAGTCCTACCCATGTATGCTTGTGATAGATACTATGCTTATGTATGCCATGCAATGCTTACCTTATGTATCATGATCATGCAAGCTCTATGAATTAGGATGATGGTCTATGTAAACATATCATGTTCTATGAATACAATGCAATGCTAACCTTATGTACCATGATCATGCAAGCACTGTGAACAAGAATGATGTTTTATGTAAGCATGTCATGTTTTATGAATAAAGATAATGTGTATGCCTTTAAGGCATAATGATGTTATGCATTAAGTATGAACGATGAAAGGTCAAGTATGCTTTATGTCATGCTTCATGTAACAAGGTTATGTTATGTTTAAATATGTTATGAGTGTCCTATGAATGATGAAGCATGTGAAGTTATTTTACTTTATGAATGGGCTTGTACCGGACCGAAGTATGGGTCCAAGGGATGGGCACCTTAAGAACGCCCCGGTTTTGGACTACCGACTATGCTGTCCACGGTTCTGGGACTACCGAAGCTGTCCAACAGGGATGGACACCTTAAGAACGCCCCGGTTATGGGACTACCGTAGTTGTCCTTACCCTAGTAGGTCGAGACTAGCTACCTCGTATTTACTTAGGGATGCGCGCATATGATGTATGTATGTGGTACAAGCCGGGGACCCCAATGATGTGATGATTATGTTTAAGTATTTAAAAGTATGAATTTAAAATTAAGCATCCCTATGTATATGCATTTTGACTTATGCATTCATTCATGTTATGCATTATGCCATGATGGAAAATGTTTATGTTTATGTTTTATGTTAAGAATTATGCCATGATAGAGAATGTTTATGTTTATGTTGTATGTTAAGAATTATGCCATGATAGAAAATGTTTATGATTATGTTTTATGTTAAGAATTATACCATGATAGAAAAATGTTTTATGTTTATGTTTGATGTTAAGAATTATACCATGATAGAAAAGGTTTATGCTTATGATTTATGTTAAAGAACTATGCCATAATAGAAAATGTTTTATGCTTATGTTTTATGTTTCTCTCTATGCCATGTATCATGTCATGCTAAGTATGTTTTATGTTTATATTTATGCCATGTATCATGTCATGATAAGTATATTTTATGTTTACGTTTATGCCATGTATCACGCCATGTTAAGAATAATTATGCTTATATTTATGTCATGTATCATGTCATGCTAAGTATATTTTATGCTCATGTTCTACGCTAGGAACTATGTCATGCTGAATGATTTTATATGCTTACGATTTATGTTAAGCACCAAGTTATGTTATGTTTCGTGTGCATATGTTTATGTGACGAATGGTTTTAGTAAGTAGGAAAGGGTCTTACTAAGCCTATGTGCTTATAGTCTTATTTTCCTCATACCGCAGATCAAGCAAGAGGACAATAAGGAAGCGGCAGGAGGGGCAAGAATGAGTGTGTGGTAGTGACTTGGTCAAGGAAAGACATACTTACAAGTCTTATGCTAAACCTAGGATGGTGTTGTCAGGAACAATTTACGCTTGCTACTTATGTGCTTAATGGATGACTTATGTGACTGTATGACATGATGTTAAGTATGATGTTAATATGTTAAGTTCCATGTCACTATGATAGGAAAGATAGTTAGGTGCATGTATATGTAAGTTTAAATTATTCCGCTGCAGTACGATGTTCACATGCCCTATGTATGTTAACGTAATGCCGCTTTACAAAAAAAAAAAGTGGGCGTTACATGTTAGACCAATTAAGACACCCAAGGTTCAAAAGAAAGTTGTCAAGGCATGGGTGCCTAAGTCTTGTTTAGTAAATGCTTTAGGTCCCAAGGTTTGGGTACCTAAATCTTCCATTTTTCGAATTGTGTAGGTTATGATTGAGGGGGAGCATCTATCAACTTGGTTTGTTGATAGTGGGTGCTCCAAACACATGACCGGGGATAGATCATTGTTTACCACACTTCAAAAGAAAAGTAGAGATAATGTTTCATTTGGTAACAATGGTAGTCTTAAGGTCATAGGAGTAGGAGACATTCAAATATCTGAATGTCTTAGAATTTCAAATGTCCTTCTAATCAAGGGGATGACATTTAATCTCCTAAGTGTCAGTCAATTGTGTGACACGGGTTACACAATTGATTTTCAACCAAGTCAATGTCTAGTTAGACAACATGACACCTTGGACACGGTACTAGTAGGAACAAGAGTAGACAATATTTATCAAGTTTCATTTAAAAGTGCTACTAATGTTTTTGCTAAGTGTCTCATGTCAAAAGAAGAAGAGTCCACCCTTTGGCACCGGAGACTTGCACATGTGAATATGAAGAACATCCGGAAGTTGGCCAACAAGGGATTAGTTCGTGGCTTACCGAGCATCAAGTATGAAAAAGAAAAGATTTGTGATGCATGTCAAATGGGTAAGCAAACAAAATCTGCACATAAAGGTAAAAGCGTTGTAAGTACATCTACCGCGTTAGATTTACTTCACATGGATCTATTTGATTATAGTACTATCATATCATTGAATGGAAATAGATATTGCTTTGTTATCATTGATGACTTTACTAGATATACATGGACATATTTTCTTAAATATAAGGACCAAACCTTAGATGTTTTCATTTCTTTTTGTAGAAGGGTTGAAAATGAAAAATCATCAACTATTAAGACAATTAGAAGTGATCATGGAGGTGAATTTTAAAACCAACGGTTTTTAGAATTTTGTCAAGATAGAGGTTATAGACATGAGTTCTCCACTCCTAAAACACCACAACAAAATGGTGTTGTAGAGAAGAAGAACCGTGTTTTACAAGAGGCTGCACGAAGCATGTTTAATGAGTACTCATTACCGAGTTACTTGTGGGCCGAAGCTGTAAATACAGCTTGCTATGTGCAAAATCGAGTTCTCATCCATAGGTTTTTAGGAAAGACTCCCCATGAACATTGGTTTGGGAAACCACCTACGGTTAAATACCTTAGGGTGTTTGGTTGTAAGGTGTTCATCCTAAACACCAAGGATCACCTTGGAAAGTTCACGGCAAAAGCTGATGAAGGGATATTAGCCGGGTATTCCCTAGTTAGCAAAGCCTACCGAGTCTACAACAAGAAATCTAGATTAGTTGATGAGTCTTCTGATGTTGTCTTTGAAGAAATTCCGAAGGCTAATGAACAACCAGAAGATGAAGTCCAATTCGAACTTAGGAGACTAAGTTTGAATGAAAGTCCAAATGTTGTTGATGGTGATGAATCTGATGACGGTGAGCCTAGACAACCCATAGATCAGTCAGATCCTGAGGCTGAGCTTATGTCTAGTGAACATATTCAAGAAGCACCACCAACACCTAGGCAAACTAGATTAGCCTCTAGTCATCCCCAAAACCAAATTGTTGGAGACATCCATCATGAGGTAAGAACTAGATCATTCTTTAGGAATGAGGCTAATGAAGTTGCTCTAATTTCCGAAATTAAACCTAGGAAAATTGATGAAGCATTAAATGATCCCGATTGGATCATTGCAATGCAAGACGAACTAGGTCAATTCGAAAGAAGTCAAGTTTGGGACTTAGTCCCTAGACCTAAGAAGACCACCATCATTGGGACCAAATGGGTCTTCAAAAATAAGTTGAATCAT
Organism: Boesenbergia rotunda; assembly: GCA_024364735.1. Classification (NCBI taxonomy): domain Eukaryota; kingdom Viridiplantae; phylum Streptophyta; class Magnoliopsida; order Zingiberales; family Zingiberaceae; genus Boesenbergia; species Boesenbergia rotunda. Next base: position 28,780 of record JAGFNQ010008250.1, read on the forward strand.
AAGGGAGAAATCATTAGAAACAAGGCACGCATAGTAGCCAAGGGCTACAGTCAAGCTGAAGGCCTTGATTATGATGAGACCTATGCTCCCGTGACACGATTAGAGTCCATCCGATTGATGCTAGCATTTGCAGCACATCGAGGGTTCAAATTGTATCAAATAGATGTCAAATCAGCCTTTCTAAATGGTTTAATTAGAGAAGAGGTCTATGTCGAACAACCTCCGGGGATTGAGAGTACCGAATTTCCAAACCACGTGTTCAAGCTCAAAAAGGCACTTTATGGTCTTAAACAAGTACCCCGAGCTTGGTACGAGCGGTTGTCGACGTTTTTAATTGTAAAGGGCTTTGTAAGAGGCCAAATAGACCCTACACTATTTCTACGAAGAGATGGCGACAATATTTTTGTAGCCCAAGTATATGTCGATGACATCATTTGTGGCTCAAATAACAAGGGATATTTAAATGAATTCATTGGACACATGGAAAGTGAATTTGAAATGAGTCTGGTGGGAGAGTTGACTTTCTTCCTTGGACTTGAAATCAAACAAACCCGAGATGGGATCCATCTGCACCAATCGAAATACACACAAGAAATGCTTCGAAAATTCAATATGAGTGATTCGAAAGAGGTAACCACTCCTATGGCTACAAACACAAGATTAGACAATGATGAGAGTGGTAAACCTGTTGATTTGACTCAATATCGGAGCATGATAGGTAGTTTGCTATACCTCACAGCTAGTCGACCTGATATCCTTTTCGCTGTGGGTATGTGCGCAAGGTATCAAGTCTGTGCCAAGGAATCTCATTTAATCGCTGTTAAGAGAATTTTGAGAAATCTTAAAGGCACAATTGGAGTCGGTCTTTGGTACCCCTGTACCGAATCATTTGATTTAATTGGCTATACTGATTCCGACTACGCTGGATGTAAGTTGGATCGGAAAAGCACGAGTGGAGGTTGCCAATTTCTAGGATCATTTCTGGTTAGTTGGTCAAGTCGGAAGCAACATTGTGTTGCCCTCTCCACGACCGAGGCAGAATATATCGTCATGGGAGAGAGCGTATCACAATTGTTGTGGATGATTCACACTCTAGAGGACTATGGATTGAGTTACAAAAGTGTGCAAGTGTTGTGTGATAACATTAGCACAATTAACCTAACCAAGAATCTAGTCCATCATTCTAGGACCAAACATATTGAAGTGCGTCACCACTTCATTAGGGATCATGTTGCTAGGGGAGATATTGTACTCTCACATGTAGAGTCCAAGTCAAACCTCGCTGACATTTTCACTAAACCACTCCCCGAAAATGAGTTTAGCTTCTTAAGAAGGGAGTTGGGAATGTGTCGCGCTTCATAGTTTTCAAAATGCATTCAAAACCCTTCATGATTATTTCTAATTGGTGGGATACAATTGGGTAACTTAGGGACATCTCACACAAACTATAAGGCTTACCAAAACGATTTTGTTTGCTAGAAATGGGGTGAGATGCTAGGATCAACTCAATTTCTCAAAATGTCAATGCATCCCTTGAGAAATTAAGTTGACGAGATAAAAATCACTTCGGTGACTAAGTATGGGAAAAACCAATGCATAACATATGTGTATTTGGCTCCATGATCATACTTGGACATTCCAATCAAGGAAACTTGATTGGAAACTTGAATTTGGCACAATCTTGTTTGAATTTGATTGAATGATTGTTGATTGAGTTTGACTCCACTTGGGTGGAGCAAAGTGATTGTTGAACCTATAAGGACCTTTGATCCTTGTTCAGGGATCAATCTTAGTCAAGGGATCACTTTCAAGATCGATATCATTCATCAGATCCTTTCAGAAATCATGTGGAAATCTGAAACTGAAAGTTTCAGATCGTATCAGGCAATATCAGGAACCCTGATCGGTCACTAGACTGATCAAAAGGCTGATCGGTCCCCGGACCGATCTGGCTCCCTCCTGTGGTGATCAGTTCGCAGACCGATCAGAGGGGTCACAGAGACTTAACAAAATTCTGACCAAACATTCTGTGCTAGCCTGGATCGGTCCCTGGACCGATTTGGCACCCTGTGGTGATCGGTCCACAGACCGATCAGAGGGCTTCCCGAATATCATCCGATCCTACTGTTCGCTTCCTGATCGATCAGCCAATCGGCCAGGAGCCTACCTGATCGGTCACCCGACCGATCAGGACCAGGCCAGTCCGATCAGGCCAGAGCCTGATCAGTCTGGGCGCTCTCAGATCGAACGGTGATCCGTTCAATCATATTAAAGTCTGGTTGGTGGACCGATCCACCAACCGATTAACTCTCCCTAAAACCTCTCATTGTCGAACCCTAGCGCTGAAAATACTCTCTTGCGCATCCCCATCTTGTGAGAGCACTCTTCCTGCGTCTCCCTCTTCCTTGTGCGCGAGTTTCTGAGAGGTCAGCGAGGAGATTTTGGATCCCTTCGCGTGAGCTTTTCATGTTCCCGTGCATGCACAAGGTTCCTGTCAAGCTCCTGCGGTTTTCCCTCTCATGATCAAGTTTTCAACAAATCAATCAACCTCAATGGCACCTAAGTAAGTATTTTTGGTTAGTTTATCTTACAAATCAACTGATAGATTATTAGTTTGTGCTAGTCAAAGGTTTTTATTTTGTGGTGTTTTCTTATTGTGTCGTAACCTCATGTTTTGGCCGTGACTCCTCCTTGCCCTGGCTTACCTTATGATTATGTTATCTATGATCAAACTCATGTGTTCACCTGATTATTCTTCTTATGATCAATTCCACCTTATGTTCACTTGATTACTTTTCCCGTGATCAAATCTTGGGTCCGTGATTAAACCATGTTCATGTGGTCAATTCAACCTTGCTCTTTTGGTTTATGTTATTTCCATGACCTATTCAAATTTTTAGAAAATCATCCAAGGGAAAGGAAACAATGGAGGGAAGCACAAAGGGCAAAGGCCCTTCATCATCTACACCTCCTTCGGGACCTCCTCCACCTCCACATACTAGGTTTCAAAACATTTATTATGCTCTATATTTTCAATAGCACAACTTCAAACTAATGCCATGTCGAACTGTGGACCAGACCTTCATCTACGAACATTGTCCAACAGTTCAGCAAATTATTGTACATTACAATCTTCAATCCATTCTTTACCTCGAGAGGTCAATCAACTTTGATTTGGTCTCTGAATTCTATAATAACATGGTCAGTGGTGAGGGCACGGGGTGGAGGACCCGTGTCACCAGTGTCGATCTTGATTTTACTCTATCAGCCTTCACTGGATCGGTCTGGTCCCTAGCTTGGAGGGCTAGGTTGGATGAAACCCTGGCTTGGAAGGCTAGGGTTGGGTCCCTGGATCGGTCTGGTGACCGATCAGGGAAGTTAGCACGCTGCTCCTTCGTGGATCGGTCTGGTGACCAATCCAGCAATGACTGATCAGTCTGGTGACCGATCAGGGAGCGCACAGTGAGGTTGGTGTTAGTGATATGAGAGAAGTGTCCTAAGGCAATCGCCTTATGATTGTAATCATTTATTTTAATAAATGAATATTCACTAATTGAGTATACATAATTATTTGATTAAGATCTTAAGCTCATTTACTGAATGTCCGCAATACAATTCACAGCATGAGAGAATTTTTGATGAATTCACAACTAGTGATTATCTCTACATGTGCAATTGTGAAGTATTGAAATTGTCCTTAGTCGATGAATTGATAAATACAGACACTATCAATTCTGTTGAGACTAGTATGGGTTATTCTCTAATCAGCTGATTCTCACTGGCTGGTGACATTGAGATGTCCGGAGATAAACATGAATGCTAGTTAAGGGAACTAGTTCATTGGAGTGACTGGATATAAAACTTCATATGATAGTCTACATATAGATATGTCAGTGAAGTTCTTACAGCAGCTTAAGTGCGATGTTCCTTTGACTTGCGGTGTTCAAGTCATCTTGGTCATGGAGACTTATACTTTGACATCTTAAGCAAGCATCTCCAAGGAGGTATGGACCCAAGATGATTGGGTATAAGCCGAAGTGCCCGAAGATGTTTGAACAGCCTACAAAGGATTCACCACTCCTTGCGAGGAGATGTATACCCGAGGCCTTTCGTCGGATTGTTACTCGAAGCCTCTGGGCAGAGCATGACATGTTCAGAGTATGAATCTCTTAAATACATGAGAGTAATTAGAATCCATAGGACGAGGAAACGTTACTTGAGCTAAGTGTGACGTAGTCAGCCTAGTGGGGACTGACACACATAGACCATGTCCTGAACCAAGTGGGTATAAGATGGTGAAGGGAATGGGGCACGATTCATTATAGCTGCTGAAGGGTTTCAGAATCATTTCTGAGGTCAACCGTTGATCTTTCAATTAATTGGGGATCATGATGTACTACTAGGTGCCACTCATGATCGTTCTATAATTAATTAGTTAATTATGGACGGCCAACATAAATTGAAAGCCTATTTGGTCTCACGCATAACGAGTAATTCGAAGGATTTAAAACGAGTTGAGAATTGAATTCTCCAATAGAGATAGACTATTTTTGGTAAGTCCAAACAATAGTCGAAACTGAATTTATTTCAGACGCATCAGAAGCATAGAATGGCTAAGTCTTTTAAAGACTTAATAGGTGAATTAAATAAATTTAATTCATTAAGGGATTTGATCCAATTGGGGTTAGATGGGCCGGCCAAGGAAGGGGGCCTCCTCTCTTCTTGTCATGGTCGGCCACCACCATAAGAGGATAAGGCTATTTTGGTTTGTTTTATAAAATACACCAAAGGTTGGTTTATTTTATAAAAGGTTATATAAATTTTATATAAATTTTTATATAATGAACCATTAGTTGGTTTGTTTAATAAAATTTATATAATGAACCAATGGTTGGTTTGTTTTATAAATTTTTATATAATGAACCAATGGTTGGTTTGTTTTATAAATTTTATATAATCATGTCAAAAGAAAGAGAGCCTTGATTATGGATTGATTGAGAAATTATTCCATAATCAAGAAGAAGAAGCTTGATCATGAGAGCCTTGATTATGGATTGATTGAGAAATTATTCCATAATCAAGGAGAGGTTTGCTTGGGAATTAAGAAACCTCTCCCTATATAAAGGACCCAAGGGGTGCCATGGAAGATGATACATCCAAGAATTGCTTGGGCTCTCTCCTCTTCTTCTCTCCCTCTCTTTTGGTCGGCCATAGGCCTTCCTTCTTTCTTCTTGCCGTGAGCACAAGGAGAAGCATCAAGGCGACGAAGTTCTTCCTTGCGACGATCTTCCTCTTTGGCCAACCTTGGTGGTGAGTCTTTCGATTTGATTATTATCTCGGTTTTCGTCGTGTTCACGGAGAATCTAGTAGTTCTCGTGAACACGAAACTCGTGGCTTAGCGAAGTCATCCCGACGATACTCGGCGTGGATACGAATAGAGGTGGAGCTTTCAAGGGACGCTAACGGTTGGATCTCGTCCCTTCTTCCAAGTTACGCAAGGTAATTCGTAGAGTAATTTCCTTTTCTGCAAAAATTTTATATTACGATTATGTGAACACATTGTATGCTTAGGATATGTGTTAGAATAATTTAGGAAATTATTCATGCTTTTGTTTCCGCTGTATGTAATTATGTAACAATTACAATACGTGTCCGCGTCGGCATGCACCCGGTCCCAACAGTTGGGAACCAACTGTGTGGCTCCTGATCAGTCTGGTGACCGATCAGGGAGCAGGTCGTTGCCTCGTTGCTTGGCTCCTGATCGGTCCGGTGACCGATCAGGGAGCAGGCAGCTTCCTCACTGCCTTGCTTCTAATCGGTCTGGTGACCGATCAGGGAGCACTCAGTGAGTTGAGTTCCCCCGCTGATCAGCTCCTGAACGGTCTGGTGACCGATCTACGACTTAGGATTTGATTTCCGCGGTTACTGTTCACTCAGACGTGGACCGATCAGGCTTGAGCCTGATCGGACAGGGAGCTACCTGATCGGTCTGGTGACCGATCAGGCTTGTGTCACCGCGAGAGCTGGGAGTCCCAGCAAAGCGGTGGATCGGTCTGGTGACCGACCCACAAGCCCTGGATCGGTCCGGTGACCGATCACTTTAATTCAAAATGCACTGTCAGACGCTCTGATCGCGTCTGAACGTATCCGATTCTCTGCGCTTAACATCTGATACATGATTTTCTGCTTGATATACTGTGCTAACACTCTGATTGAGCTGCAGGTGATAGGGAAGGATTCAAACACTCAAGGAGAGTCAATGGAGGCCTTTCCTTGGAGCAGGTTTGTCCGTTTTCCATCTCAGGTTGCAACGGACACTGGCGCCGGCTGGAGCTACTGACTGGGGCTGGTCTGAGGGAAGCTCAGGGAGTCCAGAAGAGCTCAGTGGTGGCTGGTGGTTGCAGGAGAGTAGCTGGAGGCTGCAGTGAGATGGTGTCACCTGGTGCTCAGTGGAGAAACAAAAGGGCGTAGAGGAGAAGAGCAGAGTAGAGTTTTTGTTGAAGCGATTTCTGTATTGAGTTCTTGCTGCTCGTTTGTGTTCTCCACACTTTGCTTGTGCATTCTAAAATTCCATCATCTTGAGCAAGCAACTGCAATCAGTGAAGCAACCATCCCTTGCTTGAGCACTTGGAGGAAGGAACAAGAGGCTTTGAGTCCAACAGCGAGAAGACACGAAGAAAGGGTTCTTGCGTGAGATCGTCGCTGGGTGGAGCTTGGGAGAAGCTTGTTGTGTTCTTATCTGTGCTAAGTGCCAAGTAAGATCTTTCTTGTGTTTCATTGTGCTTAAAACTATATCTTTGATTGAAACGCTGTGGAGAGGTTACTCCACCGAGAAAGAGGCTGCTTTCTATCCGGATCTTCCGGGGCTTGATCTGCCGACGATCAAGGGATCGCCCACCTTAAGGGCACGCCAAGGAGTAGGGGCAAGTTATCCCCGAACCTTGTAAATCCTCTTGTTAGCGTTCTTGTGTTTGCTCATAGTTTAGGGTTTAAGTTTTCTGCATATTCTGTTTTTGCTACTTCCGCTGTGCTACTAAACGTTTAAGTGCAGAATTTTTGATAAGAGCTAAAGTTCAAGTGATTGGCTATATTCACCCCCCCCCTCTCTAGCCATCCGAGTTCCAACAAAAACAAGGTTCGATATGGTGCTTCCTGCACCAACAATTCTATGGTCAAGATAAACATACCTAATTACACTACAACCATCCCGATGATTTGTCCAACTCCATCTCGGTTGTGAGCCTCTACTTATACTATGCAAGGGACTGATAACATGATCTTCTGTATGTCACCACACACCATGTTATCTACAATGCAGAGTATAAGACTGTTATGCATATACTAATTTAAACATGCAACTGTGTTGTTGTGATTCTCTTTCAAAATGTAGATGTTCATATATAAAAAGACAAGTCTTTTAGTATACATCCTAACAGTTTTAGGTGCTCAACCATATCATGTGCATCCATGTTCTCATGTTGCTTCTGAAGCTCAAAGTTCATGGTGGCAAGCATGAGGCATGATAGATCGAGTGCATCATCCTGATGCTTCTTGTAAGCATCATTTTCGGCGCGGGTGGCAGTAGCAACGGGTGCTTCTGGAAGAGATTGCTCTAGGACGTACAGTTTTCGTTCTTGTTTGAGGACGATCCTCAAGTTTCTGTACCAGCCCAGGAAATTAGTTTTGTTGAGCTTGTCCTTCTCAAAGACAGATCGTAGAGAGAGAGAGTATTTGACGTGTTAGACGACATGGTGATCTACATCAGTAAAACATACAGTAATAAGTATCATATCTAGATCATTTAATTAGGTCTTTAATTAAACGATACTCCCACTGAATCGTAGAGCTTTGGTAGGGGCTAGTCATGGATGTTGGCAAACTCAATTTGCCAACACTACTAGCTCAAAATCAAATAGCAATCATATTCATGTGGGACAAGATCCATATTATACCTCATCTTGAGTTAGCTTTGGCTAATCGCACAAGACTTGGTATAACTAGGTAGGCAATATTTTACTAATTACATCTTATGCAAATCTTGGAAACAAAGGGTCAAAATCCACATTACACATCATCTTGAGTTAGCTTTGGCTAATCGCCCAAGACTTAGTATAATTGTTCTCTTACCCTTTTCCCAACCTTTGGGATATGTCTCTAAGTTTCTCAATCTAATTGAGGGGACTTAGTTAAGTCTCACCCAAAGTTTGATAGCGGGACATCACAAATTTCCTCTCGCACTTTACCAAGATAAAATGTGTCGCTTTGCTTTGGCAAACCCAACAACAAATGATCGAGGTAGTTCATGAGTACCAAACTTTCATAGGCATATCGAGTTGACTTAATTAAGATAAATATTTATCTAATCATGCATCACATACATGTTAGTGATATGAGAGAAGTGTCCTAAGGCAATCACCTTATGATTGTAATCATTTATTCTAATAAATGAATATTCACTATTTGAGTATACATGTTTGTGTATTTGATTGAGATCTTAAACTCATTTACTGAATGTCTGCAATACAATTCACAGCATGAGAAAATTTGTGATGAATTCACAACTAGTGATTATCTCTACATGTGCAATTGTGAAGTATTGAAATTGTTCTTAGTCGATGAATTGATAAATACGGACACTATCAATTCTGTTGAGACTAACATGGGTTATTCTCTAATCAGCTGATTCTCACTGGCTGGTGACAATGAGATGTCCGGAGATAAACATGAATGCTAGTTAAGGGAACTAGTTCATTGGAGTGACTGGCTGTAAAACTTCATATTGTAGTCTACATATAGATATGTCAGTGAAGTTCTTACTGCAACTTAAGTGTGATGTTCCTTTGACTTGCGGTGTTCAAGTCATCTTGGTCATGGAGACTTATACTTTGACATCTTAAGCAAGCATCTCCAAGGAGGTGTGGACCCAGGATGATTGGGTATAAGCCGAAGTGCCCGAAGATGTTTGAACAGCCTACAAAGGATTCACCACTCCTTGCGAGGAGATGTATACTCGAGGCCTATCGTCGGATTGTTACTCGAAGCCTCTGGCCAGAGCATGACATGTTCAGAGTATGAATCTCTTAAATACATGAGAGTAATTAGAATCCGTAGGACGAGAAAACGTTACTTGGGCTAGGTGTGAGGTAGTCAGCCTAGTGGGGACTGACACACATAGGCCATGTCCTGAACCAAGTGGGTATAAGATGGTGAAGGGAATGGGGCACGATTCATTATAACTGCTGAAGGGTTTCAGAATTGTTTCTGAGGTCAACCGTTGATCTTTTGATTAATTGGGGATCATGATGTACTACTAGGTGCCACTCATGATTGTTCTATAATNTTGTAAATCCTCTTGTTAGCGTTTCTTGTGTTTGCTCATAGTTTAGGGTTTAAGTTTTCTGCATATTCTGTTTTTGCTACTTCCGGTGTGCTACTAAACGTTTAAGTGCAGAATTTTGATAAGAGCTAAAGTTCAAGTGATTGGCTATATTCACCCCCCCCCCTCTCTAGCCATCCGAGTTCCAACAACGAGGAGTCCTATTTTTAGGGGTCTCGTAGTAAGGCCGACCCCTTTTTCCTCAAGGCCACTCAGGTACGCATAGGATTAACCCTGTCCTCTATTGAGTATTATGTTTCCCGACCTTAAGGTTTGTGTCTGTTTTGTAGTTCTGGGGATCATGCCATGGACTTTCTATGACACTCCTAACCCAAGCCTCGGCCCGGGAAGAACCTGAGAGAAAGGTGGAATGCCTAGAGACTCAGCTGAAGCATACTCAGCTCATCTCCAGTGAGTCCACTTTGAGTGACTTACGTGCCGAGGTCGAGGCCCTCCAGGGCCGACTGGCTTGTTCTGAAGAGCAGCTGGTGGCCGCTCGTAGCCAAGTCGAGACGGCAAACCTAGCTATATCCCAAACGAAGATCAGGATCTCCGCCCTGAAGCATAACGAGCGAAAGGTCTGGGCTCTTCAGGCGAAGACCCAAGATAAACTGACCCAAGCGGAGGCTCAGCTACAGGAGGTGTCCGCAAACACCGATTCCCTCAAGGCCCAACTGGAAACCAAGGGCGCAGAGGCCTCGGCTCGGGCTAAGAGGGCAGCCAAACTGTCTGTCGAGCTCTCCTCCAAGGATCAGATATTGCAAAACCAAAAGGAGGAGCTCGAGCGACTGATGAAGGAAAAGGCTGAGTGGGCGGCAGCTTGGGTAGAGCTGGTGGAGCTGCGCTCTTATAAGGAGGCGGAGGCCGATCAGTTGGAAGCCCATACGCTCAAGTGCATCAACTCCAAGGCCCATTCCGATTAGATCTCTGAGCGAGTTCGAGCCATGCTGACGCATCAAGCGATCAGTATGCTCTGGGTGGGCACATATCCCTCGACATGCCGCCCACTGCGTTCCAGTTTCAAGAGATGTCCAAGGACCTGCCCGACATAACCAGCCAGCCTTTTAAATGAGGGTCGAGCCTCTTGTTTTCTTCTTTTTTTTCGTGCAGAGGTGCTTGGCCTCTAATTTTGTAATGTCTTTGCCCCTTGAATGCAACTTTTCCTCACTGCTCAAGCTTTTTCAAACGCAATTGCCTTTACTTTCAAATGTAGATTTGAGAGCTAGTGGGAGCAACCCAAGTGAGTGGTCGAACGATTGACCAAGTTTATGTGAGCCACTGAACCACATGATGTAGCGCCCGAAAACCTCTGAGTGTCAGCCACTCCGGCGAGAATATACTCGGGCTACTGGACCTTGCGGGTGTCTACGTGGAACACTCGGGTGTTATAGCCTCAGACTGTGAGCTCCTTAGGCCAGCTGACTAGGAGCTAGGAAGTAAGCTAAGGAAATCCGGAAGGCTCATTTACTGATAAGTCGCGCCGAGAGATGAGCTCTTTAATCGACTAACGCTCGGGGGGCGTGGGCTGCCATGTATCCACCTGAGGACCGAGCCGAATAGCTTGAGGGGGCATGCCCGTTTGTGAGGATTTGGCCACTTGGCCGAGCCAGACCCAGGGAGCGTGGGCCGCCACGCGTCCGACCGGGACCCGAACCAAGGGATTTGTGGTTTACCAAGGGACTGGATCAAGTCAGCCCTTTCTGTCTCGGTCGTCCAGCTGACCAACTTATGTCTTTTCGATTGTCACATCGGGCCGATGCGTATCCCGCTTTCTGGTGACTGCATTAATTGATGAAGGGGCGTGTCATTGGGTGAGTGACATATCGGGCAGTGAAACGTCAATCACCGACCATTGATGCCTTCGGGCGGCGAACCATTTACCACCCAGAGCGTTCTCACGCCCCGTCGGGCCTCGGGATTCTCCCATGATTCGATCGGATCCCGCCATTCACAGAAGATTTCTTTGAACAGCGGGGATCGACCGCCTTCCCCTATATATAGATGCGGGTCGCAGTTCTCGCCATCACAATTCTATACTCCAGTATTCTTCAGCTATCACTCTCGTTTACCTTTCGCTTTCAGGCCATCCTCTTCGGTCGTCCATCCTAGTAAGATGTCAACCACGTCTTTAGAGGAGGGGTTCTCTCTAGAAGACGTTGGGATCAACACTCAAACCGACGAGCCTTCCACCTTCCAGTCATCGGCTCTTCCAGAAACTACTGCCAATATGTGTTGGAACTCGGATGGCTAGAGAGGGGGGTGAATATAGCCAATCACTTTGACTTTAAGCTCTTATCAATTTTCTACACTTAAACCGTTTAGTAGCACAGCGGAAAGAATAGAAACAGAGTATGCAGAAAATCAAAACCCTAAACAATGAGCAAACACAAGAACGCTAACAAGAGGATTTACAAGGTTCGGGGATAACTTGCCCCTACTCCTTGGCGTGCCCGTAAGGTGGGTGATCCCTTGATCATCGGCAGATCAAGCCCCGGTGAACACCGGATAGAAAGCAACCTCCTTCTCGGTGGAGTAACCTCTCTACAGCGTTTCAATCAAGGATATAGTTTAAGTACAATGAAACACAAGAAAGATCTTACTTAGCACTTAGCACAGACAAGAACACAGCAAGCTTCTCCCGAGCTCCACCCAGCGACGATCTCACGCAAGAAACATTTCTTCGTGTCTTCTCGCTATTGGACTCAAAGGCTCTTGTTCCTTCCTCCAAGCGCTCAACTAAGGGACGGTTGCTTCACTGATTGTAGTAGCTTGCTCAAGATGATGAAGTTTCAGAACGCACAAGCCAGATGTGGAGAACACAAACGCGCAGCAAGAACTAAGCCAGAAATCATTTCGCGAACTATACTATGCTCTTCTCCTCTACGCCCTTTTGTTTCTCCACTGAGCACAGGTGACACCATCTCACAGCAGTCTCCAGCTGCTTACCTGCCAACACCAGCTACCATTGAGCTCTCCCTAGACTCCCTGAGCTTCCCTCAGCCAAGCTCCAGTCAGCAGCTCCAGCCGTTGCAACCTGAGATGGAAAACGGACAAACCTGCTTCAAGGAAAGACCTCCATTGACTCTCCTTGAGTGTTTGAATCCTTCCCTGTCACCTGCAACTCAATCAGAGTGTTAGCACAGCATATCAAGCAGAAAATCGTGTATCATATGTTAAGCGCAGAGAATCAGATACGTTCAGACGTGATCAGAGCGTCTGACAGTGCATTTTGAATTAAAGTGATCGGTCACCGGACCGATCCAGGGCTCGTGGGTCGGTCACCAGACCGATCCACCGCTTAGCTGGGACTCCCAGCTCTCGTGGCTACACAAGCCTGATCGGTCACCAGACTGATCAGAGTGAAGCCTGATCGGTCCGCAGACCGATCAGGTAGCTCCCTGTCCGATCAGGCTCAAGCCTGATCGGTCCACGTCTGAGTGAACAGTAACTGCGGAAATTAAATCATAAGTCTTTGATCGGTCACCAGACCGTTCAGGAGCTGATCAGTGGGAGAACTCAACTCACTATGGGCTCCCTGATCGGTCACCAGACCGATCAGGAGCAAGGCAGTGAGGAAGCTGCCTGCTCCCTAATCGGTCACCGGACCGATCAGGAGCCAAGCAACGAGGCAACGGCCTGCTCCCTGATCGGACACCAGACCGATCAGGAGCCACACAGTAGTGCGCTCCCTGATCAGTCACCATACCGATCAGCCATTGCTGGATCGGTCACCAGACCGATCCACGAAGGAGCAGCACGCCAACTTCCCTGATCGGTCACCAGACCGATCCAGGGACTTAAACCTAGCCCTCCAAGCTAGGATATCATCCACCTTAGCCCTCCAAGCTAAGGATTTTTCACCTAACCCTCCAAGTTGGGAATTTTCACCTAACCCTCCAAGTTAGGACTTTTCACCTAGCCCTCCAAGCTAGGACTTTTCACCCAACCCTTCCGAATTAGGACTTTTCCAGACCTAGCCCTCCAAGCTAGGACCTGACCCTCCAAGCCAGGACTTTTTCACCTAACCCTCCAAGTTGGGACTTTTCACCTAACCCTCCAAGTTACGACTTTTCACCTAGCCCTCCAAGCTAGGAATTTTCACCCAACCCTTCCGAATTAGGACTTTTCAAGACCTAGCCCTCCAAGCTAAGATTTTCCACACCTAACCCTCCAGGTTAGGATTTTCCAACACCTTGCTCTCCAAGCTAGGATTTTCCATACCATGCCTAATCCCCGATCAGGACTTAATCATAATCATCATAATCATCAACCTAAACTAAAATCGGTGTCAACACCAAAACAACAATCAGGGTCAGACTGCATCAACAATCTCCCCCTTTTTGTTGTTTGACAACCCAATTTTAAGTTTAGGGATTCTCAATCAATTTTCTCAAATTCAAAATCATAGGGGAATCAGGATCCTCCCCCTACAACATAATCATCCTAAACTTAACCAACCACACTCTCCCCCTTTGTCGAACACCGAAAAGGGTCTAGAGGGGCTGTTAAGTTTAACCATACTCCCCCTCAACCCTAGGGGTTTCCCAAAACAACAAAGATATGATTTGAATTATTTTGACAAACATATGAATACATATGACAAAGATAAGGCATGGCAAAACAAGCATATGTATCATATGAGCATGACATCATAAGCAAAATCATAAGCATGCATAATAATATAGAATGAGGCATGCAAGCTGATAGTAATCATGTGAGCACACATAAGTCAACATTCTAAACATGATAAGGCAAATATAAAATACATGCAAAATATCAGATGCATTATTTAGGAAAATCTAGTCATAGTCAAGTTCATCAAAACCAAATAGCTAAACAGATGCATACAAATGCATCGAAGTCAAAGCAAGTGTGGCACAAGGCCAGAAAAGTCAAACCACAAGGCATACAGCCTGAAAGTCATACAATCCAAGTAATCAGAAAGTCAAACGTCAAGCAGACACAGAGAATATCTCCAGAGAGAGGAGAAAGCCAAGGGTGTAAAAGGTGACTATCTCCATGATCGACGGACAGTGCTCGGTCAGAAAGGGGACATCAATTGACCGGCAGGGTAGCAATTTAAAAGTTCTGGACTGAAATGCCTGCTCGCAGGCAGCATTTGGAAATCGGGAACTGGAGGAAGGATGTGGCCTTCGGGAGGGTGCTGATGAGGAAGGGGTTTTGCCCCTCGAGCTACCCTCTATTTGTTCCTTTCCCTTAGATGATTTTCTAATGGATTGATAGAGTTGATCATTGCAATAATTTAATCACAGAAAGGGAATCATGACACAAGATTAAAGGATCACAAAATCAATACGAGAGTTGATCATGGTGTAGAATAAGCATTGATCAAATGAGCATCGGTTTAACCAAGAGTTGATCACACACATAGTTTGAATCAATTGGACAGGATTAGATTGAACATTTGAACATAGTTTAATCAAGGACCCAAGATTTGATCACGAAGACATAATCATAAGGTAAGACATTTGATCAAAGGTAAGACATGGCAAAGGTGAGTCACGACCAACACATGAGGTCACGGCACAACACAAGAACACCAAAAGATAGACCATGATTAGCGCAAATACATACACTATGAACCAATCTGCAAGGAAAACTAAACCAAAAACTCACTTTGGTGCCATTGATGGTGAAGTGCAGAAGAACTTGAAGTCTGGAAGAAGAGCTCGCGCAGGAGCGGACCTTGGCGCTAGAAATGAGCGCAACACCGTGAACAAGGAAGGAAAACTTGCAGACGACAAGAAAAGCTCGCAGGAGGTCTTCTCAGAACCGCACGCGCGCACACAAACGCTCACTCGCAAGAGGAAGAAGAAGATGAGGAAGGCTCTCGCACAGAATGAAGAGGCACAAGGGGGAGTTTACGGCGCTAGGGTTTGGGAGATGAGGTTTTTCACGAAGTTATTAGGTTGGTGGATCGGTCCACCAACCGCAATTTAATGCGATTGAACGGATCATCGTTCGATCTGGAAGCGCCCAGACCGATCAGGCTCTGGCCTGATCGGACTGGCATGGTCCTGATCGGTCGTGTGACCGATCAGGCAGGCTCCTGATCGATCGGCTGATCGATCAGGAAGCGAACAGTAGGGTCGAATGATATTCGGGAAGCCCTCTTATCAGTCTGTGGATCGATCACCACAGGGTGCCAGATCGGTCCGGGGACCGGTCCAGGCAAGCACAGAATGGTTGGACAAAAATTTCGTTAAGTCTCTGTGACCCCACTGATCGGTCTGTGGACTGATCACAACAGGAGGGAGCCAGATCGGTCCGGGGACCGATCAGCCCTACACCTGATCGGTCCAGTGACCGATCAGGGTTCCTGATATAGCTTGATACAATCTGAAACTTTCAGTTTCAGACATTTACACGATTTCTGAAGAGATCTGATGAAAGATATCGAACTTGGAAGTGATCCCTTGACTAAGATTGATCCCTCAACAAGGATCAAAGGTCCTTATGGTTTTAGTAAATCACTTTGCTCCACCCAAGTGGAGTCAAAACCCAATCAACAATCATTCAAACAAATTCAAACAAGATTGTGCCAAATTCAAGTTTCCAATCAAGTTTCCTTGATTGGAATGTCCAAGTATGATCATGGAGCCAAATACACATGTGTTATGCATTAGTTTTCCCCATACTTGGTCACCGAAGTGATTTTTATCTCGTCAACTTAATTTCTCAAGGGATGCATTGACATTTTGAGAAATTGAGTTGATCCTAGCATCTCACCCCATTTCTAGCAAACAAAAATGTTTTGATAAGCCTTATAGTTTGTGTGAGATGTCCCCAAAATTACCCAATTGTTTCCCAACAATTTCGAAATAATCATGAAGGGTTTTGGATGCATTTTGATCCTATGAAGCGCGACATATTCCCAACTCCCTTCTCAAGAAGCTAAACTTATTTTCGGGGAGTGGTTTAGTGAAAATGACAGCGAGGTTTGACTTGGACTCTACATGTGAGAGTGCAATATCTCCCCTAGCACATGATCCCTAATGAAGTGGTGACGTACTTCAATATGTTTGGTCCTAGAATGATGGACTGGATTCTTGGTTAGGTTAATTGTGCTAATGTTGTCACACAACACTTGCACACCCTTGTAGCTTAATCCATAGTCCTCTAGAGTGTGAATCATCCACAACAATTGTGATACGCTCTCTCCCATGGCGATATATTCTGCCTCGGTCGTGGAGAGAGCAACACAATGTTGCTTCCGACTTGACCAACTAACTAAAGATGATCATAGAAATTGGCAACCCCCACTTGTGCTTTTCCGATCCAACTTACATCCAGCGTAGTCGGAATCGATATAGCCAATTAAATCAAATGATTCGGTATGGGAGTACCAAAGACCGACTCCAATTGTGCCTTTCAGATATCTCAAAATTCTCTTAACAGCGATTAAATGAGATTCCTTGGCACAAACTTGATACCTATCGCATATACCCACAGCGAAAAGAATATCAGGTCGACTAGCTGTGAGGTATAGCAAACTACCTATCATGCTCCGATATTGAGTCAAATCAACGGGTTTACCACTCTCATCATTATCTAGTCTTGTGTTTGTAGTCATGGGAGTGGTTACCTCTTTTGAATCACTCATATTGAATTTACGGAGCATTTCTTGAGTATACTTCGATTGGTACACATGAATACCATCGCGAGTTTGCATGATTTCAAGTCCAAGAAAGAAAGTCAACTCTCCCACTAGACTCATTTCAAATTCACTTTCCATGTGTCCAATGAATTCATTTAAATAGCCCTTGTTATTTGAGCCACAAATAATGTCATCGACATATACTTGGGCTACAAAAATATTGTCACTATCTCTCCGTAGAAATAGTGTAGGGTCTATTTGGCCTCTAACGAAGCCCTTCTCAATTAGGAATGTCGACAACCGCTCATACCAAGCTCGGGGTGCTTGTTTAAGGCCATAAGTGCCTTTTTGAGCTTGAACACGTGGTTTGGAAATTCGGTACTCTCAAACCCCGGAGGTTGTTCGACATAGACCTCTTCTCTAATTAAACCATTTAGAAAGGTCAATTTGACATCCATTTGATATAACTTGAAACCTCGATGTGCTGCAAATGCTAGCATCAATCGAATGGATTCTAATCGTGCCACGGGAGCATAGGTCTCATCATAATCAAGGCCTTCAACTTGACTATAGCCCTTGGCTACTAAGCGTGCCTTGTTTCTAATGATTTCTCCCTTATGGTTCAATTTATTTTTGAAGACCCATTTGGTTCCAATAATGGTGGTCTTCTTAGGTCTAGGGACTAAGTCCCAAACTTGACTTCTTTCAAATTGACCTAGTTCATCTTGCATTATAATGATCCAATCGGGATCATTTAATGCTTCATCAATTTTCCTAGGTTCAATTTCGGAAATTAGAGCAACTTCATTAGCCTCATTCCTAAAGAATGATCTAATTCTAACCCCATGATGGATATCTCCAACAATTTGGTCTTGGGGATGACTAGAGGCTAATCTAGCTTGCCTGGGTGTTGGTGGTGCTTCTTGAATGGGTTCATGGGTTCACTAGACACAAGCTCAGCCTCAGGATCCGACTGATCTATGGATTGTCTAGGCTCACCGTCATCGGATTCATCACCATCAACAACATTTGGAGTTTCATTCAAACTTAGTCTCCTAAGTTCGAATTGGACTTCATCTTCTGGTTGTTCATTGGCTTTTGGAATTTCCTCAAAGACAACATCAGAAGACTCTTCAACCAATCTAGACTTCTTATTGTAGACTCGGTAGGCTTTGCTAACTAGGGAATACCCGACTAATATCCCTTCATCAGTTTTTGCCGTGAACTTCCCAAGGTGATCCTTGGTGTTTAGGATGAACACCTTACAACCAAACACCCTAAGGTGTTTAACCGTAGGTGGTTTCCCAAACCAAAGTTCATGGGGAGTCTTTCCTAAGAACCTATGGATGAGGACTCGGTTTTGCACATAGCAAGCTGTATTTACAGCTTCGGCCCATAAGTAACTCGGTAGAGAGTACTCATTAAGCATGCTTCGTGCAGCCTCTTGTAAAACACGGTTCTTCCTCTCTACAAACCATTTTGTTGTAGTGTTCTAGGAGTAGAGAACTCATGTCTATAACCTCTATCTTGACAAAATTCTAAGAATCGTTGATTTTGAAATTCACCTCCATGATCACTTCTAATTGTCTTAATTGTTGATGATTTTTCATTTTCAACTCTTCTACAAAAAGAAATGAAAACATCTAAGGTTTGGTCCTTATATTTAAGAAAATAAGTCCATGTATATCTAGTAAAGTCATCAATGATAACAAAGCAATATCTACTTCCATTCAATGATATGATAGTACTACAATCAAATAAATCCATATGAAGTAAATCTAAAGCGGTAGATATACTTACAATGCTTTTACCTTTATGTGCAGATTTTGTTTGCTTACCCATTTGACATGCATCACAAAGTTTGTCCTTTTCATACTTGATGCTTGGTAAGCCACGAACTAATCCCTTGTTGACCAACTTCCGAATGTTCTTCATGTTAACATGTGCTAGCCTCCAGTGGCAAAGGGTGGACTCTTCTTCTTTTGACATGAGACACTTAGCAAAAGCATTAGTAGCACTTTTAAATGAAACTTGATAAATATTGTCTACTCTTGTTCCTACTAGTACCGTGTCCAAGGTGTCATGTTGTCTAACTAGACATTGACTTGGTTGAAAATCAATTATGTAACCCGTGTCACACAATTGACTGACACTTAGGAGATTAAATGTCATCCCCTTGACTAGAAGGATATTTGAGATTCTAAGACATTCGGATATTTGAATGTCTCCTATTCCTATGATCTTAAGACTACCATTGTTACCAAATAAAACATTATCTCTACTTTTCTTGTGAAGTGTGGTAAACAATGATCTATCCCCGGTCATGTGTTTGGAGCACCCACTATCAACGAACCAAGTTGATAGATGCTCCCCCTCAATCATAACCTACACAATTCGAAAAATAGAAGTTTTAGGTATCCAAACCTTGGGACCTAAAGCACCTACTAAACAAGACTTAGGCACCCATGCCTTGACAACTTTCTTTTGAACCTTGGGTGTCCTAGATTGTCTCATATCAGTCCTAGACATCAAGGACACAAATGAAGGTTCTTTGGGTCGATAACCAATACCGGCCCTATTGTAGACTGCCCTTTGGGCATTCAAAATCATGTCTAATGTCTTTGAGCTAGTTGAGAACTTCTCAAGAATATTCTTGAGTCTCTCAACTTCACTCTTCAATGATTTTTTTTCTTCTTCTAGCAATTCATCATGCAAATCATCTACATCCTCAACCTTAGAGGATTTCAAATTTTCAACCTCAAGTTTCAATGATTTAATCTCATCCTCTAACATCTCAACATGCAAGTCATCTATGTTATCATCCCTAGATGATTTCAATTGGTCAATTTCTAATTGTAATGCTTTAACCTTATTTTTTGACTTATTTAACATATTGGTTAAACATGTAATTGCTCTATAACATTTTTCAAGTTTGGGAGAGGTTACCTCTTCATCATCCGAAGATGATGAAGCCGCGTTTGAGGAGTTGGAAGATTCATCACTGCTCTCTTGATCTCCTAATGCCATAAGTGCCACATGCCTTGTGCTCTTCTCCTCCTCTTCATCCGATGAGCTCGAAAATGACTCATCCCAAGTGGCCTTCAAGGCCTTCTTCTTCTTCTTGGATTTTTCTTATTTCTTTTTGGATTTCTCCTCCTTCTTCTTTAGCTTTGGGCATTCAGTCTTGAAGTGCCCTTTCCTACCACACTCAAAACAAGATACATTAGTCTTATCAACTTTAACTTCACTACCTTTACCCTTGAAGCATCGACCCCTTCTCACAAAATTTGCCATCTCGGAGGAGGAAGAGCTGCTGCCATCTTCCTCGGAATCGGACTCGGATTCGGAAGAGGATGAAGATGAAGAGACTTCCTTCTCCTTCTTCTTCTCCTTCTTCTTGTTGGATCGGTCCCCTGCAACTAAGGCAATCCCCTTCTCCTTGGGGCCTTTGTTAGCCATTTCATGCAATTCCATTTCACAAAACAAATCATCTAACTTAACAATTGATAAATCCTTGGAGACTTTGTAGGCATCCACCATGGATGACCACAAAGCATTCCTTGGAAATGCTTTTAGCACATACCTCATAAGGTCGCGATTCTCGACCTTTTCATCAATCGAATGAAGCTCATTGAGGACCTCCTTGAACCGGCTATGTAACTCACTTACGGTTTCATTCTCCTTTATGGAGAGATTTTGAAGTTGATTGAGGAACAAGTCCCTCTTGGCAATTCTTGAATCTCGAGTGCCCTCGATGAGCTTGTTCCACAATTCTTTTGCACTTGTGAATGGACCAACCTTGATGAGTTGGTCTTTGTTCATGCCGCATTGTAGGGTGACAACCGCCTTTGCGTCGACTTCACTCTTTCGAGTTTGTTTGGCCGTCCACCGCCACGATTCAAGTTCCTTGCCTTCATCGTCCCTTGGAGGTGTGAAATCCTCCATCACCGCGAACCAAGTGTTGATGTCCATCTTCAAATAATACTCCATAATTGATCTCCAATATTGAAAGTCAGCGCCATCAAAGAAAGGAGGTCGGGTGGTGCTAAAGTCTTCTCTAAACGCCATGGATGATAGCTCTCGGTTGTTAATCCGCAAAAATAGAGCCCCAAGCTCTGATACCACTTGTTGGAACTCGGATGACTAGAGAGGGGGGTGAATATAGCCAATCACTTTGACTTTAAGCTCTTATCAATTTTCTGCACTTAAACCGTTTAGTAGCACAGCGGAAAGAATAGAAACAGAGTATGCAGAAAATCAAAACCCTAAACTATGAGCAAACACAAGAACGCTAACAAGAGGATTTACAAGGTTCGGGGATAACTTGCCCCTACTCCTTGGCGTGCCCGTAAGGTGGGCGAACCCTTGATCGTCAGCAGATCAAGCCCCGGTGAACACCGGATAGAAAGCAACCTCCTTTTCGGTGGAGTAACCTCTCCACAGCGTTTCAATCAAGGATATAGTTTAAGCACAATGAAACACAAGAAAGATCTTACTTAGCACTTAGCACAGACAAGAACACAGCAAGCTTCTCCCGAGCTCTACCCAGCGACGATCTCACGCAAGAAACCTTTCTCCGTGTCTTCTCGCTGTTGGACTCAAAGCCTCTTGTTCCTTCCTCCAAGCGCTCAAGTAAGGGATGATTGCTTCACTGATTGCAGTAGCTTGCTCAAGATGATGAAGTTTCAGAACGCACAAGCCAGATGTGGAGAACACAAACGCGCAGCAAGAACTAAGCCAGAAATTGTTTCACGAACTATACTCTGCTCTTCTCCTCTACGCCCTTTTATTTCTCCACTGTGCACAGGTGACACCATCTCACAGCAGCCTCCAGCTGCTTACCTTCCAACGCCAGCTACCACTGAGCTCTCCCTAGACTCCCTGAGCTTCCCTCAGCCAAGCTCCAGTCAGCAGCTCCAACCGTTGCAACCTGAGATGGAAAACTGACAAACCTGCTCCAAGAAAGGCCTCCATTGACTCTCCTTGAGTGTTTGAATCCTTCCCTGTCACCTGCAACTCAATCAGAATGTTAGCACAGCATATCAAGCAGAAAATCGTGTATCATATGTTAAGCGCAGAGAATCGGATACGTTCAGACGCGATCAGAGCGTCTGACAGTGCATTTTGAATTAAAGTGATCGGTCACCGGACCGATCCAGGGCTCGTGGGTTGGTCACCAGACCGATCCACCGCTTAGCTGGGACTCCCAGCTCTCACGGCTACACAAGCCTGATCGGTCACCAGACCGATCAGAGTGAAGCCTGATCGGTCCGCAGATCGATCAGGTAGCTCCCTGTCCGATCAGGCTCAAGCCTAATCGGTCCACGTCTGAGTGAACAGTAACTGCGGAAATTAAATCCTAAGTCTTTGATCGGTCACCAGACCATTCAGGAGCTGATCAGCAGGAGAACTCAACTCACTGTGGGCTCCCTGATCGGTCTGAATTTTCACCTAACCCTCCAAGTTAGGACTTTTTTACCTAGCCCTCCAAGCTAGGACTTTTCACCCAACCCTTCCGAATTAGGACTTTTCCAAACCTATCCCTCCAATCCAGGACCTGACCCTCCAAGCCAGGACTTTTTCACCTAACCCTCCAAGTTGGGACTTTTCACCTAACCCTCCAAGTTACGACTTTTCACCTAGCCCTCCAAGCTAGGAATTTTCACCCAACCCTTCCAAATTAGGACTTTTCAACACCTAGCCCTCCAAGCTAGGATTTTCCACACCTAACCCTCCAGGTTAGGATTTTCCAACACCTAGCCCTCCAAGCTAGGATTTTCCATATCATGCCTAATCCCCGATCAGGACTTAATCATAATCATCATAATCATCAACCTAAACTAAAATCGGTGTCAACACCAAAACAACAATCAGGGTCAGACTGCATCAACAATATATTGGGATCTCCCGGCACCAAAACATAAAACGCAGCGGAAACAAGATCCCTTGAGCGATCCATACGAAAGAAAAACTCGTACAAAGTTCATCTATCTAATAGATCTATCTACAGTCTATACCTTTGGAGTGTGCCCTTTCGCTTATCCCGCTCGTCCAAGATGCGTCGGATCTCTTGCACGTTCAAGTGTTCGTGCCTCTATTCGTATCCACACGGACACGATCTCTCAACTTCTGGAAGAACTACCTTAGTTGTGCTAGCAACTTGAGGTAGTTCATAAGACAACCAAACCCAAAAGGGTTTTGGCCAAGAGGGAGAAGAGGAAGAAGAGAGGAAGGGAAGAAGGGAAAGCTCTCACTTGTCAATGTCATCCAAAATGACTAGACTCTCTTTTATACTCATCCCATGAATATTAAGAGTCTTTTGTCTCTTTGACTTCCCTTCATTAAAGCCAATAAAGAGCACATCTTTTCATGTGACTCTTCACCTTCTCTTCATCCAATGAAGAGAGACTTTCTCTTTCCTTCATTAAACACTTTAATGAATTTCCCCTGCAATTCCGATTGGGCCTCTCGGGCTTCCGACCAGGTCTCCCGACCAAGTCTGCCGAGCAAGTCACCGAGCTCCCGACCCAGTCTGCCGAGCTCCCGACCCAGTCTGCCGAGCGCCGACCCAGTCTGCCGAGCGCCGAGCTCCCGACCAAGTCCCTTAGCTCCCAACCCGAGCTCCTGACCCGAGTCTCACGAGCTCCTGTCCCGAGCTCCCAATCAGATCTCCTGATCAAATCTCTCGAGTTCCCAACTCAGGCTCCCGATCAGATTCCCGAGTTCCTAACTCGAGCTCCCGATCAGATTTCCCGAAGTATCATGTCCTTAGTGTGTGACCCAATAGGTTTTCGTAACGTTGGCAATGAGCCTAAACGCTTTAGACACATAAGCAATGAGCGGCATCTAGTAATGCATCATTGCTACCCAAGTAACAAGAAAAGTCGAGATCCAACTAAACCTCCGTGACTATGATAATGTATGACCTTGTCCTTCTATCCTTGATATCTAAATTGACCAATGAGGCATAGACCGTGTCATCCTCGATCAATCTATGTGTTTCTTGATCCCCGAGTAGACTCACTCAAACAAATGAGCTCAATATCTCATATTGACTCATTTGAGCATGGTCATGCGTTTTAGTAGTCCTACTCGATCAAGGGGCCCACAGATATCACTCCCGTCATAGGGAGGGATAGATCCCATCTACATCACTCACATTCCTCCGCATAATTTATTACATACCCAGTGATCGCCTTTATAGTCCACCCTGTTACGGGTGACGTTTGACGATACCAAAGTACACAACTCCTTATGTAGGGAACTGTAGTGACTTCAGGTCTAAGGACTATTCATACTAATAGCCACATGAGAAAGTTTATGACACTCATATGATAATCTATGAAACTTTCTCATAGCGGGTCAATTCAGTACACATTCTCTAATGTATACCCATGTGTCAACTTGATATCACATATCTATGACTTGTGAGCTCAAGTCATCAATTGACCTACATGCTAGTCTCCATGCATTAATATTGTCCTTGAATATTAATGCTTGAGTAGGAATGATTTAGTGTAGTGTTCTCTATATTATCTCACTATCGATTCAACCAATCGATATAATGTAGATAAGAACCTACTACACAAGGACATTATTATACTTAGTTATTTGGCACAAAAATAAAGTAAGTATAATAACCAAACATACCTTTATTAATGATAGAATATGATACAAAAAGTCCCTAGGCAATCATCACATAATTGGCTCTAGGGCTCCTACTAACACAATATACCTGCTGCGAGCAAGGGCAAAATGCCAGCTACTGATCCCGAAATTCGGGTTGTGGATGATCAGATGGTGGAGGCCAAGCGCCAAAGGGCTTGGCAAGCTAACCTTTCTCCCTTACTCGGTGCTGCCACCGACCCCCACCCAGGGAAGAGGGTCAGGGTTACTTCCCCAGCCGTGAGCAAACATGGGTCCGCGGCTTCCACTCGTGTGATCTCTGTTAAGGAGATAACTCATCTTCCGCCAGCTCGTGAGGCCACTCTTCCTCCACCTACTCACGATGCCTACCCCGTTGTGTCCCCGCCGGTGGCTTTCATTCCGGCGACCTCTGCTGTAGAGGGTACTACTGTTTACTCTCCTTTGACTCAGGCCGCCTCCCCGAGCGTGCCGGCACACGGGGCTTCCTATTCTTCTACCTCGATGCTCTCTGTCTACTGGCCTCTGCACCTGGTCAAGTCATCCCGTGCCGACCCTACCACGGGATACCGAGCGGTGCCCTCCACCGGGCCCGGGTTCAAGGAGTCGGCTCGGAAGGTTCATCAGTATGGCTCGCTCGGCGAGCGTTTCAATGACGGCCTCCATGAAGCCAGCTACTAGAGTCCCATCCAGCGAGCCGACGCCTTCATCTCGGGGGCCAATCTGGTTTGATTCTTTCTTTACCTGTGCTTCTTTCTCTAATCTTTAATGCTTGTTATCTTTCCTGCAGTTCTACAGCTCGGCCTATGATATGGTCGTCTGCCTGATGAGCTATGCTCGGGCTTTACAGCGAATAGAAGCCCGGGCGGAGAGACTGGAGACGCAACTCTGCCATGTGGAGATGCAGTCTAATGAGGAGGCTCTGAGCTGACTGCGCGCCGAGAACTTGAACCTTCTAGACCGCGCCCTGGGTTCGGCGGCTTATGTGGACGACCTAATGACCGAGCTAAACTCTGCTGACGCCTCGGCCGCACAGGCGCAACGCCGAATTGCTCGCTTGGAGCAGATGGAGCGCATAGCCCGGGACCTCGAGAGCTAGGCCAATGCAGAACTGGCTAAGGTCAAGGCACAAATCCTGGAGGCGGGCCACACAATTTCGACTCTGCAAGTAGATCTGCGGGCCAAAGAGGAGGAGTTGGCCGCTTGCTCGGACACGCTTCGAAAACTCAGAAAGGAACATGAC
This sequence comes from Boesenbergia rotunda, assembly GCA_024364735.1. NCBI lineage: Eukaryota > Viridiplantae > Streptophyta > Magnoliopsida > Zingiberales > Zingiberaceae > Boesenbergia > Boesenbergia rotunda. The sequence continues at coordinate 54,661 of JAGFNQ010008250.1, forward strand.
ACCCAGGCGTCAGAGCTGAAGGCCACCCAACAATGGCTGAAGCACACCCGGGCTTATGCCGAGTCCCTGCACCTCGTCAAGTTTCAACGCCATACTCGTAGGTCGGCCCGCGAGCCTTAAGCAATTGTTAGGGGAGGTGCCCTCCTTTATATTTCTTTTCTTTATGATAGAGGCCAAGCCTCATTTTTGTAACCGCACTACTTATGAATGCCAGTATTTCCCTTTGTGTTTCTGTACGTGTATACTTGATGTTTAAGTGTTGAGCATACGAGCAAAGAGATGTTTTCCCAACCCCCTTTGACAGGCGAGTGCACGCAGCACCCGATTGCGACGGTTTTATATACCAACCACTCAGGCAGTAGTGCACTCAAACGATTCAGCCTTTATGAGCGAGTAAAACACTCGGGCACGACTGCTTTTAAGTGCCAGCCACTCGAGCAAGATCAATTGAATATCTGCGGTCCCGAGCGGGGCCATCTGAGTGAGGTGGCCAGCTTGGGAGAATTGGAGCGTTGTTGCTGAGTTAGTTCGACCTGGTTTTTTATGAAGTGCAATTTGCCCAGCATGGGGAGCGAGGGATAGACCGCTCAGTCGGATAGTACTTCACGGAGCTTGGGTCGTCGCGTCTCCTACTGAGAGCCGAGCTGAGGGATATGTTGGGAGCTAAGCTCGATCATAGCTCGTGCAGAGACGAGCGTTTGGACATTGGTTCAGGCCGATTCTCAGGAGCGTGGCCCGCTACGCGTCCGATCGGAGACACTGAACCGAGTGGGGCACGAAAGCTGATCTGCTTATAACTTGCTGGCAAGGCAAGAGTCTGGATACTCGGTCGGTGAGTACTCAGGAAGCGTGGGTCGCCACGCGTCCGACTAAGAGCCGATCCGAGGGGTGGTTGGGAGCGGATCCCGATTGTAACTCGTGCGGAGATGAGAGTCTGGACACTGGTTCAGTCGATTCTCAGGAGCGTGGGCCGCCATGCATCCGATCGGAGACACTGAACCGAGTGGGGCACGGAAGCTGGTCCGCTTATAACTTGCTGGCAAGGCAAGAGTCTGAAAACTCGGTCGGTGAGTACTCAGGGAGCGTGGGTCACCACGCGTCCAACCAAGAGCCGATCCGACGGGTGGTTGGGAGCGGATCCCGATTGTAACTCATGCGGAGATGAGAGTCTGGACACTGGTTCAAGCCGATTCTCAGGAGCGTGGGCTGCCACACGTCCGATCGGAGACACTAAACCGAGTGGGGCACGGAAGCTGGTCCGCTTATAACTTGCTGGCAAGGCAAGAGTCTGGATACTCAGTCGGTGAGTACTCAGGGAGCGTGGGTTGCCACGCGTCCAACTGAGAGCCGATCCGAGGGGTGGTTGGGAGTGGATCCCGATTGTAACTCGTGCGGAGACGAGAGTCGGGACACTGGTTCAGGCCGATTCTCTGGAGCGTGGGCCGCCACGCGTCCGATCGGAGACACTGAACCGAGTGGAGCACGGAAGCTGGTCCGCTTATAACTTGCTGGCATGGCAAGAGTCTGGATACTCGGTCGGTGATTACTCAAGGAGCGTGGGCGCCACATGTCTGATTGAGGGCTGATCTGAGTGGTGGTTTGGGAACGGATCCCGATTGTAACTCGTGCGGAGACGAGAGTCTGGACACTGGTTCAGGCCGATTCTCAGGACCGTGGGCCGCCACGTGTCCGATCGGAGACACTGAACCGAGTGGGGCACCGAAGTTGGTCCGCTTATAACTTGCTGGCAGGCAAGAGTCTGGATACTCGATCGGTGAGTACTCAGGGAGCATGGGTCGCCACGCGTCCAACTGAGAGCCGATCCGAGGGAGGTTGGGAGCGGATCCCGATTTGGAATACCTGCAGGCTAAGTGAGGACCCCACCTTTTCACTATCATTGCCGTCAGGCAGTACATGTGTGTTACAAATTATCACTCAGCCTCTCGATAGGGATAAAGGTGGATTGCGCTCCATGGCCGATCCAGCCTCTTCCCTTGCTCATTTTCTAAGTAATAGGCTCCTGAGGCGAGCTTCTGAGTGATTTTGAAAGGTCCTCCCCACTGCGGTTCCAGCTTGCTGACATCCCCGACTGGTTTGATTCTTTTCCAGACAAGGTCTCCGACCTGAAATGTTCTTGGCAGCACCCTCCGATCATATTTCTGCTTCATTTTCTGCCAGTATGCGAACATCCAGGCGGTTGCCTTATCCCTGATCTCATCGACCAAGTCTAGCTCCAGGCGTCTCCTTTCAGCATTATCTTCATTGTAGGCCGCTCGTCGATCCGACTCACAGCCGACCTCGACAGACACTACGGCCTCACTTCTATAAACCAGTTGGAAGGGCGTGCTTACCATGGTTTCCTTAGGCGTGCTGCACAAGGCCCATAAGACACTAGGGAGCTCGTCCACTCAAGTTCCCCCTGCGTGGTCCAACTTGGTCTTCAATCCTTTAAGGATTTCTTGGTTGGCTACTTCTGCCTGGTCGTTGCTCTGTGGATATGCCACAGAGGTGAATGCTTGCTTGATGTCATATTCCGAGCACCACTCTTGTATCTTTCAGCCTTGAAACTGCCTTCCATTGTCTGAGATGAGTTTATGTGGAATTCCATATCGGCACAGGATGTTCTGCCATAGGAATTTGATAGCAACCATCTCGGTGATGCGCGCTAGGGCCTCGGCTTCTATCCATTTAGAGAAGTAGTCCACGGCCACGAGCAGGAACTTCTTTTGAGCTGCGGCGATCGGGAATGGTCCCACAATGTCCATGCCCCACTGATCGAAGGGGCAGGAGACTGTCAATGCCTTCATCACCTCCACGGGTCGGTGCGGGAGGAAGTGGTGCTTTTGGCAAGACAAACAGGTAGCAACTAGCTTGTCCGTGTCTTTCTGCAGAGTAGGCCAGTAGTAACTGGCCAGTAGTGCTTTCCTAGCCACGGCTCGAGCTCTAGCGTGGCTTCCGCAAACACCCATGTGAATCTCCCTCAGCACATAGTCGGCATCCTCTTCACCCAGGCACTTGAGTAGGGGTCGGGCAAAGGACCTCTTGTAGAGCACGTCACCGACCATGGTGTACTGAGCTGCCCGTTTTGAGCAGTCGAGCTTCCTCTCGATCGGCCGGCAAAACTCCTTCCGTGAGGTACGTGATGAGTGGGGTTCTCCAGTCAGATTCCAATTCCAGCTCGGCTTGCCTTTCTATTTGCATGATCATTAATGCCGGACCGCCCGGCTGGGGAAGTACCCAGGAGCCGAACGAGCTGGCCAACTTAGCCAACTCATCCGTCTTGAAGTTGTTTTCCCTTGGAATCTTCTGAACTTGTACCTCCTGAAACTCGGCCTTCAATTTCTCATAGGCCTCTATGAAGGTCTGCAACCGGTCACTATTAACTTCAAATCGACCGGCCACTTGCTGTGTGACTAGCTGGGAGTCAGAGTAAAGTATTACTCGGGTTGCCCCTACGTGCTTGGCGGCTTGCAACCCGGATATGAGGGCCTCATACTCAGCCTCATTATCAGTGGCCCTATATTCCAGTCAGACAGATAAGTGCATCTGCTCCCCTTTCGGGAAACCATCAGGATGCCGATCCCGCTTCCTGATCGAGCAGACGAGCCATCCACATATATTTGTCATGCCTCTTTAACTTCGTCAAAATGCAGTTCACTCAGAAAATCTGCTAAGGCTTGTGCCTTGATGGCCGGTCGCACCTGATACTGGATATCATATTCGCTCAGCTCAGTTATCCACTTGATCAACCGGTCAGATGCTTCAGGATTAGAGGCCACTTGGCCCAAATTGCTGTTCGTCAATACCACAATGGGATGCGCCAAGAAATAAGGCCGAAACCTCCGAGCACCCAACAACAACACGTACGCCAACTTCTCGAGTGTCGTATAACGACACTCAACTCCTTTCAGTAGGTGGGCAAATAAATACACGGGGTGTTGCTTGGTCCCCTCTTGTCGGACTAACAGGCTAACAGAGTCGGACGAGGGAGCTAAGTATATGTACAAAATTTCTCCGACTTTGGGCTTGGCTAGTATAGGCAACTCGGCGAGGTACGCCTTCAGCTCCTCGAACGCCTTATCACAATCGGTGTCCCACTGAAACTTGGTGGCTTTGCGGAGGGTTTTGAAGAACGGCAACCCTCGTTCGGCTGACCGAGAGATGAACCGGGACAGAGCTGTGATCCGCCCGGTGAGCCGTTGCGCCTCTCGGAGATTTCATGGCGGGGGCATGTACAGTAAGGCCTGATGGATCGCTTCGGCGTGCTAGAGGGGGTGAATAGCGACTTTTGAACCCCTTTCTTCCTGCACGATTAGTTGCACAGCGGAATATACAATAAAAACAATCAAACAAATACTAATCAATGCTAACACGGAAGATTTACTTGGTATCCACCCGGACGGGTGACTAATCCAAGAATCCATCGGTGGATCAATCCCCGGATAACCTCCGGCTAGCTCTCGTGGCTCCTTGTGGGTGGAGAAACCTCGCCACAATCCCAACCAAACCACTGAGCACAAAGACTACTATCTTGCCTTTAACCAAGACAAGATTGGTCAAAAATCTCAGCCACCACGAAGCCCTCTTTAAATAGGACTCGGGCTGAAACCCTCGCAACCAATCGACTGCCAATTTACCAGTCGACTGGTCTAGCCTTAATTGCTAGCCAACGGCTAGCCCAACGACTAGTTTTTGGGGTTACCAGTCGACTGCCCATTTACCAGTCGACTGGTCTAGCCCCGAAAACATTCTGTGTTTTACCCCAGGCAGTCGACTGCCCACTCACACACCTAGAGTTTTCCTTCCCGAGTACACTTCTCTCAGCACTCGACCCCTAGGATTTCCCGAGTACAATCACACAGCACTCGTACCCTTACGACTCGGCCGACTCCTCATCCGCAACCTCGACTATTGCCTTCGCGCTCTCTTCATCTTCGGCTCCCGTCCCTTGGATGCACACAAGCCTCCAGCTTGCCTCCATGCCATCCTTCACGCATGCCTCGAAGTCCACGCCTCTCAGCTCATCGTCCCTGCTCTCCAAGGTCCCTCAAGTGTGCACACAAGCCCGCGACTTGTCTCCATGCCACCCTTCACCGTACCGAGACTGTCCAGTCAAGTCCATATGTATAACCTGTACAACCTGCACACTCAACATACACATAAAAGAACACAAGGGTAAACCTAACTTAAACCCTTTGCCCAAACATCAAAACATTTGGTCACTCCGGACCACAGATTGCCTCAACAATCTCACCCTTTTTGATGTTTGGCAATATGTTTAAGTTAGGGAAAGTAAAAAAGTAGTCAATAGCAAAAACGATGCATATGCAATGCAACAATGGATCCTATCCCAAGGCATCCCACACCTAACCCTCCAAGTTAGGACTTTTTCACACCTAACTTCCCAAGTTAGGAATTTCCACCAAAATGGGCTTTTTAAAGCTTCTCCAAAGCTCCCCCTATATTGGACTTACAAAGGCTTTTTAAGAACCTGTCCAAGGTTCCCCTTACGCCAAGAATGGAGCAATCATGCTCCCCCTTAATCTTATCTCCCCCTAAACCTAGGGTTTCTAGCAAAGGTAAGTTTGGTTTCCCAACTTAAACCCAAACTTCTCCCCCTTTGCCTAACATCAAAAAGAACCCAACAATATCTCAATCATTGGTTCTTTTAATCCCTAATGACCATAAACAATGTGTACTAGCCCCCCACACACTTATTTTGCATCATTTGGACACATACCCAGCTGCTGAAACATATTTCAGCCTTTACCAGTCGACTGCCCCAAATGGTAGTCGACTGATACTCTGAAACACAGAATTTCAGCTTTTTCTGACGAAGTTCAGAAATGCACCAAAAATTCCATAAATTTCCAAAAATTCCCAAATTTTGTAGAGAAGTTTGTGGTACCCATATCTACTTGGAAAAAATACATTCCAAAATGTATCTATCACCATTCCTAAGTTTGACACAAAATCCAAAACTAGCTAAAAAGTTCAATAGAACCTTGACCTAAAGTCCTAATTTTGGTTTCCTCTTGATGTCTCTGCCCATGCCAACTCACAATGCATTCCTAGCATTGATTTACATGGTATTTATACATCAAAAACCAACCTTCATGCTATATGACCCCAATGTCATATTTTCATGCATGAAACTCAAAAACACCGTGCCAAAACCCAAGAATTGAGACTCAAGTCCGTCTCCTATTCCTTTGGCACACTCCATGGTCCATCTAGACCTCTAGGATGAACCCTCCAAAGATCCATTCACCATATATCCCTAAGGCTCCTAGAACTCCCCCTTGAGCTCTTAGCCCTAGCCACCTCCTTAGATGACTCAACCATCACTAGGCCACATCGGTGTTCCACCGGTGACTTTTGGCCTACAAACTTGACACTCTTAACCTTAGGCACCTCGTCTTTGGTTAAGTCCTTTTTCCCTTTAAATGGCATCCCCTTGCCATTTTTGGACTCCCCCTTCTTGCCATAGTCATATGCTACCCTAGCATACTTCTTCCCCTTGGCATGGGAGTTCTTAGACCGGTATCCCAACCCCGATCTATCATTGGTGAGGTTTAAACCACCCAACACCATATCTAAACCCTTAGATCCAATAGTGAATCTCTCTAGGGTTTTCTCCAATCTATCAAGTTTTTCCTTTAAAGCTTGATTCTCCCTTTCTAGGTTCCTAAACCTAGAATCCACATGTCCACTTTGGACATTCCTAGACTTACCCTCCTTTCTAGGCACATTCCTCCCCTTCTTGGGATTTTTACCTTGATCCTTAGGTCTAGAGGCCTTTGATTTTTCATGATGCATGACCTTTCTAGGGTTTTGATCTACCTTGTTAACCTTATTCCTAACATTATATCTAAATCCAAAATTGTGCACCATCAAACATTTTTCGTTTATTCTAGCATGCATGGATGAATGACTAATTCTATTTTTATCATGCATAGAGAAACTTGAATTTGAATTAAACTTTGGCTTAAGGTTAGAAGTTACCTTCCTTACTTGGAGAGTTAGGTGAAAAAGTCCTGGCTTGGAGGGTCAGGTGCCTAGCTTGGAGGGCTAGGTTGGATGAAGGTCTAACTCGGAGGGGTTGGGTAAAAAGTCCTAGCTTGGAGGGCTAGGTGAAAAGTCCTAGCTTGGAGGGCTAGGTGAAAAGTCCTAACTTGGAGGGTTAGGTGCAAATTCCCAACTTGGAGAGTTAGATTGAAAAATCCTTAGCTTGGAGGGCTAAGGTGAATGAAATCCTAGCTTGGAAGGCTAGGTCTGCGTCCCTGGATCGGTCTGGTGACCGATCAGGGAGTTGGTACGCTGCTCCTTCGTGGATCGGTCTGGTGACCTATCCAACGATGTCTGATCGGTCTGGTGACCGATCAGGGAGTGTGTGTTTCACTCACTACACAGCTCCTGATCGGTCTGGTGACCGATCAGGGAGCCCACGGTGAGTTGAGTTCCTCTGCTGATCTGCTCCTGATCGGTCTGGTGACCGATCAGGGATACTGCTCAGATCGGTCTAGTGAACGATCATTTGTCGCAAGGTTCTCACTATCACCGATCAGGATGACTCCTGATCGGTCTGGAAGCAGCCTGATTAGTCTGGTGACCGATCAGGCTGGAGCCTGATTGGTCTGGTGACCGATCAGGCAGGAGCCTGATTGGTCTGGGGACCAATCAGGAGTGTGCAGAAGACTTCTGACCGATCAGGGTCCTTCCTGATCGGTCTGGTGACTGATCAGGCGCAGAACTTTAATTCAAATACGCTGTCAGAAGCTCTGATCGCGTCTGTTTTCACTGCCGATTCTCTGATACATTGCCGATTCTTGTTGATATGCATTGCTAAGCCTCTGTTGGAGTGTGCAGGTGATAGCAGGTGATTCAAACACTCAAGGAGGGTCAATGGGAGGCTTTCCTTGGAGCATGTTTGTTTGTTTCTCCTTCTCAGGTTTCAACGGCAACTGGAGCAGCTGGCGACTGACGGAGAATCAGCTGGAGAGGAGGTCTTCAGTGGACTGAGTGCTCAGGGAGGTCAGTGGGTTCAGGCTGGCTCAGTGGATGCTGATGAATCTTGCGATGGTGAGAGGGAGCTTAAGTGACGAAGCTGGAAGCAGAGGAGCGAGGCGAACAAGACAGAAACTTGGGAAGTTTGGCTGGGCTGTGTTCGTGCTCTCTGTTGCTTTGTGCTTGAGCGATCTTGTTGCATTCCTGTGAGAGCTTTGTGAGTGTTCCTTCTTGTGTGATCTCCTGTACTCAAGTTCCATCATCCGTGAGATCTGTGAAGAGGTTTCTCCACCGAGAAGAAGGCTCTATCTTATCCGGGTTCACCGGGGCTTGATCTGCCGACGATCAAGGGATCGCCCACCTCACAGGCACGCCAAGGAGTAGGGGCAAGTTATCCCCGAACCTTGTACATCTCCGTCTTAGCGATTTGGTTTGCTTTCTTTCTTTGTATTGTTCTGTTTGTGTTGTTTGCTTCCGCTGCTACTAACCTGATCACGCAGAAAACTTAAGAGAGCAAATTTTAGTGATTGGCTATATTCACCCCCCCCCCTCTCTAGCCATCCGTTTCCAACAATCCATTGACCATGGATCCCATTCTGGCTTCTAGAGCTCTCCCTTGAGCTTCTAGCCCTAGTTACCTCCCTAGGTAACTCATCTACAAAGGCAAGACCACACCGGTGCTCTTCCGGTGCTTCACCTTCCACTATCACTCTCTTGACTCTATAGACCTTTTCGTTGGTCAATTCCTTTTTTTTCCTTTAAATGGCTTCTCTTTGTCATTTTTGATCTTTTCTCTACCATAGTTATAAGGCATCTTTGAATATACCATTTTACTACCATTTGCCCTCCTAGGGTGGTATCCTAGACCCGGCCTACCATTCCTAAGAGGTTGATCTTTTTGCATCATGCTTGACCTCTTGGACCCCCTAATGAGTCTAATTAGGTTTTTCTCCAATTTATCAAGTTTTGCCTTTAAAACTTGATTTTTCTTTTCCAACTTCCTAACCTTAGGATCATTAAACCTACCTTGATCATTCCTAGGTCTACCCATTTTTCTAGGCATATGTCTCCCTTTCTTAGGATTTATGTCTTGGTCCTTAGTCCTAGAATTCATAGATTTGTCATGAACCATAGAATTTGTGGTGTTTTGGCACGCAAAAGTATTTCTATTCCTATCATGATATTTAAAACCAAAAACATGCATGGGCAAGCAATTGTTATTAATTCTATCATTCATACAAGCATTTTGAGCATTCATGGAAGAATTTGAAGCATAAGTAGAGTTAGAGGTTACCTCTCTTACCTTTAGCTCCCCTTTGATATGAGCTCTTCTTCCTTTCTTCTTTCTCCCATTTCCTAAGATGCTCCATCTTCTTGAGCTCTCCTTTCCTTGGACATTTTGTATGGTAATGCCCTAGCTCCCCTCATGTGAAGCATCAAATGTTCCTTCTTTTCTTTTGAACCTCCTCATTCCTACAACCCGGATTAGAATTTAACTGAATAGACTTGGGCTTAGGAATTACCTTCTTTTTACCTAGTGGGCACTTATCCTTATAGTGCCCCTTTTTATTGCAACCAAAATATGCTCTTTTGATTTTGCTTTGGCGGAGGTTGGAGCTTTCTCTTGCTCTTGTGTGAATGAGGATCTCTCCTCCCCCTCAACCCTTGATGATACTTCTTCATCTTCGGATGAGGTGGATACTTCTTTACTCAATTCCTCTTCACTTGATGAGATGATCAATTCTTCTCCTTTTTCTTCTTCTTGAACCATTTGACTCATCTCTTTGAGTTCTTCCATTAGTTGACCTCGGGTAGGGTTCTTATGAAATTCTTCTAATTTGATCCAAAATTCATATGCGTTTTGGTATCCCGCTACATCACTCAAAATTTTGTTAGGCACAATATTAATCAATATACCCATTACCTTTTCATTTGCCCTTGCTTGTTCTTGTTATTCTTGATTCCAATATTTAGGCCTAAGCCTCTTCCTGGTTATCCTTTAGAATCTCGAACGACTCTTCTATGATCATCCTACACGCCCAATCCATTCTAAGCCAAGTCTCCATCCTTGGTTTCCAATAGCCGAAATCCTCATGGTCGTAGGGCGGTGGAGTGTAGATATCGTCCCCAAATTTGTCTTCCATTTTCTTCTCCTCTAGCGTTCTTTGCTCCCTTGGCGGTTAGTCCAATCAAGAGGGTCCTTCGCTCTGATACCAATTGTAGGATTGATTCCATACGCTAGAGGGGGTGAATAGTATTTCTTCGTCGTTTTTCACCTACGTTGTTAGTTGCGCAGCAGAAATACAAATAAAATAAAACTAACGACAATAATCAACGCTAACAAACCCGATTTACTTGGTATCCACCCCGGACGGGTGACTAATCCAAGAATCCGTCGGTGGATCAATCCCCGGATAACCTTCGGCTAGCCCTCGTCGCTCCTTGTGGGTGGAGAAACCTCGCCACAGCACCAAGCACACTCTGAGCACAAAGAGACTACTAACAAACCTTAACCAAGCTTGTTTCATCAAGAAAAGAAAGAATGAAATGAGCCCCTTTAAATAGGGCTCGAATCAAAAACAGCCGCTACCAGTCGACTGCCCCAGCCGCTACCAGTCGACTGCCCCTGGGGCAGTCGACTGGTCCCACTCGGATTCGACCGTTGCCGTACAACGTTCGAATCTGCGACTGGTCTGAATCCTAAGCCTAGGGTTACACTCCCGAGTACATTTCACTCCGCACTCGAACCCTCCCGGCTTAGTTCCCGAGTACAACGACTCACACTAGGACCCTTACAACCTGGTCGACTCTTCACCAGCAGCCTCGATTGTTGCCTTCACGCCCTCTTCATCTTCGACCCTCGTCCCTCGGATGCGCACGCAAGCCTCCAACTTGCCGCCATGCCACCCTTCACGTACGCCTTGAAGTTCGCGTCCCTCGGCTCATCGTCCCTACTATCCACGGTCTCTTGGATGCGCACGCAAACCTCCAGCTTGGCTCCATGCCATCCTTCACCTGAAGATATCAACCAAGTCCATGTGTACCTGTACACCTGCACACTCATGTACACATATTAGTCCAACAATAAACCCTAACTTAACTATATTGACCAACACACATCAAAACCCCATGATCCTTTAGAACATCTTAGGGTTGATTGCCTCAACACTTTGTCCCGACCGGGAACTTGCCCTTTAGGTAGAAGGTGGAGGCGACGACTCGGAATTCTTTGAGGGTCGGTCGGCCCAGGATGACATTGTAAGCCGAAGGAGCATCAACCACTAGAAAGGTGGACCATCTGGTCCTCTTCAACGACTCCTCCCCTAAGGAAATGGCCAGTCGAATCTGGCCAACTGGCTGCACCTGGTTCTCCGTGAAACCGAACAACGGGGTCGCCACCAAGTCCAGCTGGGACATCTCTATCTGAAGCTGGTCAAACGCCTTCTTGTACAACATATTGATCGAGCTTCCACTGTCCACGATGGTGCGGTGGACTTGGTAGTTGGCGATGACGGTCGTAATGACTATCGCATCATCGTGTGGGACCTCTTGTCCCTGCAGATCTTAGGGCCCAAAATTGATCTGGGGCCCCGCTGCCTGCGCCGAGCTGGTACCAACTTGATGAATTTCCAACCGACGCACCTGCGCCTTTTGGGCTCGATTGGAATCTCCTCCGATTGGTCCACCCGAGATGACATTTACGCCCCCTCGGACGGTGTTCTGTTGGTTGGCATGCCTCTTCCATTTCTTCGGCCTCAGCCCGATTCCCCTAAGGGAATAGATTACGGGCGGCCGGGGGATTTCCTCGAAGTTCTTCGGCGACGGGGTCGATGGCCCTGCCTCCTCGGCCTAAGCCGCGCCCCAAGGATGCTTGTCGCCCTCGTCCCCGGGGAGTCGGAGCCCGACCTCGTCCAGCCTGCCGGCATTTTTCGGTGGCGTAGTCGTGGCTCTGTTGGAACGTGCAGTATGGCCTCCATCGGATTGGGAGGCACCCTTGGTCTACCTGCTGCACATGTCGCCTTTCTCCCCCCACTCGGTTGATGGGTCCGCGAGGGCTGTGAATAGGTCCACCCGGGGACCTAGTGTTCTGGGTGGGGTTGGGGGATGCTAGATTGGCCGACCTTCTTCCGAGCGGCCTGGGCTTCCTCCATATTGATATACTTGACAACCTTGCCCAGTAGACTGTCGAAGTCCTTCGGAGGCTTCCTGATCAGCGAACGGAAGAACTCCCCCTCTTGTAATTCTTGGGAGAAAGCACTGACAGGACCTCTGGAGTGGCGGTCGGTACATCCAGTGTCACTCCGTTGAACCTTTTAATGTAGGCCCGGAGGGTTTCCTTCGGGCCTTGCTTCAAAGCGAACAAGTTGAGGCTCGTCCTGTGGTGCCTCCTGCTGCTGGCGAAGTGTTTGGAGGAAAACTCTCCTAAGTTCCTCAAAGCCCATGACTGGCCCATCGGGGAGTCGGTCGAACCACCTCTGAACTGGGCCAGAGAGAGTGGTTAGGAAGGCTCGGCATTTGACACCTTCTGGGTATTGATGAAGCAGAGCCGCACTCTCGAACTTCATCAGGTGCTCCTCTATGTCGGTGGCCCCTGCGTACTCGGGGATTGTGAAGAAACGGAGATAACGGGGAACAGGATCTTCCAGGATCAGATAGGAGAAAGGACTGCGTACCAGAATGGAAGGAGCAGGGTCGGTCGAGGCCTTTCCCTTGTCTGGTCGCGACGCCTGCATCTGATTAGATCCGGAAGCCTCGGCTGAGTCAGCCTCACCACCCTGGTCCCGGTAGAAGGCTGTGGGAAAGGGTACGACACCACCATCAGGGCGAATGGGCCATCCTTGACCTCTCGAAGGCCGGCTTGCCGCCGGCTCTGGGAATCGGAGCACTTGACTACCGACTTGTGAAGGTCGCTGAGGCGTCCTTCGAGCGCGAGCAGCTATTGTTGGGATTTTCGGGCCGCGAAAACCGCCTTTTTGCGTCGCGGAAACCCCGAGAACCCAAAGCCATGGATCTCGTGCGAAGAAAAATTCCGAAACAAAAATCACGTATTCATTTCATGCTCAAAACTCGATCTACTCCTAGATCTAAAGAGGGATAAACCATTTTACCTTTGGTGCGTGCCCCGCTTAATCCCGCTCGCTCCTTTTGGATGTCGGATCTCTAGGACGTCAAGTGCCGTCCCTCTAGAAGTATCCACGCGAACAAAGTGGATGGAGGAAACCCTTTAGGTGTGCTAGCACCTTTCAAGGGTTCGGCCAAGAGGAGAAGAAGAAAAAGAGCACCAACACTTGGAGGAGGAAGAAGAGAAGACACACCATAAGAAAAATGGAACCAAAACTTAGTTTTTGTTCTCTCATTGTGGCCGGCCACATAATGGCCATTAATGGCCATTAAGTCGCCGGCCATAATGGCCATTAATGGCCATTAAGTGGCCGGCCATAACTCCCTTTCAATTTGAATTCAAATTCAAATGGGGGGGTTACAACCTTTGGAGATGATGTGGAGCATCATCATTGGTCAAATACCAAGTCAAGTCATCACTTGGTCAAGTCAAGTTGAGGTGGCCTTTTGGTCAAGTCAAACTTGACCATTAATCTTCCTTGATGAGGTGGCATCCACACTTAATGCTCTTGATGATGTGGAGCATCATCAATGGTTGGCTCCATGCCAATTCATCACCATGATGTGGCATTAAGTCAAGTCTAACTTGAGGTGGATTTGGGTCAAGTCAAACTTGTCTTTTATGGACTTTCCATATTTAGTCAAGTCAAACTTGACTCCATTTCTTCTCCCATGTCAAGTCTAACTTGAAGTGGAACCAAGTCAAGTCAAACTTGATTTGGATTTGGGTCAAGTCAAACTTGCCTTTTATGGACTTTCCATATTTAGCCAAGTCAAACTTGACTTCATTTTTTTTTCTCCATCTATTTGTTCTTTGTGTGTGACCCTATAGGTTCTTGTAACGTTGGCAATGCTTCTAACCTCTTAGAAACATAAGCAATGAGCGGTATCTAGCAACACATCATTGCTACCCAAGTTACAAGAATGTTGAGATCCAACATCACCAATGTGACTACTAATTATGACTTTCATAATATGTGACAATGTCCTTCTATCGTCGATATCTAGATTGATCTTCTATGAAGCATAGACCGTGTCATCCTCCAATCAATCTATGTGTCTTGAACTCCAAGTAGACTCACTATAATCAAATAAGCTCAATATCTCATATTGCCTTATTTGGGCATGGTCATGCACTTAGTGATCTCACTCTATCAAGACTATGATATCTCTCCCGTCATATAGGAGGGATAGATCCCATCTACATCACTCACATCCCTCCGCATAATTTGTTACATACTCAGTAATCGCCTTTATAGTCCACCCAGTTACGGGTGACGTTTGCCAAAGTACATAACTCCTTATGTAGGGAATTATGGTGACTTCAGGTCTAAGGACTAATAGTCATACTAATAGTCACATGAGAAAGTATATGACACTCATATAACGATCCATGATACTTTCTCATGGTGGGTCATTCAGTATACATTCTCCAATGCATACTCATGTGTCAACTTGATATCTCATATCCATGACTTGTGAGATCAAGTCATCGTGTTGACCTACATGCTAGTCTCTATGCATTAACATTGTCCCTGAATGTTAATACTTGACTAGGAATAATTAAGAGTAGTGTATATCATCTCACTATCGATTCAACCAATCGATTGATATAGATATGAACCTACTACCAAGGACGTTATTACATTTAGTTATTTGGCACCAATACAAGTAAGTATAATAACCATAATCAAATGCCTTTATATATATATATGAAATATGATACAATGAGTTCATACAACAACCATCACATGATTGGCTCTAGGGCTCTCACTAACAGCTATCAGGGCTTCATATTCCTCGTGAGTGACCGCCATCATGACTTGGTTGGAATCTTCCATCTTCACCTCCGATCATGCAAAGTGCCCCTCCTTCTAGAGCCAAATTTGATCCTGTCGCGAAGTGAGGTGGGCGTCCCAAAAGCGAGATGGTCCTCCGGGGATCACGAACCGCTGCGGCTGGCCACAAAGCTCACGGAACCTGCGAGACAGAGACCGTTAGAACCCGCCGGGAAAAGTCCCTGGCCAGGTACTCCGACGGTCAAGTCAATCCTCGAGAATGGGAAGCAGAAGGAAGGCAATAAAACAGTAAAAATGCACTATTGCGCGTACCTACGAGATGCGGAGTGAAGAGACTTATATAGCCGGGGAAGCTGACAGCTCCTGCCCCGCCTGCCATCTTTTGTCCTGTAGTGAGGACAAGGCGATACATGCCCAGAGGTGGCAGGGTGGCATATCGGAATAAGGAAATGGGTGTGTCAACTTAAATGCTAGCATCGTTCGGCGTCACTCGGCCTGACACCAGTGTATGTGGTCGTAGTACGGGAACAGGGTATGACATATCGGAATAAGGAAATGGGTGTGTCAACTTAAATGCTAGCGTCGTTCGGTGTCACTCGGCCTGACACCAGTGTATGTGGTCGTAGTACGGGGGGACAGGGTATGGCAGGAAGATCAAGCTATCAGCGGGATACTCGTCGTTTGGGGCCAGGGTGGCACCAGTCCTACGCCGACCCCATACTGCTTCTGGTATTCTGGTGTCAGGGAGTGATTGTTTTGCATGCCAGGGCCGACTGAGGACCCATAAGAAGGTGCCGACTGGGGGCACTGCATAGCGAGGCCGACTAGGGGCACTGAATAGCGAGGCCGACTGAGGGCCTAGAAGGAAGGTGTCGACTGGGGGCACTACATAGCGAGGCTAATTGAGGCCTAGAAGGAAGATGCCGACTAGGGACACTGAATAACGAGGCCGACTGAGGGCCTAGAAAGAAGGTGCCGACTGCGGGCACTGCATAGCGAGGCCGACTGAGGGCCTAGAAGGAAGGTGCTGACTGGGGGCACTCAATAGCGAGGCTGACTGAGGGCCTTTGATAGTATACAGAGTAAAAGCCTTCTCTGATTCGGGCTTATCCCAGGAGCGTGGGCCGCCACGCGTCGCTGGGACCCAAACCTGGAGGGGTATTGGAGTATGAGCGTCTGAGCAGCCGGGCAGGCAAACTCTGGGGAGCGTGGGCCTCCACGCATCTGATCAGGGATACTGAGCCAAATAAGGTGCGGGAGCTGGCCCGCGAATACTTCCATTATATTTCGAGATTTCCCATATATGAGAGTACCCCGACTTGTCCAAAGATATTCGTCAGATTCTCCTGGACCCGAGCCTCTCTTGAGCCGAGGGTCCCGAGCTGGGACCTCCTTGCCGCCAGGGCTTCTAGGGGGTCCGGCCCCCTCAGCCCTCTTATCTTACAGTGAGCCGGATCGACTCATCGATCTAGGCCACCTATCTGATGGGCCTCTGTGGCCCATAAACTCATTTCCTCCTGACTAAGCGTCAGGCTACCGAACCAAGCTACACGTAAGCTGGCCCGGGATCAACGACTAGTCGCCTTACAACTTTCCCTCGTTTATCAGTAATTTAGCATAACAGGGCATTAAGGTGACAATCAAGTCAAATCACCTATGATCCGGTCTGATTTAGACTGATCCGTAAGTTAAATTGAGTGAAGGCGGCTCTATCTATAACACATATTCGGGCTGATCATGATCCACGTAATGGCCAGCTTGTCCATCTTATCTTAAACGATAGTCCATGACCAGATCGGCTGTGTTCTCCTCGCCCAAGACATCGAACGAATAGTTCGACTTATTTATCAATGTACAAGCATCGTCCAGCACATGTGTTGACAGCCAAATCTGATATTATATAGCTTTGATCACGGTCCTGTAGAAAGTCACTGCTTCTAGAAAATCTAACTCAATTTTAAACTCAACAATAGAAACCACTCACCATTTGTTTTACTGATAAAACTATATTTTTTGTCTAGAGATTTTAATGATAAAATAAAAAATTTATTAAACCTTTGAACAAAATTCAAATCCATCACTGATAATCTACGATTTAAATGGATCCAATGTCATGAATGCTCCACCTTTGAACTAGGAATCATATAAAGCTTTATATGTGGTGTGAGTGACCAGAGTACTCCACCTCACTTGCGACTTTCTCAAACACCTTCTGCACGCTCTTCACGATGCTAGCCGGAGCCGCACTCCTCCTCGTCATCCTTCTAGTCCTGGCTTGCGCATCTCCCTACCCTTCCCACGCTGCCACCGCCCCCTCGCGCTCTTCCTCGATCGTGCTCTCTGCCTGCGCACGCGCGCGCTACCCCTCCCTCTGCGTCCGCACCTTCACTCTCACCACCCCCTCCTCTGACGCTGACTTCGCCCGGTCCACCACCGCCTCTGCCCTCTCCTCCGCCCGTCACGCCGCCGCCTTCCTCCGCCGAGGCCCTCTCCGCGCCTCCGCAGCCTTCCGCGACTGCGCCCGCCTCCTACTCCACTCCGTCGACCAGCTCGACCGAGCCTCCCGCCAACTCGCGGGCGACAAGGCGGCGCAGAGGCGGCTCGGCGATGCCCAGACGTGGGTTAGCGCCGCCATGACTGACCAGGACATGTGCCTCCAGGAGCTCGGCGCCGAGGAGGGAGCCGGACCCGCTCGCAATAACCTCTCCTCCCGAGTGACGGCGGCGTGGCAGCTCGCCAGCAACGCCCTCTACTTCATCACCCAACTCTCCGACGGCCGCGGCCGCGGCCGGAATAATTAATCTCAGCGCTTCATCAGATCATGCCGAGACGATGGGACGGTTGAGATGGTCATCTGTACTTCTCTGGTTTTTTGGCAGCTCTCTTCTAGTAATTCCACATGTACGCAGGAACTTAACGAATCCAATTAGTTAGACTTAGCAACACTTAAATAAATATAATTTTTGTGGTTGATAGGAATTATAAACAAACTTCTAGAAATTATCATAAGTCACTCCACACTTTCTCCTTATGGACTTAATATATAAATATTGTCATCATAAAATCTAAAATTAAAATCTGATAAAGTCAATATGCTCATCCTCCTCATGTATTAATCACAATATCTGAGTTAGTAGCCCTCATGATTTATCTCTTCCGTGATGGTCTTGAGAGAGATTAACGGAGACGCTAGCGGCGAGCGAATCATCTTTTGCCATTTTATGGGAGATATATATATTTTTTAAATATCTATTTTATTAAAAAAATATTTAAAATGCGGCCGTGATTTTTTAATATGTTTTTTAAAAATATGTTATTTGATTCTGGTAAAGGATCTAATGGTCAAAATTTTCTAAGTTTCAAGTTGTGGACGATGTGAATAACTCTTTTAGAATTTCGTTTGCATTTTTCGATGTAGAAAGTAGAATATCTGCACAATACATACATGAGGTAAGTGTTTTGGGGGACTGACTTCTTCGAACATGTCCCAAATGAAATCTAACTAAATGCAATTGACACCATAGGTCGCTGGTCTTTAGATTAGAATAGGAGATGGAAAAAAAAATGATGAATTAGACAGCAGACAAATTAAATCTGGGATGACCGGTTCGGTCCCATGAAAGTTTCCCATCGATCACCAGGGTAAATCGGGAAGCGCTCGCGGTGGACAATCTAGAAACCCAACGTTCCAGGGTTCGCGCCCCATTTGGAAGAAAATTTTTTACAAAATACGTCGTAGCTGGGGATCGAATTGCGGATATCTGGGTTAACCACTAGTTACCCTACCGCTGCACCATAATCCCGGGGGCAGAATAGGAGATGGAAGCGTAGAGTGGGTAGCGTCGAATCAAAATAATCGGTCTGGTCCTATGAAAATTTTTTACCGACCGCTAAAGGTAAATTGAAAAACACTTGCGACAGATGGTCTAGAAATCCACATCCTACGGTTGCGCACCTCATTTGAAGAAAAAATTCTTATAAAATTTACCGTAGTTAGCGAACCGTAAACGATTGGGAGACAACTAATTACCCTTCTGTTACACCATAGCCTTGGGACAAATCCAAAAATAGCCGATTCTTAGTTTGATTTCGCATAAATTATCTGATTAACTTAATCTAAATTGAATTCATTCTTATTAATTCTTGATTATTCGTATATATGTTTTAACATATTTTTTTATATATATCTAAAAAGGAGAGAAGGGAATAATCAAATTGACAAAAATAATTAAAATTATTAATACTTCCCAATTTTATTTTTTTATATGATTAAGAAGAGCAATAATTAAGACAGAGTTACTCATCACTACATAGATTTACAAACGTCAATTTCCGTGAAGTTTAAAAAATATACCGTCTCATGGTCTATCGTATAGGAGGATTGGGATTAATGTATAACCTTTTTGTCAAAATGAATTTTGAAGAAGAATTGTACTATTCTTCCTTTATCTTTCCTCCAATTAAATTTTCCTCCACTAAACTGAGTGTAATAGTAAAATAAACACGGCTGAAAAATTATGTTACAAATTTGAAACCCTGTATGAAATCATTCACAAAAAAATTAATCACCCGTTTTAATAATAAAATAAGGAAAATATTACTTATATACTGCTCCAATAGCATTACATAAATTACACAAGCCATAGACACATTGTTAGTCCTATTTGAGGCTGGAATAAAAATACCAGTGTCCGAAATCAAAACTAACAAACAAATCGAGAATCCGAGAAAACCCTCATCTAAGAAGGCTTTTATTAACTATTGACAAAAAAATCAGATAAAACAAGCGGTTAAACGAGAAAATTAACTGATCAATCCATTTATCATCAACACTGATGATATTAATAAGAAATCAGAGATCCAACTCAACAATGGACATTCACATCCTTCATGGTGTTATACCTACGGATCCAGATAGAGGATCCAGAAACCGAGAAACGAAACCGAGCAATTCTCTCTCAAACCATAGAGATCGAGAATCCAAACTAACAGATCGATTTCAGATTGAGAATCGAAAAACAAATCTGCTACGATGGAAGAAATTGGAAGCCGGATTGCGTTTCCTCAACAGAGTTGACTTGCGATCCTTCGAGATCCGGCCACGGGAAGGACAAGAGAAAGAATCGACAAAGGAGGAATAAATCGGGGGAGAGAAGATGAACTAATACAGATAAGCATAACAGATCTGCAATCCGAGAAACCCTTATCTAAGAGGGCTTTCGTGCCAACAATAATCAAATGGAGCAGCGGAAAACAAGAGATTATTCAACTAACCAATGCATCATAAACACGATTAACGAATATTTCACCGAGGAAAACCGAGAAAATCAAGGCAGATCTGTAGATCAGAAGGGGGGGTTAGTTACCTCGACAGAGTAGAGGGCAGACGATTCGAGTTCCGGCGACGGGGAGGACGAGGAGAAGAAATCGTAGAGGAACGGACCGAGAAGATTCATTTGATCTTGAGGGAGAATTTTTGCACTGATATTAGAGCATTCGGTGGGGTGGGTATTTATAGCAGGATGTGTATTTTACATCCGCCACTTCAATTTTGTATTTTTTTCTCGTTGACCCTTACTTTCTATTTGCGAGGTGTCAGGGCTGAAATAGATATTAAATTTGTACTGAAATATAAATATGGCTCCATATTAGTGCATGTTCTCCGATATTTGTTCCTGAAGAAACGATCAAAGAGATAAGGCTCCCCAGTTTGACATAATTTTCATTTTACTCAATGTAATTTACCTTCATCTTATAATATATAATATAATAATATATAATATAATATAATATAATATAATAATAAATATATAATATATCAATTTGAAACAAAACAAAGAAAACAACTTTTGTTTATTGGATCAATACTAATAACTCTATATTTTAACAATTATAATTTATTATTATAATTTTTAATATAAACATTTCATCTTTTAATATGTCAATATCATATTATAATATAATATTTACGCATCATAAACGCAACAATATAGATCATTTATTTTTCATCGATAAATATAATAATTACGAAATAATAATTATATATAATTATAAATGATAACTATTACTAGATTATAACGGTCATAATTATATGTCAGTTATTATAATAATAATATTATAATATTATTATTAAAAATAAAGATAATTTTAATAGTAAATTATACAAAGGTGGAGTGGACGAGCCGCAATTTTAGTTGATAAATTACAAATTCTTAACTTAACTTCATAGATTTTGAATTCTTAAAAATAGATTTAAATTAATTTTGTTGAAATTCATGTATACTTTGAAATATTTCATCATTTTCTTCGAAATTACTAATTTGTACATAAATTAGGCGGCAGAATGAAATGCGGACAATTAATTAACTACTAACAGCCCATTAACTTTTGCACCAGTTAAAAAGGAGCGACGTGGTAAATAAAGCTGGATTATTGCCTAATACTTATCTTTTTCAATAATTATCCACATCATGAATAGTTAGTGAAACTAATCGGTTTAATATTTGCATTTGTAGCATCCAAACTATTGCATTGTAACAATTAAAATGATTAATTAAAAATAAAAAAAATATTTTTTAAAAAAACTTTTAAGGCGTTTTGTGAAACAAAATAATAAACTGTGGGTGGTTAAATGAAAAATCTCTCTCATTATAAGCAGCAAGCTGGCGTTAGTTTCGGCTGTGTCTCTCTCTCACGTTCGCTTTCTTTCCTCCGCTTCCGTAGTTCCGTTGCTTCCCTCGTCTTCTTCTCCCTTGTCTTCTCTCGCTAGCTCCGCCCCATCCGGATCGCTCCTCTTCCACCCGCCGGCTCCCTGTCGGAGCGATCACCGGAGCAAAGTCGACGCCGCTAGGTAAGTTTTCGTCTATTCCGGAACTGTCATAAAATTTTGATCTCGCTCTGTTGTTTTCATTCCTGTTGATTTTGTATTATAGCCTTGTTTCTCGATTCTATCTCGGTACGTTTTTCATACGGTTAGGGTTTGCTGGAGCTATTCTTATTGCGATCGGTTCGTGGTTTATTGCCGTGAAGTTGTCTTTTTGGTAGATTTCCTTTTTTTTCTGCTTGTGTTCTAGGGCGACGAGTTATTCTCTCTTAGAGTAATTTTCTTCGTTTTTGTGATGTGAGTCTCTCTCTTAAATTTTCCACGGGATCGATGAGTTATTCCCTTTTCAATTTTCAACATTCACTTTTGTGCTTGGAAAAATTGCGTGTAGATGAACAAAAAACTCATCTAAGTAGTAAATAACTAACTAGAAGTTAATCAGGTAAAGATAGAAGTTTCTATACATGAATCTGAGTTATGAAAGAAGTTTTTGAGTTTCAGTCTAGAAGTACAGTTACCATTCCTGTCAAGCTAAGTGCTTGCTGATAGAACAGGGAAGTTTACTGTTCACCTTCTGGTGCAATGTCTTAAATGAACCCAAGTATTTACAGCTTTGTTCTTGATTTTTAAGTGTTTCTTTTTCTGTTGCGATCAGTTATTATCTCATGTAGTAATAATGTAGTAATTTGCTTTACTTCTGTGGTATTAGTTTTCTTGTTCTCATCAGAAGCAATTTGGTTATTGGAAATTTCATAATTTTTCATGGGATAAAAGTTTAACTTTATGTTGTCATGTTGTGCTAGGAAATGGTATTACCTTGTAATTTTTCATTCTCCACTTTTCAATCTTCAATCTAAGTAGTGAACAGCACTTAAAATCGGGTAAAGAAAGAAGTATTTATGAAACAAGTTTGAGTATATCGATCTAGTTGCCATTTCTATCAAGCTAAGTGGTTGTTGTTAGAAAAAACAAGTTCACCTTCTAGTGAGATGAATGTTTATATTTGATCGCGAGTTTTTGCTATTCTTATTGTGATTGCCTAGGTTGTGAAGCTCTGAAACTAAAAGGTTGTAATGGATAACTTCATCAGCCCCTTCCTATCACAACCATCATGGGCAGATAATTCAGTGCTTCCTTGGGATGGAGTAGTTGTATCCCAAATAAATAGTTTGCTGGTTGATTCCTTCGATGCATACCAAGAAGAGAAAAAAAATCCATCCCTGTTGATGGCATCGTCAAGTCATGTTAATGGAACTCCTGTGGCAGAAGACTATTTATTTGAATTATATGCAGAAGATAGGAAGAATAATTGTTCTTGGATGGTAAATTCAAGTCATGTTGATGAAATTCCAACTGATGAAGATTTTAATAAGCATGGGCAGGATGGTACTTTTGTTCCTGATTGGAACACAACAATTGAATCCATGTTGTCTCCTTGTTCACTGCCCATTTCTAGTTCCATTGAGAGAAACTTCACCAAATTGCCATCTTTTCCACCACTTTCTGACCCTACTACATGGTACTCAAATCTTTCCTCATTTATAGAGCCAGGGCATTTCCATGGCATTGGAATTCAAGGTGCTGAATGTGATAGCAATGTTTTGAACAAAACATGTTTTGAGAATGGACATTTTACAGATTTGGATAGTGTAGCCACTGCATCTTTAAATCCAACAGTACGTATGAAGATCATAATTGGAACTCGAAACTTCTAGTATAATATTGATAATATCTAACTGATGCCGCAGGATAATCTAGAATTCCAGGATCCAGATTTCCCTTATTTTTCTTCTCGGAAACAAATAAATTTGGCTGCAGAAACTTTGCAACTTACAAAGGTAAACTAACAGAAATCCCCTTTGTTTGATTTGTTAGCTTATCTTGGTTAATTATGAATGCTAATATGCAGGATGAAAATGGGATGCAGGATATCTATCCATCATCTTTTCCTAGAGAAGACACATTATCAAATAGACAGACTGGAATTCAAACTTATGAACAGGTATCATGCTCCTTGTTCCAATTCTTTTGGTTGGTAGGAAAATGCGTATTTCTACTAGCTATTCTAACCCTGTTTGTGTTTGCATTACTAATTGTCACGGTGTCACACTAATTGAATATTAGAGCTTCTGTTCTCAATCTCAACAAATCGACAGCAATACCTATGGTAGCAATGGAGCTATGAAGCCACGCGCGAGAGCAAGGCGCGGTCAGGCAACTGATCCTCATAGTATTGCAGAACGAGTGTGTGATATATTTTACTGTATAAATTATATCTATATTTCTCTCTAAATTTTATCTTTATACAACACTGAAATCCATCAATGTATAAACTGCTATAGCTTCGAAGAGAAAGAATTGCAGATAGGATGAAGAACTTGCAGGAGCTCGTGCCAAACTCTAAAAAGGTACTTTTTTCTACATTTCCTCGGTTAGGCAATCTTGGCTTTAGCATCCATGTAGACCTCAACTGAGTTCAATACAGGAAAAAAAAAACACATAGGAGCCGAGAGTTTGGATCTTAGTCTTTTTTGTTTTTGTTTCTTGGTCAGAAAAAATTTTCTTTATCGCATGTGATTGTTATAGTTGTCTGCTAAAATTGAGTCTTCCACCATTTCATGCAGACTGATAAAGCATCAATGCTTGATGAAATCATCGACTATGTCAAGTTCCTACAACTGCAAGTCAAAGTTTGTGTTTCTGCAAATCATTGATAATGATTGTATTTGACTCCGTTTCTGATGTTTAATGTCAATTGAAGGTTCTAAGCATGAGTAGGCTAGGAGCAGCTGGAGCTGTTGTTCCTCTACTAACAGATGGACAAGCCGAGGTATTTTTGTATTCCTAACCTTATTTTTAGAATAATTTCGTATTACATTGTGGATTTTATTGATTCTTCTAGTATGATGGTATCATGTTTGTATTGTTTTTATGTTTCTCGTCTGCGCAACCTTTTTTTCTTCTTGATTTCCAATTCATGAAATACTAAATCGCAAACAGCACATTGAGCGAAGAATCGCCTAACATAACCTAAGACCGAGCGGCCATCTTCTTCTGGCATCTATTTCTTTTGCGTCTTCAATATTCTTGCGCTTTAGAAAATTTTACCTATTGACTATCAATTTGTCTCATCATCATTCAGGGCTTCGGTACTCTATTCTTATCCTCACCGGAGGAAGCATTCGATCTATCGGACACACAGGACAATCTAGTCTTTGAGCAGGAAGTCGTGAAACTCATGGAAACAAATGTTACTGCGGCCATGCAGTACCTTCAAGATAAAGGCCTCTGCCTCATGCCGATTGCTCTTGCCGCTGCAATCTCAAATCACAAAGGCTCCTACTCGGCATCCATACCTCCCGAGCAGAAAGATGGTGTGACCTATGAAGCGATATCTCGGAGCAGCCAAGGACCAATTAGCTGCAATGGAGCTCTTGTGAAACAAGAAGCTCCAGCTCAAATACCTAATGAAGCAAAAATTGCCATCTGAACTGTTCATTCTCTCTCCCTCTCTCTCTCTCTCCTTGTGATTATGTTAATACGACTAGTTGACTAAGAATAGATTTTTAGGTTGACTTTTAGTTCACTTGCTAGTTGTGAAAGTAGGTCTTTAGGGTTGACTATTAGTTTAGTGGTTTAGTTAGGATGTATAGGTTGTAAGATTTTGTACTTTTAGTGGTGTTCTAAGATTTTACTTTATGTTTGTTGTATAGAGGGCTTTGTTCAGGGGAAGATGTCTGATTTAAAGAAAATGGAATTTATCTTTCCTTAAAGCTATATCCATAAAGAAAAATTAGCAAATGAAAAGGACATTTTTTTCATTGAATATATATATATATATATATAAAAGTATCGATTCACCAACGTTTGGAGGCGTCAATGAATTGATTGAGGCGTCTCATGATCGAGGCGCCTGTGTGCATTCGACTGCTTAGCGCTGCTAGTCTCTAGTCGCTAGGTCCCGACTCAAATTATAATCCGAGAAGATTGATGAACCCAGGGGAAAAGGAGATTGAATTTTGGCGTGATTACAGTTAGAATTCGATCGCAATTGATCACAATGCTACGCCTCAAATCGATTCAAAAATTGATTCGAGGTGTCGCAACGTGCCTCAATCATTGAGGTAACAACCTCAAGCCCCAATCGATTGATTGAGGCATGCACCCAATTGAAGCGTCAATCGATTTGTGAATCGATTGAGGCAGCAGCCTCAAGCCTTGATCGATTGTCTCAATCGATTGAGGCTTGAGGTTGTTGGTACAGTTTGCACTAACAGTCAAACTCATATTTTTATGAATGATAAATAGGTTAAAATTAGGATTGTGGTTATGTCACGCCCCCAGAGGCACATGCTTGCTCGAAAATCGGGCAGCATCTCCCCTGTACAGCGGACAATATGGGGCAATTTATACATCATATCTCCTCAATATAGCTCAGCCACAAGCGGCTGACATCACAATAATATATAGAAATCACAACCACGCAGTTTATATTAACTCAAAAGATAACGGGTGGCTCAGCCACCTTAAACAGAAAAGAACTACAATCTAAAAGAACACAAAAGTCTCTGATAGCAACAAAACTCAATAACGAATAAAATGCAACTCCAAGTGCTCAAATAAATAACTAAACCAAATACGGAAGACTAACTCAACTCAACACTGGAGACTGGCAACTGGATCCTCTCCTGGCTCCAAGAGATATTTCTACCTGCTATCTGAAACAACAAAAAGGAAAACAGGGGTGGTGAGTCCGGGCGGACTCTGCGGGTATATAAGTAGACAATAAGCATGACATAAGACAAGATAACCAAGTAGAGATTCCAATAGGGTACAGTCCATAAGGAAATATAGAAACCTAATCATGCATATGTAAATCGACATGGTATAAAGTCCGAATAACGACTAAGCAGGTATAGAACAACTCAACAACAATAATATCAAGATATAACTTGAGTAAGGAGTAGTTCCTTGTTTGTAGGGTTTTTCGAACAAACTATTAAAATAAGAAACAATTCCCTTTTTTGAGGTAACTACTTGAGCCGGATGAAAGGAAACCTTCACGTCCGATTTTAAAGGGGGGAATCCAACCCTACAGGAACCTATCTCGATTTTTCTTTTGCTAGGCCCATAGCTAAAAAACCTACTTTCTTACGATTACGAGGTTTATTCGAATATGAAATCCAATCCCGGAAATACAGCATACCACTTTTTTTTACTACCCAAGTCTTCGAATGTCAAACATGTGCAACAATCATAGCTCATATAAGTACATCAAACAAAGCAAATGCATAAAAGAAATACGTATGCACATGATGTAATGACATGTGTCACCCCTGACGCCAGTCAAGCCGTTAACACATCCCATCTGTGTGACCGAGGGTAGGGCTGTGACAACTGTACCACTCCAATAACAACAATAATACCACATAAGGCGTAGTTGAGTGGACAGGATGCTGGGGAGTCCACACTCCAGACCCACGGTACATCGGGAGAGCTATCAACTGCTCTAATATCTCTCAAAAACAAACAACGGTGAGGGTGAGCCACCAACGGCTCATCCCTCTAAAAACAACTGTGAGGGTGTCACTGTTTGGCATAACAGGACAGATGCTCGCACTCTAATAACTACCACGATCACAAGTGGTTGAGTGAATCGAGCAACAATATGACTAACGACGGCTTAACTAAATGTAAGCCTAACAGTCGTTAGTATGCAACGTGCAAGTATGGTGCATGCTATACGATGCACAAACAACCGGAGAAACAGCGATGCAATAAAGTCCAATGAATACACGATGCATCAATATAATCAACCGGAATTCAAAACCAACGATTATGCACCTACACTACTGGGTAGGGTATTTCTAATGTCAAAATAAACCTATCTGTGTGTAATGGACTTCTAAGTACTCGCGTACAAGCGACACTTTACAGAATAGAAAACCAATAGAGGACTGTACCGATACGAATTTGGGAACACTCGAAGATCAACGAAGAATAAGTCTCAACGACGATGTTTTAAATAACGACAAAGAACAAGGTCAAGCAACCTATCAGACATAATATAGCAATGCTTTTAAGGTAAAGAAAACTACTCGAGTACAAAGGAGAAGTACCCGCCTTATAATTGTATAAGTCTGTAAACGAGAACTTTCCACGGTCAATTGAACGAGGCCAACGTCAAGGTCTTGTATCAAAGGATACGATGTTTAACTATTTACCATAATAATAATAAATCTCTAAACCGTACTGAGGTTAAGCTTAATTATCGTAATCATTTAATTAAGCTAATGTAAATGATTAATTATAAATTTTCCTTCCTAATTAAATTACAAAAATAGAACAATCATAATCCCTATCTATAAACTACATCCATACCTCACAGCAACTCCAGTACAGAACTCAATACCCTATCAAATATGCTAATCAAATGGAACAAATAGCCTCAACACCTTTTCATCCACACCACCACAGAAGCTACAACTCCAATTCTCAAAATATCAATCTTTCAAAAGTAGAATTGTTATACTAAATTAAACGGCGCCAAACAAAGGAAAAATTTTGGCTGTATTAACAAATTCGTGTTGACCGTTCAACCCATATGCTAACAATCAAACCTTCCTCACCTTAACTGCGCCGGCGCCCAACCTAACAGTCGCAGAGGCTTTCCGAAGAGGGGAAAATCAGCACAGAGGAAAAATCAGAGTGAAGAGGAAGAAGGCAGGTTCGGCGGCGTCCCTCACTGCGGCGTCGGCGTCAGCTAGGGTTCGACGGTGGCTGTCGCGAGGGAGAGGCGACAGCTAGGGCTTCGCGCGAGGGCGCGGTGCTCTGCTCGTGTGCGCCGGAGTAGAAGAAGGAGAAGGGAATCGCCGTTCGCTTGCTCGGGGCGGCGTCGGGCGGTTTCGGCTAGGGCTCGGCGTCGAGGCAGAGAAGAAATGACAGAGGAGAGGGCGTGGGTGAATGAGGAGAAGTTAGGGTTTTAGAGGTTTTTAAATAACTTAAATTTTGGCTTTTTTTGCAAATAAACCCAACAACTTCAGTAAATTCCAACTAGGTCCCTATTTTTCGAAATTCTTACCTTTTCAACCCTTTTTAAAATCCGGTATTTAACATTCTCCCCCACTAACAAAAAATTTGGTCCCTAAATTTAGCTAGTGAACCACAACATCTACTAGTACCCCAACAGGTACTAGTCAACGACAACAGGTATCAATACCTCAAACATAATATAAATACGGAGTAAAAACCAACCATATGCACTTCCAGTAAATAAATGGGGGTAGCGAGCTCTGATCATATCCTCGAGCTCCCAAATAGCTTCCTCATCAGAGTTGTGCTGACAACCAACTTTGACCAACCGAACTGTCTTGTTCCTCAACCGATGCTCTTTGCGGTTCAGAATCCGCATAGGCACCTTCTCACAAGTCGCGTCTCTCATGGTCAACCTCAACCCTGATTGCGAATGAAATGCGTTATCTACCATATTGGGAACCGTCCAATATCTCTCTAACGGTAGCTACCCAATTACAAGCAGTGACGTACACCTTACCCTATAGCTTTTTAATATCTCGGAATATCGATTCATCGACCTGCGGTGCCTTCTCTCTGGTGAGCGTGTAAACCCGGTCCATCTCTGGAACTGATGTTGGCATCGTCTGAAGAGGTGGTGGCCGAATCATCTGAATTGCTGCTAGCTGCATAGTCTGAGGTACTGGTGTTCCCATTTTCTGTTGAGTCTGATAACTTATAGTTTCATAATACATTGATTATTAGGTGCTACCATTTGCAGTAGCTTATACTTTATATTTTCACCGTAGACTTTTCTATTAGAATATACAAATAAAGCCATTAGATCGCGGTTGTTCAATGGTTTTGTGAAGTCTCATAGGGCAATATGACTTACAGCTATATTTTGTTTTTTATTAGTAATTATTCATAACCATGAACTAAGGCTGCGTTTGGTAGGGTGTAATTCACCTTGTAATGTAATCGAGATTACGTTACAAGTTGGATTCCTTTGTTTGGAATCACTTTAAGATTGTAATGTAATGTAATCTCGATTACAAAAGAGGTTCATGATTTGTAATCTGGATTACAAACCAAAACTTCGTAATCTGGATTACATTACAGCCTGTATGTCGTCGGGGCGCGACAGTCGTCGTCGGCGCTGACAGTTTGGTCGCGTCGACCAGCCGCGGTGACCACCGCGCGGCCGCCGCGACCACCGCGCCGGCCGCCGGCGACCGCCGGCGCGGCGACCGCGCCGGCGCGCCGCGCCGGCGCCGCGCGCCGCCGGCACCACCGCCGCGGCGATCACCGGCGTTCGCGAGGGGGGGTGGCATCGCGGCCGTTCAATGGTCACCGGCGCCGGCGACGGTCGCGGTCGTCAATCTTGATTAATTACATGATGGATTGCCTCACCAAAAAAATAATCCAACTGTAATGGTTATCAAGATTACATACAATCATACAAACATAACAATGTAATCAATTACATTAATTACATTACAAACTTGATTACATTACAGAGGATTACATACTACCAAACGTAGCCTAAGTGTATAATAAGAGAAGATGTTCAGCAGAGCTCGGAGTTGATAAGATGGGCGATAAGCAAGTGGTCCGACCAACCTGTCACATTTGTCATCCTCCAAGTCCTTATTAAATCAAAGGAATTAATTAACACTCCATGTGAGGAGGGGCAAAATTCCAAACCAAATGTATTTTTTTTATACTCTAATGTATATGTTCTCCTGATCCTGTGTTTAGTTGGAGTTTTACCGATCAGCTCGGTAAATGAAGAGATGCTGTGGGCTTTGAGAGCAAGTGAGCAGGAGGCAGCAGAAAAGGACTTGAAAAAATACAGGGCTTTGTGCTCACAGGTTTGGCCACCTTCAGATGTATGTTATTCAGTATTTCCTATCTAATTTCCCATCTGCAACCTTGCAGGGGAAAGTAGATGCCATGAGGATCGAACGATTTGATAAACAACTTGATGAGATAATCATTGGTTTAATTTCTGATCTAGGAATAAAGGAACTAGTGATGAATGTAACAGTGACTAAGTCATTAGCGTGGTAAGTATCATGCTAATGTTTGCATTGCTAAGAAAAGAAATTTCAGAGGATGTAGAATGTAGCAACCACAGTGGGTGTTCAGCTCAAGTATCTCCAAGTTCTAAGAGCTTGACAGACCCATATGACGAAGTTGAGAATTATGTCTCCTACTTACAAACATTGTCTAATAACGAAGGAGAGAATCAAGAAAAGGAAGAAAACAACACTGCTAGCTTGACATACCAATACAGAGAAGGAACAACAGAAAAGGAGATAGTAAGTTTGCAAAACCAAATTAGTAGTTTGTCTTGCTATGACTAATCCAGTTACACGGAGGATCATACAGCCAACTCTCATCTTGTAAACGTATGCCACTAAAGTAGAGAAGACTAATACTAGTGCTTGGTCAAAGTGAGACACCTGTTTCACCAACATCTGATTACCAGTTCAAAGGCCTAATGATTTACCAATGTGTGTTAGTAAAAGAAAACCCTCATAACCCATAGAACTAAGTAGAAATTGAATCACCAGATATGATCTAAATCAGTCTCTCCGTAATAATCAAATTGAAAGCTCAACAATCTAGGAAATGTCTGGTATAGGAGTAGATATACAATCCACCAATTTAAGAATTGTCTAACCAACCTTAAACAAGGTAAAGCATACAAAAGATAGACTTCTTATAAAAGAAATACCTCATTTTCTCGTCACCTGAAGAAGTCCATTGTTGCCAAGTCCCAATACAACAAAGTCAAAAAAATGACTCCGCAAAAAATACAACCAAATCCGTAAAATACCGATAAACCTAGTAAAACAACATCGTAAACCCACAGATATCAAAACATCGCAAAACATTCGTCAACCCAGAGACACCAAAACATCGCAAAACTTGGACGAATTGACGCACCAAAAACAACATCATAAAAATCCACAGATCCCAAAGGAACTCGCAAAACTTGGCTCTGATACCAAAAATTGTCACACCCCCAGAGGCACATGCTTGCTCGAAAATCGGGCAGCATCTCCCCTGTACGGCGGACAATATGGGGCAATTTATACATCATATCTCCTCAATATAGCTTAGCCACAAGCGGCTGACATCACAATAATATATAGAAATACAACCACGCAGTTTATATTAACTCAAAAGATAACGGGTGGCTCAGCCACCTTAAACAGAAAAGAACTACAATCTAAGAGAACACAAAAGTCTCTGATAGCAACAAAACTCAATAACGAATAAAATGCAACTCCAAGTGCTCAAATAAATAACTAAACCAAATACGGAAGACTAACTCAACTCAACATTGGGGACTGGCAACTGGATCCTCTCCTGGCTCCAAGAGATATGTCTACCTGCTATCTGAAACAACAAAAAGGAAAACAGGGGTGGTGAGTCCGGGCGGACTCTACGGGTATATGAGTAGACAATAAGCATGGCATAAGACAAGATAACCAAGTAGAGATTCCAAAAGGGTACAGTCCATAACAAAATATAGAAACCTAATCATGCATATGTAAATCGACATGGTATAAAGTCCGAATAACGACTAAGCAGGTATAGAACAACTCAACAACAATAATATCAAGATATACATGTATGTCAAACATGTGCAACAATCATAGCTTATATAAGTGCATCAAACACAAGCAAATGCATAAAAGAAATACGTATGCACATAATGCAATAACATGTGTCACCCCTGACGCCAGTCAAGCCGTCAACACATCCCATCTGTGTGACCGAGTGAGTAGGGCTGTGACAACTGTACCACTCCAATAACAACAATAATACCACATAAGGCATAATTGAGTGGACAGGATGCTGGGGAGTCCACACTCCAGACCCACGGTACATCGGGGGAGCTATCACCTGCTCTAATATCCCTCAAAAATAAACAACGGTGAGGGTGAGCCACCAACGGCTCATCCCTCTAAAAACAACTGTGAGGGTGTCACTGTTTGGCATAACAGGACATATGCTCGCACTCTAATAACTACCACGATAACAAGTGGTTGAGTGAATCGAGCAACAATATGACTAACGACGGCTTAACTAAATGTAAGCCTAACAGTCGTTAGTATGCAACGTGCAAGTATGGTGCATGCTATACGATGCACAAACAACCGAAGAAACAGCGATGCAATAAAGTCCAATGAATACACGATGCATCAATATAATCAACCGGAATTCAAAACCAACGATTATGCACCTACACTACTGGGTAGGGTATTTCTAATGCCAAAATAAACCTATCTGTGTGTAATGGACTTCTAAGTACTCGCGTACAAGCGGCACTTTACAGAATAGAAAACCAATAGAGGACTGTACCGATACGAATTTGGGAACACTCGAAGATCAACGAAGAATAAGTCTCAACGATGATGTTTTAAATAACGACAAAGAACAAGGTCAAACAATGCTTTTAAGGTAAAGAAAACTACTCGAGTACAAAGGAAAAGTCCCCGCCTTATAATTGTATAAGTCTGTAAACAAGAACTTTCCACGGTCAACTGAACGAGGCCAACATCAAGGTCCTGTATCAAAGGATACGATGTTTAACTATTTACCATAATAATAATAAATCTCTAAACCGTACTGGGTTAAGCTTAATTATCGTAATCATTTAATTAAGCTAATGTAAATGATTAATTATAAATTTTCCTTCCTAATTAAATTACAAAAATAGAACAATCATAATCCCTATCTATAAACTACATCCATACCTCACAACAACTCCATTACAGAACTCAATACTCTATCAAATATGCTAATCAAATGGAACAAATAGCCTCAACACCTTTTCATCCACACCACCACAGAAGATACAACTCCAATTCTCAAAATATCAATCTTTCCAAAGTAGAATTGTTATACTAAATTAAACGGCGCCAAACAAAGGAAAAATTTTGGCTGTATTAACAAATTCGTGTTGACCGTTCAACCCATATGCTAACAATCAAACCTTCCTCACCTTAACTGCGCCGGCGCCCAACCTAACAGTCGCAGAGGCTTTCCGAAGAGGGGAAAATCAGCACAGAGGAAAAATCAGAGTGAAGAGGAAGAAGGCAGGTTCGGCGGCGTCCCTCACTGCGGCGTCAGCGTCAGCTAGGGTTCGACGGTGGTTGTCACGAGGGAGAGGCGACAGCTAGGGCTTCGCGCGAGGGCGCGGTGCTCTGCTCGTGTGCGCCGGAGTAGAAGAAGGAGGAGGGAATCGCCGTTCGCTTGCTCGGGGTGGCGTCGGGTGGTTTCGGCTAGGGCTCGGCGTCGAGGCAGAGAAGAAACGGCAGAGGAGAGGGCGTGGGTGAATGAGGGGAAGTTAGGGTTTTAGAGGTTTTTAAATAACCTAAATTTTGGCTTTTTTGTAAATAAACCCAACAACTTCAGTAAATTCCAACTAGGTCCTTATTTTTTGAAATTCTTACCCTTTCAACCCTTTTTAAAATCCGGTATTTAACAGGTTATTTAACCTTGTTACCAAGTATGTAGAATTGAAAGGCTTAAAAACTTGATACTAGGTCGAAGTCCAGGGTGGTAGAGTCCTGGCAAAAATCCAAGGTGGTGGAGTCTTGACCGAAGTCCAAGTTGGTGGAGACTTGGCAAAGTCCTGGCTGGTTAAGGAGCTGAGTAAATTTGCACAAGGTAAGTCAGGTAAATTATTGGAAGAGCGAATTTCGATGAGAACGAGTCCCAGTTGGGGATATTAGGTACGGCCCAACTTAGAACCATTTCAGATATCTATGTTGAGGACTTTGATTAGATCTTGATCTTGGAAAGACCGGGTATATTTAATACTAAATTTATTTAGTCCATATTTTACTTGTACTAACCTTGTTTTGCAGGGTATGTTGTGTTTTGGAATAACTTGGTTTGGTAGGGGTATTTCTACAAAAGTTCTCTCGGATAAACAGTGCTTGAGTCGCCTCAGTTTAGATTAGGGGTGCCTCAGGTGTTTGAGGGTGCCTTTGTATAGTCTATGTTGAAGATGAGAATTCAGCGAACTAAGATGCCTCAGTTTAGATTCGAGACGCCTCAGTTGGGAACTAAGATCCCTCACTTGAGATCTGAGGTGTCTTCCAAAGGATAAGTAGTGAGAGCAGTGATTTCGGATCGGGATCAGATTTGTCTGATCTTAGGTGCCTCAGATACCCTTTATAAAGGTGTCTTGTCGAGAGCTCAGAACAAGAATTGACTCTACATCTTTCAAGCTTGCACACTCATCTTGCTACTTCCTCTTCTTCCTACTGCGACCCCGCTTTGACACGACTATGTCCGACCGCTGTTGGAAGATCAATATCAACACACAAGCCGATCAAAATTCTACACATGTTGGGTAACGAAATCATTTACTTGTATTTAATCAAGTAGGAATGTGTAGAGTTGTTACACTTCCTACTCATCTTTTGTACTCGATCACTCTACCGAGAGTTTACCGGTAGAGGATATTAGTGGATTGCCCATCGGAAAGGTCTAAGGGACCTGAACCTTGCAGTAGAAGTCGTCGATGACTCCGAAGTAAGTAATACCAACTTGTGTTCGTGTTTTGTACTTTTCGTCTTTATTTTTGTTGCGCACGCTCTCTCTCTATTTCGAAAAGCGACATCGATTTTTAAAGTCACGTGATTCACCCCGTCTCCCCCACCCCCTCTCATGTGCAACGGTCCTACAAAGGCATGACCTCAATCGATTAAGGCATTTGCCTAATTGAGACGCTAATCAATTGGTAAATCGATTAGGAGACGAGCGCGCAGGAACGTGCGGAGTAAGATGCATAGTATATCACTTTATATATATATATATATATCTCCTGCGGACCACCTCGTGCGGACCGCGTGCGCTACCGAGGCGCCAGACCGATCAGGCCCTTGCTTGATCGGTCTGGGTGTCTGGTCCGCACGGGGAGTCTGCACATATGGATGGCAATGGGGCGGGGCGGAGACGGGTATGCAGTCCCCATACCCATCCCCGAAGTAAATCTCCATCCCCGAACCCGTCCCCATCCCCGCCTCTACTTAATCGGGGAATCCCCGTCCCCGAACTCTCAGGGAGTAAATCTCCATCCCCGTCCCCATCCCCACTTGAAATATCTATATTCTCAAAAAAAAAAAATTCGAATCGAAGCCGGTCTCTTCCATATCCTCAAAAAAATTTCGAAGGCGATCTGGCTAAGAACCAAGAGTGTGGAGCAAAAGGAGATCTTGTCCGGCGAGTGGCGAGTGGCGAGTGGCGGCTGGGAGACGAAACAGAGAATCGAAAACTTGTGGGAGGTGACGAGTGAGCGACGATTCATTACTCATTAGGGGTTTCACACATCTTTAATATTAATATTATTGAATTATTTTAATAATTATTAATATTTTATTATTATTAAAGATATCGGGGCGGGTTCGGGGATGGGGATAGCGTCCCCATATCCGCCTCAATCTGTTTCGGGGATTTTTAAAAATTTCCGAATTCGAATCCAAACTCGATAATACCTCCCAAACTCTCCCCGTTTCGGATTTTCCCCACGGATATCCAAATTGGTGGGAAAATTGCCATCCCTATCTGCACATCACGATTGGCAGGAGAGCAAAATCGTATATATATATATATATATATATATATATATATATATATATAACGTAAGTATTTTAATTCTCATAGATACTAATAATATTGTGTTTTAGAAAAAGTTATCTTAGTGATCCTTATAGAATCGATTTCATACATATAAAGGAAGATAAATGCAAGTATAGGTGGAAGATATACGATGGAGAAATACTAGATCGCCGGTTCTTAAAAATTATATTACAATTCGTCGGTTTATATTATATTATAACACTTTAATTCTTTTTAATACTAATAAGATTGATATAGTAATTACATAATTAACATAATAGGAATACATATCTTAGTCAATATTGATGACCGCTAGACCTTATATTATAATAGTTATAAATCAAAGCTGATATTTTATTTTGGATAATACTAATCAATATTGTAGTGTAAAAGAAGTTCCGTAACCATTATAATTTTGTATAGCAGTTGATCATAACTATTATAATTATATAACAGCTATTATCAAAACAGTTATGATCTCACAATTATACGCTGCAACAACATAAATACAATAATATAAAAAATAAAGGCAATTTTAGAAAGTAAAATATACCATGACGGATAGATACTTTTTAAAAATAAATGGAGTGGCCCTTCATTAGTTCTACTAAAAAGGGATATCGTTTACAACGACAAGACGTTTAACAGATTAATTAAATATTTATGATTTAAATCTTAACTATGATATATTATAAGATATAATTTTTAATAAGATGAAAAATTTAGGACGTTAACTATTAAGTGAGAAGCCGTTTATACTTTTGGATTTGATAGATGGATAAATCAAGAGAAAAGGACTCATCTCCAAAATTAATTGCGTTTGTAAAATTTTGAACCTAGATTACTAAATAATAATAATAATAATAATAATAAAAGAGATGTCTTTTTAATTTGTACCAAGAAAAATTATTATTATTATTATTATTTTGGAATAAAATGATTTGGAAATATGAGTGGTTTCCTAGGGTCATTTTCTGTTTACTAAGGAAAGTTGTATCTTGTGATGACTAAATAGGTGCAATTATATGCGAATGTAATTAGTTTACTAAACCTAAAGCTTACAATGTTGGTCCCCTTTACAACTCAACACCACATGGAATGCCTTCTGTGATCCTAAAACATTGCGGAGGAAATGGAAATGCTAAACTTGGTCGGCCGAATTAACCTTTATCATACACTCGATCGAAAGAATTTAAGCCTTACTAAGCTTATTTGTCTTGCTTGGCTCTATAAAATGGTAACTTGGGGCATGAAACTGTAGAATCAAGAAGAGCGGATAGAGGAGGGGGTGAATAGTGCTCATTTGTGTTTTTAGAATTCGGACGTAGAGAAAACCAAGTACGCAACGGAAATAAGAAAGAGAAAACAAACATGGCTAACACAGGTTTGTTTTTACTTAGTTTAGAGTCACAGCAATCCTTGATCGTTTACTTTGGACAATCCATTATCAGTTCGAAATGAGTATAAATATATTATAAGTGAAGTACAAAAGGTAACAATTATATCAACTACCAAAGTGTTGAAGGTTGAAGCGCTGTCGTCGAAGTAGCGTTTCAGCATCTTTGAGCAGCTTCGGGCGCAACACACAAGAGAAAAAACGTAGAATAATTGATTAAGAAAGCATTGGTTGAAGCCCCAATGCGATGACATGACAACCGATCGTCGAAACTTGATCTCCCAAGTTTATTCACTCTCGGACGCTTGTATGCCTCCCAAGCACCTGAGTCATTATGTGGATCGACCAATCCACACACGCCATCTCACCCTGTGCTTGGCTGAGCTCGATGGGTCTCGGGTGCCTGTATAGCTCCGGAGCGCTCAGGACTCCAGGCGCCTGAGTGACTCCTAGGCGCTCAGAGATCCGAGCGCTTGGACTCCCTCCAGACCCCTTGGAGCTCTTTTCTTTCAGGCTTTAGCTTGGACTTCCGCACCCACAAAGTTAGCACAGGTAGAATAGAAATATGTATGAATGCATTGGACAGGTCGAGCTGTTCAGTCCTGACTTTAGGTTTCAATCGAAACCCTAAGTCGGACCAATACCTACTGTTTCCTCGATGGGGAACACATCCTCACTTACTCCTCTTAGGAGAGTTTACCTTTTTCCAACTCCCAGTTGGACTTTTGCTTAGACACCGATCTCAACTCCGAAACTCTCAACATCCGATCCTCGACCCATCTTGACTCCTGTCCATCATGCTCGATTAGTCAAGATTTCTACTCGATCCTCCAGATCAGGACTTCATTGTCCAATCCTTCGACTAGGTCTTCATTGCCCAACCAATACGGCTAGGACTTGGTGGCCAATCTCCCAACCTATGTCCAGTCACCATGATCATCACTTAATGTCTAACATCAATTAGGAATTTTCTGTACACTTAGTTCAACATTGTTAGATCAACACAAACTTTAACTTTGAACTTTTGCCATATTAAAGCCATATTCGATTATTTGGTACTCACAACACTAACAATCTCTCCTTTTTTGATTATAACAATGTAGTTCAAAGTTAAGTAAATATAAAGCATGTAAAGTAAGTTAATGAAAAAAATAAAATGAAATGCTCCCTCTTAACCTACTTCTTCCCTCTTAAATTAACATTTTAGGGAATCTTAACTTTTAATCTTATACTCTCTCCTTTGACATACATCAAAAACCAATAGGGTGAATAAAAGAGATTTTTGCAAAAGGCCTTAGAATTCTAAGTAAAAGTTTCCTAAATAAAATAGAGTTTGCAAGAATTCTAAGTCAAAGAGATAGTGTAACATTTTCATGTAAACAGAATTTTTGCAAAACTTTCTAAGTAAATAATGTTTGTTTTTTTAAAGAAAAACCAATTAAGAGGGAGTTAGAAAGTTTCACAAAAAAACTTTCACAAGTTTTCCAAAAAATTTCATAAATTTTCAAAACATAATTTTCAAAGTATAGATTGTTCAAAATATATAATTTTCAAGGTAAAGAATTTTCAAATATACTCCCCCTCAACTTATAACTCTCCATATGTAATTTTGAAAAAATATATTTTTCTAGGAGATAAGTTTTGAAAAGAATTTAGAAAAAATATTGAAAAATGACTTAAAAATTTTACTTTACTTTTTTACTTTTCTCTCTCTCATTGAGGTATATAAAAAAATTTGAGTCGAAAGTCGAAAGAGAATTTCGAAATGTTAAAATAATTTTCAAAAATAAAATTTTGAAAATGTTTATGTCTGAGAAAAATGTTAAGTATTAGAGCCCGAACTGCTTTTGTAGAAATTTCTTTCATGTTTGTTGGTGATGTGGTAAATGTTGTTAGATCATCTTGTAAACAGTCTGATCTTCTTAAAGAGAAATATTCAGATTTTATTATTGAGGTATTGAGGAGGGATGAAATTTCAAGTGGTCGGAGACTTAATCAAGAAACTATCCTTCAACGTGTTGGGGATACATGTTGAGGGGTTATAATTCTTTGATGTTGATTTCTATGTTCTGTTGTCAATGATATGCTCGAAATAATTCCAAAAGGTAATTCTAGTTCTCTTGATAAAAAATTGAAGCATTTAATTTATTGGAGACAATACTTTTATTTGATTCCAAAAGGTAATTCCAAAAGGTAATTAATGTAACGCCCCAAAATTTCCATTTTTAGTTCTTAAAGTCCTTAGAATTATTTAGAAATGGTTTAGAAATATTATAGGTATTTTTAGGAATTTTTAGAGTATTTTTATGGAATTTTCCGAGTCCGTTTGGTATTTTTGGAAAAAGAAAAAGAAAAAGGAAAAAGCAAAAAAAAAAATGGAGAAAAAGGAAAAAGCAAAAAAAAAAAAAAATGGAAAAACCAATTAAGTGCAGCGGGTGGCTTGAACCCGCGACCACCACGAGACCAAGGGAGCGCGCGGCCAGCTAGGCTAGGTATCAAGCACAGAAAAAAAAGGAGAGACGTATATTTAAGGAGTAGTTAGGTCGATCCGCCCCATAAGTATAAATAGATAATTAAAGAGAGAAGTTTTATTTTCTCTCAAACCCTCTCCCTCTCCCAAGGTTGCGCCGACCCCTCTCCCTCTCCTCTCTTGTGCGCACGCCACACCAAGCCTTAGAGGGCCGGCGAAGACTCTTCTCCAAGAGATAATCCTATATTTGGGATCCCCGCGACGAGAGGAACGCGTAGGCGCGAAGAATTCTCCGAGATCTCAAGTTTCTCTCGAGCTCTAGACATCAATCTTGGTTGTAAGTCCAAGATATCAATGTAAGTACTGCTCACCTGCAGTAAGAGGCGGTTTTTCCGCGAGAATTTCCTTTAAAAGTTTTTAAAAAGAGCTATTTCCTTTTTGTTTAAGTTTTTGCATGTTATCTTAGTTCATTAATTGTTGTATGCTTATGTATAAGTTTATTCATGTACCCTATATGAGTTTAGGGTCTAAGAAAGCTATGAGAAAAGAAAAGAGAAGATAAAGATAAGAAAAGAAAAGGCCAAGGCCTTAAGAAATCCCCAAAAGTCAAGACTTAGGGATTTTAGCACGCAAGGTGCTCCAGAAAATGCCAAGGCATTTACAGATAAGAAAGAAAAGAAAGAAAAGCTATTTTATTTTCTAAGGCCAGTACCCGGCGTCCAAGGGCGTCGTTAAAGAAATCCAGGTGTCCAATTCCAAGGTCTTGGCCCTGGTAGACCAAGGTCTGCTCTATTAGGATTGGTGGCTCGCTACCCCAACCTTTTAGGGAACGCGCATCAGATGGTACTTACGTCTTCAGTGGATCCAAGTGATTATTATTTTCAAGTATATGCTTTAGCAAAGTTTCGAAAGTTTAAGAAAGTTTTCAAAAGTTAAAGAATAGCTAAAGTTTCAAGTTGAGCCAAGAAAAGTAAATTGAGATTTATTATTGCTTGAGTGTGCATGTTTTGAGTTATACATGTTCTTAGTTTTCTTTCGAGCATATAAGTATCTCATATGATGTTCAGTTTGATCTAGAAGCATGTTTGCACATTTCGAGTTTTTGTGAGCTAGATAGTACTTACTAAGCTTTTCGCTTATAGATGCATTTCCTCTTATTGCAGATAAAGGTAAAGGCAAGCAATTCTGAAGGAAGGCGACGAGGCGGTGCTGAGTAGAGTGTGTGTGGTGGCTGATTATGGAGAGATCTTTGGCGCAAGACAATTTAGTTATTAATTCATAATGTTATAGTTCATTTGAATTTTATGTTCTTGCTTTATGGAGTTTAGCGAATATTTAAGTTATGGATAGTTTTATATGCTCAATTCCTTAGAGTAAAGATTCCATGTCATTTCTTTTAGTCTATATATTTTTATGATTGCATTGGATGAGTAGAAATATGAGTAGATGGAAGTATTGATACTTTGTTGGAGAAATAGATGTTTGTGCCAAGATAGTACTAGTTCCTCTTTGAATCAAGTTTTTATTGCTTAAATATGTCTAGAAAAGTTGCATTCGTATTCCATAATGCTTTAGCAATGTTATAGAATCTTGCATGATGAGTTTAAATGGTTAGAAGCAAAGTTTGGTACAAACTCTAGACTAAAGTTTTTGATAGTTTTTCATAACTTGCTAAATCTCGTGAAAGTCCAAATTTTAAGTTTATGGATTCATTTTGATTGGCTAAACTGTTTAGAAAATTGGTATAGAGTATAGAAATGGTGTCATGATTCCATATGGCTCGAAATTATGGGTTTGATGGAGCTGTGAAGCAACTGCCGAAAGCTGAACTTTCAGCTCACAGGCGTACCAGTCGACTGCCACGTCACCAGTCGACTGGTACCCGACAGTTCAGTTGGGTGAGGCAGGCTTCAAAGTGTACCATTCGCGAGCTTTTGAGAAAGGAAGTGTGATATGTTATTATGCATGATTGCTTAAGATAGAATATAATTGTTAGATGAATTTAAAAGTTAAAAAAAAAAAGATTTCCGCATTTGTAGTCATGTATCAAAAGTAGAGAAGTAGAGAAAAGTAACGATCCGTCTAAAGACAGTAAGAAGGCGGGTCGCTACAATTAATCTATACTTGATGAAACATGTCTTAACAATTTCGAGTGAATTGTCGTTGGCATTGCAAAAAAAGATTAGGATATGGTGAATGCAATGGATTTGATACAAGTATGCAAATACCAACTCCAAATAATTCATTTTTAGAAAAGTTTCACTATTTTTGTTAATAACAATCAATTAATGTACTCAAAATGGATGATATATTCATATGTTGTGTACCACATGTCACCCCTATCATAATTCACCAGAAGTGGCAAATTTGCATCACTATCATGTTGTTGATTTATTCTATGATGGTATTGATATGCAATTTCAAGAGTTAAATATTCATTTTTCAGAGGCAGGTATGAAATTACTTCTTTGTGTAGCTTGGTTGTGTCCACAAAATTCATTTTCAGCTTTTGACAAGAAAAAATTGATATAACTAATTGAGTTTTATTGACAAGATTTCTCAAGATTTGATCTCCTCATATTTGATAAACAATTGAAACTTATATATGTGATATGCGTTCTAACAAAACATTTCAAGGATTAAAAGACCTTAGTGATCTTTCAGAAAAGTTAGTTATCTGAAAGAAAATTTTAGTATACTCGTTGATTTATAATCTTTTGACATATTAACATTAATTCCACTGGTTGCGATTGCGATGATAGAGAGAGTGTTTTTGTCATGAAAATTGTAAAAAGATAAGTTGCACAATTAAATGAGTAATGATTGGATGAATGATATTCTTATTGTTTATATAAAGAAAGATATATTTCTAATAGTGTTATTATTTATGAAGACACGAAAAGAATAAATGTAAGATAATTATGTGATGTTTTATTATTATAAGATTGTATATCTCTTTTATAAATTACATTATGTTATTGGTTGTCTAAACTGAATTAATATTACGTCTAGGGTTTCATGAAATTAGGATTATAAATAAACTAAATATTTATGAATAAAGTTAATATTCAATTTGGTAAAAACTTATTTATTTTTATTTAATACATATAAAATCAAGTAAATGAGCAAATTTAAACACATATGTATTTAAGTCATTAATATTCATGAACCAAATAATTAAGGATTGGTGAATAATATTTAGAAATAATATTTGTGAAATATATTCATCATTATATAATAAATAATTAAAAAAACTTTTAAAATAAATTTAAAATTATAAAAATATCAAATAATCAAGCATGCTTAAATTAAGAGGCCAATAAAACTCTCATTACATAATAAATAATTAAAAAACTTTTAAAATAAATTTAAAATTGTAAAAATATCAAATAATCAAGCAAAACTTAAATTAAGAATACACGTTTAAATCAAATTTGAACCAAACTCAAGTTAGTTAAAAAAAAACCAAA
Organism: Boesenbergia rotunda; assembly: GCA_024364735.1. Classification (NCBI taxonomy): domain Eukaryota; kingdom Viridiplantae; phylum Streptophyta; class Magnoliopsida; order Zingiberales; family Zingiberaceae; genus Boesenbergia; species Boesenbergia rotunda. The sequence continues at coordinate 98,408 of JAGFNQ010008250.1, forward strand.
CTTAAATTCATTTTAAACTCGATTTGATCAAATTAACTTATCAAACAAATTTAAATACTACGAAATTTAACTCTGCTTGATTTTTTTTATTTAAAGGGATATCCAAATTTACGTCCGACTAATTCGCTTGGCTGATCGGCCCTGTCCCACAAATTTCAACGAGAGTCCTCACCGGTCAACGAGGGTAAATCGAAAGACAGAAATACGTGGCGACTTCACCACTGATGATATTAGTACCCGATGACCCGACCATGTAGCAGTCTGTGATGATTTTTTCCATCAATATACTGCGCACTTTATCAGGAAGGAATCAAATTCGGAAAATGAGGAATCACTTAAGTGAATCATTATCAATCGCGATATGCCCGCGTGTCTGCTTGACTTGATGACGCATCAAGTGTTTCACGAGTTGCTATCTCAAAAGTCTATTAATTTTTAACAAGTGAATTTATAACTGGGTGAGTTATAGTTAATTCAGCCGTGGGACTTGGATGTATTTAATCACGGCCGGAGATAATGCGCTAATCATTAACGGTCTGGATCGAATCAACCCTGATCAGTCGCTATGTTCTTCTCATTCTATAGCGTCCGTGCCGGCAAGCTGTTCGACGAATGGCCCATTCCACGTTCTGCTTCGCGATGTAAGCGTCGGCCAAGATGTACTGCTCGAAGGTGGTCGCCCTGGCGCAGGTGGAGCACCAACGCCCTCTTCAAGCTCAGTAATGGCGCGGCAGAGGAGATCATAACGAGAGTAATAAAATTTCAGCACTGAAACCAGCACGGCTCAGTTGAGCTACTCCGTCGACCACTGGCCTTGTCCTCGACAGACGACAGAAGCCATTCACGGGCACCGAATGATGTACCTGCTCCACTAGGAGATCGCCTTGCGCTGCATGACAAAAGAGACAGAATTGATTTACATCCTTTATCGCAAGCATTAACTGTAACAGAGCAGATCATCTCAGAACGGGGGAAGAAGAAGTAGATGGAGACAACAGAGAGCACTGAAATTAGAATGTTAGGTTGACATGATCAATTAACGTCGAAGAACAGGCAGTGAGGCGCCCAGGATTCGTGGGAGCTTCGGCGGCAGCGGTGGAGGAGGAAGCAGGTGAGATCGCCATCGGTTCACAGCAAAGGACTAGCTAGAATCGATTTAGGATACATAATTGTAAAAATTAACTAAACCACGCTTAGATTCCATGGCAGTACCGACATGATCATCTCGAAACAGGGATTAAGGAGAAGCATATGATGATGGAGACAGCAGAGGAGCATTAAAAAAGGAATTTTGGGACCGATCGACAGTGGATATCAGTAGTATGGTATCGCCGGCGGAGGTGGTGAGGCATACGAGACGCCCACGACTGGAGGGAGCTTCGGCGAAACTGGTGATGGTGGTGCTTTCCATGGTATGAAAGATGGCGGCGGGGATGCGAAAGGCGTCGATGGCGATGGCCATGACGGTGAAGAATTGTTGTGAGGGGGTGGGAGTGGAGTGGCAGGAGGAGGATGAAATGGGCCGTAATGCGATGGCGGCGCCGGCGTTGAGTAGGATGGCGGTGGGTGAGTTCTAGTAGAAGGAGCTGATTCGTACGGCGGCGGTGGCGGGGATGGTTTCTTCAAGTAGCCTCTGGGTGTACTCCCAACTGGAGAAGGCGGCGGTGGGACAACCCGCCTACGAATGGAAAATCTTGGCGGCGGCGGCAAGGGCTTAGGATATGGGGAGGCGGTGGCGCCGCCGATGAAGCAGCTCGACTTGCTGCAATCGAACGGCTGGGCCGCCGGCGAGGTGCACTGCCACAGAGGCCGCTGCTCCGGGAGGCCGGCGATGCAGTTCTCTCTGCTGTCAAACACCGCTGGGCCCCTCCGGGCGCAGGCCGGCGGCTGGCCGTTGAAGTAGTTGAACGAGTAGGTAAAGTTCCTGAGCCGGGGAAGCTCGCAGACGCCGTCAGGGATCCGTCCAGTGAGGCGGTTATGTGCGACATTGAGCTGCTCGAGGCTCCTCATTCCGGTGACGGACCACAGCAGTGGGCCTTGGAGGCTGTTGAATCCAACGTCGAAGACGGTGGCTCGGCGGAGCCACCCGATCTGTACCGGGAGGCACCCGGTGAGGTCGTCGTTGAGGAGGATTATCTCGTTTAGGGTTTCTGACATGCCGCCGATCGAGGTGGGGATGCATCCGCCAAGGTGATTATTGGCGAGGACGAGGACGGAGACAGGGGATTCGCCTAAGGTTTCGGGGATGCCGTGGCGGAGACGATTATCGTTGAGGAAGATGGCGTCGAGGGGGCGGCGGAAGAGGGCGGGCGGGATAGAGCCCTCGAAGTTGTTGAATCGCAGATCGAGGAAGCGGAGGGCGGGGAGGCGTAGGACGACGTCAGGGAATCTGCCAACGAAGCGATTGTTGCTGAGATCGAGCTCGTAGAGGCGACGGAGGCGGCGAAGCGTGTGAGGAAGGATGCCGCAGAAGCGGTTGGAGTTGAGGTGGAGGAGGGCGAGGTCGGCGAGGAGGCCGAGCTTGGCGGGCAGGTACCCGGCAATGTCGGCGTGGTTGAGGTCGATTCCTGCGACGACGGTGACATTAGGGGCGTCAGGGGCCGTGGTGCAGAAGACGCCGTGGTAGGAGCAGACGCCGGGGCCGATCCAGTCGCCGGTGAAATTTTTTGGGTCGGAGAATATGGCGGTGCGCTTCCAAAACTGGAGGGCAATGTAGGCGTCTCTCAGCTTAGGGTTTTCGAACTGGGCAGCGGCGGCGCCAGTGAAGAAGGAGAGGAGGAGGAGGAGGAGGAGGAGGAGGAGGAGGAGGTGGTGGTGGTGGAGGAGGATGGTCGCCATTGCATCTGCTCCGGCGCCACTGTCGTCGCCGCCGTCGAGTCGCGGCTTTCTCAAAGGTGAGATCTGTAGAGGCGAAGTGGAGTGTGAGGAAGAAGGTAGGGGATGTAATTAGTGGATGATGGTTGGATTAAATAAACTTAGGGGCATGGGAAGAGAATGGAAAGGAAAAGAAATCCTTTCCTTTGCATGCTTGTTTACCATGATTGAGGAAAATGGGTACATGCGGTGTAATTTTATTAATGCAAAATGGTACATGCGTCATTTTTTTGATATATGGTGTAATTTTATGAGTTAAAAAGGGTACATGCGTTATTTTTTTTGGTTTATGATGTAATTTTGTAAATGAAAAGGGGTACATACGTCATTTTTTTATCCATCCGCTGTTTTCCATCCGATTTTGAGTTGATCGATTTTGACTCCAAAACTATCCGCGGATGGATTATATTTCTCTTCTCTCTTTAAATTTTAATGAAGTAAACAATGAAAAAATTTCCACTGCGGAAACTTTTCCTTAGTTTTACTTTCCGCTCTCCCAAGTAAACAGAACATTAATGATTTTAATGAGAATGAGCTATGGAAAAAAAATTAGATTAGATAGCAGATAAATCTAAGATGATCGATCAGGTTTCATGAAATTTTTTTATTGATAATTAGGATAAATTAAAAAATGCTCGTGGTGGGCGGTCTAGAAGCCTAGCATCATAGGATTTATACCCCATTTAAAAAAAATTATAAAATATATTATAGTTAGGAATTGAATCATGAATATGTAAGTTAGCTATTAGACGAGTAACGACTTCTCAAATGTGAGATCTGTAGAGGCGTCGTGGAGTGCCAGAAAGAAGATAGAGGATGTAATTAATGTGATCTGCTGCTCCGGTTGCTGTGTAGAGACTTCACTACTTTCTTACTCTCTGTAATTATCAAATGGTTTAGGGTTTTAATGATTTTAATGAGAATGAGCTATGAAAAAAAATATTGGACTAGATAATAAATAAATTTAGAATGATCGGCCTGATCATAAAGAATTTTTTTATTAGTCACCAGGATAAATCGAGAATCGGTGGGCAGTCTAGAAGTCCAGCGTCCCAGAATTCATGCCCCATTTAAAGAAAAAATTCCTGTAAAATACGTCATAGCTAAGGATTGAACTGCGGATGCTTGGGATAGTGACTAGTTGTCCTATCATTGCACCATAGCCCGAGGGCGAGAATGAGCTATGGAGCGCACATTACATATTACGCATTGCATCCGAGAAGTGTAAAAATATTTGTGATATGATTTTTCTGAATGGATTGTTATACGGTGTCAAAGCGATTTGTTCATCCCAACATGACCATCAATCTATCCCAAGTTAATAGAGATGAGATAAACTATGAGTGTTACTAGTCCGGATACTATGGTTAGTACGTGCAGATGGGGCAAGCACACTAATTTTGCCAGATTTTGACCCCCATACTTCAAGGTGGCAACACCACACGCCTTGGCCATCAGTCCATCCAGTGGAAGGGCAACTAGTTGTTTCCCAAGCACCCGCGGTTCGATCCCTAGCTGTGATGAATTTTGTAAGAATTTTTTCTCCAAAATGAGGTGCGCAATCGAGGAATATCGGGCTTTTGAACTGTCCACTGTGAGCGTTTTTCGATTTATCCTAACGCTCAAGGAGAAACTTTTATGGGAACGAACCGATTGTCCAGATTCGATATTACTTAGCCTGATTAATCATTTTTATCGATTGTTACATGGACAATCCATTGTTGTCGTTTTTTTAATTTATTAGGTTTAATTTGTGAACTAACAATTGATGGATATATTATATTACATTACATAATTTGTTTCGAAAACGTTACTAGGGAGGGCAGATGTCTGATGAAGAGAATATGTTCCTGGACGAGGATCGGCTGGCATGCGGGGAGCTGACTATGAAGACTAAAACCTAAGAGTCAAAGCTTCAAAAGGAATGCTAGAATGATACTGAAAGGAATCACGACGATTGACATTTTGACACTTAAGTCAAAATTCAGGAGTAAGAGGAATTGATGGAAGAAAAAGGGGAGGGAGTTTAGAAATGTGCAGACATTTTTCTAGTTGTCCTTGATATCCTTTTATCATTTTTCTATAATCGTTAGTCTTCTTCAATATTAATGACATTTATGTTCTCTCCTTTATAATTATCTTTATTATCAATCATTAATGGTCGTTATTGGATCCTCCGATCCTCCGCCCATGTACGTTACCATTATTTTCTAATTATTATAACCTCACTTTATATCCTGAAGGCGCCCTAAAGACCTTTTAATTACTCCTTATTATTATATTATAATACTCTACGGGTGGCATCTTTGAGGGTTGTTGAGACTAAGTGTTCCTACTTAGGACCATAATCGTCGCCCCGGGCTATTACCCGAGTCCCTGTTCAGGTCGTTCTAGCTATGCCACCAGATTGCTCACCCAAGCGAGGTCGGCCTAAGCGAGCGCATCGTTTGGAGTTCTTGTCCTAGTTCACTCGCCATTTGTCTTGGAGTCTCTTGCTCGGGAATTTCTCTAGTCGTACACTTCAATACTTGCCTATCACCACAACGTCTCTTGAGTGTGACCAGTTTCGATCTAGTTAGCTGTATACTTTCGATCCCATCTATGATACGTGGCGGCTGGTTTATGTAAGTATCCCGTGTAGTATTAAAATAAATAAATAATATATATATAAAAAGTGGTATGAAATAAATTATATAAAAATAGATATATATTAATATTGATAAGGTGGGTAAGTGGAAGTTTTTTTAAAAGGATTATCTTTAAATATTTTATATAAGTTTTTTTCATTAAAAGAAATATATATATATATATAATATAATTTTTTAATAAAAATTTTATATACATTTTAATCTTTAAAAGAAATATATATAAGTTTTTATAAAATTTTTTAGGGTTTTCATCTCATTAAATAAAGGATTTTTAAAAAAGAAATTTCATGGTCTAACCTAGTATTAGCTGCCGACCCTTTTTGCTAAATTCCCTCTAAAAAATGAACTTCTGAGAAAATGTTGAGAAAATTTTAGAAGAAAAGTTTTCTCAATCGTCTCCCGTCATTTACTCAATACTAAGACAATATTTTACTTTTGTTTACTGCATTATATGAATCATATTATGTATATTTTGAGATTTGATGTATGTCTATTGTTAATGAATATGTTTACCAATTTTCTTCGATGATTCGACGAAATTTTAACGTAGTTTAATGAAAACTTTTGAAAATGTGGCGTTTGGTTTGCATTTTCCAGTCTGTTTTCCATTTTCATTTTCTGTAGAAAATGCGATTTTCTGGAAAACATGTTTGGTTTGCATTTTCCAGCTTTGTTTTCCAGAAAAAAATATAGCGTTTTCTGAAAAATTGGAGAATGTAAAAAAGTCATTTTCCAGAAAACTAGAAAATGTGGTTTTCTGGAAAATGAAAATGGAAAATGGCACAAACCAAACGCCCCCTAAGTTTTTTTTTGAAATCCAATATTGCCGATATTGGCACCAACAACCTTTTCCGCTGATTTTGGCGCTGACAACCTTTTCTGCCGATTTCGGTGCCAACAACATTTTTTCGATTTTGGCGTTAACACCACCTTTCTACCGATTTCAACGCCGACGCCCCTTATCACCTATTTCGACGCCGATACTTTTTGTGTTGAGGTTGGATTCGTTGGAAGCAAGAATGACAGACAATATCCCTAAAATCATATTTGATTATTATTATTATTCATGTCTAAACACCTTTAAATCATTTATCATAATTGCTGATAAGTTTTGATGCATGAAAACATAACCATTTATTTTAGAATGTCATGTAAAATATTTTGCTTTAACAATGTGAAATTTAAGGTGGCTATTTGATGGGTGAAGGAGTTCGGCTTAGAGGATACTTACATCCAAACAAGTGGAAAAGGGGTAAAGGAGTCTAGCTTAGAAGATACCGTAATCTTTTATACAATTCAGAGGAAAAAGGAGTAAAGGAGTCCGACTTAGAAGATATCAGAATCTTTTACACCCAACTCAGCCAAAAAAAGAGTAAAGGAGTCCAGCTTAGAAGATACCGAAATTCTTTACGCCTAATTCAGTAGAAAAAGGGCTGTGGAATTTGGCATAGAGGATATCGGTGAATACTACCAAACCTAGTACTAGGGAAAATGTTTGGCCAAACGAAATAAAGAAGAAGAGGGTTGAGGTAGCCACACTCAAATGATGACATGCCCAGAGATCCATGCTTGCTTGAAAATCGGTTAGCATCTCCCCTATACGACGGACAATATGAAGCTTTACATACACTCTTCACAAAATAAATAAGCACAGTCACACACGGCTGACATCAATAGTGATAAAATAATAAAATTTATATCCACGCAGTTTAATAACGTCCCATAAATAAATCATACATACTCTCTAAAAGAAATGCAAAACCAAACGAAAATCCAATGGAATAAAATACAAAACATATAAAAATATGAAACAACCCAAAAATACTCGAGACTGGGGACTGACAGATAGATTCTCTCATGGCGGCATGAGTCGCAGCTATCAACTACCTGAAACAAAATAGAAGTAAGGGGTGGTGAGTCCAAGCTCAAACTCGACGAGTAGAACGGATATATAAATACATGTATAAACAAGTTAAATCAAAATAGATAGAAACAATGTATACAGTCTCCAAACTATAGAGCATAAATCAAATACGAAAACATACCTGCGAGGCATGATCAGAAACCCCCATGATTCACCAATAATTTGCTCGTACTACTGAGTAGATACAGATCAAAGAATAAATATAAATCAGCAATCATATATGCATGCCAATTATATGCAACAATCATAGCTCAAACAAATACAAAATGTATCGTATGCACATGTTGTATTGACATGTGTCACCCCTACACACTGATTTACAACCATCACACATATCTGTGTGATCGACCAGGAAAGCTGTGACAACTGTACGCACTCTGACATCCATCTCCTATGTGTGGCAGAGTCGACAGGATGCTGGGAGAATAACCTCAATCTCGAACCCTAAAACAAAGAAGAGTACAACCGCTCTATATCAAAGACCTTACGGGAGCACAACCGCTCTAATACTCAAGAACAAGGAGAAACAACTTCTAACTCCAAGAAGGAGAGTACAACCGCTCTAGTACGCAATGAGGGAGCACAACCGCTCTATATCACAACCCTAGGGGAGCACAATCGCTCTAATACCCTAGAACAAGGAGGAACAATCTCTAACTCCAAGAAAGGGAGCACAACCGCTCTAGTACCCAATGGGGGAGCACAACCGTTCTATATCACAATCTCAGGGGAGCATAACCACTCTAATACCCTAGAACAAGAAGGAACAACCTCTAACATCAAGAAGGGGAGCACAGCTACTTTAGTATCCAGCGGGGAGCACAACCGCTCTATCATGGAATTTATAAGAAACACATGCACCCAAACAGAACCATGACAAACAAACATGCAAATAATTTATTGGGTAGGGTATTTCTAATGTCAACCAAACCCTAGATAGGTCATATGATATTTCTAAAGTACATGCGTACTAGTGGTACTCGTTGGATTAGAAAACAAGAACCGAGACTATAAAAGCAAAGAAACCTACTCAGATAACATGATAACCATGCATTTAAAGAAAGAAGGAGCTAGAGAAGCAAGCAAGAAGTATTCGTCTTTAATGTAGATCATTTCAAAAATAGATCCCACCTCCGGAGTCGTATCAAAATTCAGGTCCTGTACCAATATGTATACTTTAGCTAATTGTAATATACAATAAGTAGTAAGAACAAATCCCCCAATCAATAAGGATAAATCCCTCAAAATATACTTTAGCACAACACTGATCCCTCAATATATATATATATATATATAGCCTAAAGTCCAACATTGCAACCCATAGCACCATTGATATTGGCAACCAGTGAAACAAAATTTACACATATACACTACATGTGTTTATGTGTAAATTCACTACACATCCCAAACAAGGAGTTCACAACATGTACAATACATGAGTAACATCCCTAACCAAGATTTACACATCTAACTACATGAGTAACATCCCTAACCATGATTTACACATCCAACACAGATTGAATTCTATCACGCCCCCAGAGGCACATGCTTACTCGAAAATCGAGCAGCATCTCCCTTATACGGCGGACAAGTTGGGACAAATAATACATTCTCTCACATAAAAGATGACTCAGTCATCATAACTGAAAATAAATGCACATCCACGCAGTTTATATCAATAAGAATGATAGATATAAAATAAACTTAAACATCGTAAACCGTTAACATCTTTTAACAGAAATAAAACTAGCGGAAAGTCCGTCCGTATACAAAAGAAAACTCCAACATGAGTCCAAAAATGAATATACCTCTACTACTACAATTAAACAAATACTAGTCCATGAAGTAAATGCGGAAATAATGAAAACGCAGAAATAAAGTAACTGTGATAGTAAACAAAATACGAAAGCAAACTCCAAATTACTCACAACGGTGGGACTGACAACTGGATCCTCTCCTGGCTCCAAGCAATGTATCTATCTGCTATCTGAAACAAAAATGGATGGTATGGGTAGTGTTTCCGGGTGGACTCTGCGGGTATATGAGTAGACAATTGCATGACATCATAAAGATATAAGAAGCAACAGATAACAATGGTGTACAGTCTCTAGGAAATAGGGGACATCAAAGCATGTATAAAACAACTTGAAAACATACGAGATAACATAGTATCAAACATACTTGAATGCCAACCAAATGCAGCTACCATAGCTCATATAAATGCAACAAACACTAGAGAATGCATAACTGCAATATATGCACATAATGCAATGACATGTGCCACGCTTGACGCCAGTCAGCCTCCAACACATCACATCTGTGTGGGCGAGTGGGTAGGGCTATGACAACTATACGCACTCCAACAAATACTACTGATATATGTGGTTGAGTGGACATGATGCTGGGGAGCCAACTACTCTAAAACTTTGAGATAAAGAGGGAGCCACCAACAACTCTGATACCCCTCAGAAATAACGGTGAGGGAGTCAACTGCTTGCCTACAACTCCGACATCCACTGTACATGAGTGGTCGAGTGTGGCATAACAGGACGGTTGCTCGCACACTAGTAACTACCACGCCAAGTGGTCAAGTGACAAAGCAACTAGATGACTGGCGATGACTTAACCACATGGAAGCCTAACAATCGTCAGTGTGCAATGGTGCAGGTATGATGCTTGATACTAATACACACAAACAACCGAATAACAACGATGCAACAACAAAAGCAACAAATACCAGTAACCAACCAGAAAGCAACGAATATGCAACTAAACTACTAGGTAGGGTGTCTCTAATGCCAACCATCCTAGTTGTATTTAATGAACATCTAAGTACTCGTGTACGAGCGGTACTTTACAGAATAGAAAATCAATGAGAGACTGTACGGATATAAAATACGAATTAACTCGAAGATCAAATGAAGAAAGTATCAACGGACGATATAAAATAATCAACAGCAAAGAACAAGGTCAAGCAGACCTACTCAGATATAAAAAGCCATGATTTAAAGGTAAATGAGCTACAAGAATATAAAGGAGAATTACCCACCTTATAAAAATATAGAACGTTTCCAACTAAATCTCACGTCCGAGAACTCGTATCAAATCAGGGCCCTATACCAAGGACACAGTTTAACTATTTATTCAATTAATAAAATAGCTAAATTACATATAAATAAAATTAGGATAAATTCTAATTATAATATCTATTTAATAAACATCAACAAGACCAATTAGAGAAAATCCAACATAATCAACTCCATAACTTACCGTAAGCACAAGCTCCCATCTCAAACCAGACAACAACAAGGAAACTTTCGACATTAGTGATATAAGATCAAAAACTAAACTACCAACTGTTAGTGATATGAGAGAAGTGTCCTAAGGCAATCGCCTTATGATTGTAATCATTTATTTTAATAAATAAATATTCACTATTTTAGTATACATGTTTGTGTATTTGATTGAGATCTTAAACTCATTTACTGAATGTCCGCAATACATTTCACAGCATGAGAGAATTTGTGATGAATTCACAACTAGTGATTATCTCTACATGTGCAATTGTGAAGTATTGAAATTGTCCCTAGTCGATGAATTGATAAATACGGACACTATCAATTCTGTTGAGACTAGCATGGGTTATTCTCTAATCAGCTGATTCTCACTGGCTGGTGACATTGAGATGTCCGGAGATAAACATGAATGCTAGTCAAGGGAACTAGTTCATTGGAGTGACTGGTTGTAAAACTTTATATGGTAGTCTACATATAGATATGTCGTGAAGTTCTTACTGCAGCTTAAGTGCGATGTTCCTTTGACTTGTGGTGTTCAAGTCATCTTGGTCATGGAGACTTATACTTTGACATCTTAAGCAAGCATCTCCAAGGAGGTGTGGACCCAGGATGATTGGGTATATGCCGAAGTGCCCGAAGATGTTTGAACAACCTACAAAGGATTCACCACTCCTTGCGAGGAGATGTATACCCGAGGCCTATCGTCGGATTGTTACTCGAAGCCTCTGGCCAGAGCATGACATGTTCAGAGTATGAATCTCTTAAATACATGAGAGTAATTAGAATCCGTAGTACGAGAAAACGTTACTTGGGCTAGGTGTGACGTAGTCAGCCTAGTGGGGACTGACACACATAGATCATGTCCTGAACCAAGTGGGTATAAGATGGTGAAGGGAATGGGGCACGATTCATTATAGCTGCTGAAGGGTTTCAGAATTGTTTCTGAAGTCAACCGTTGATCTTTCGATTAATTGGGGATCATGATGTACTACTAGGTGCCACTCATGATTGTTCTATAATTGATTAATTATAGACGACCAACATAAATCGAAAGCCTATTTAGTCACACGCACTACGAGTAATCCGAGGGATTTAAAACGAGTTGAAAATTGGATTTTCCAATCAAGAGAGATTAGGTTTGGTTGAGCCAAACGATAAGTCGAATCTGAATTTTTCAGAGACACATCGGAAGCGTAAAATGGCTAAGTCTTTTGAAGACTTAATAGATGAATTAAATAAGTTTAATTCATTGGGGCATGGCTTGGATGGGCCGGCCAAAGAGGGCCTCCATCCTCTTTGCTTGGCCAGCCACAACAAAGGGAGAGAACCAAGTTTTTGGATCAATTTATAAAATAAACCAAGTGTGGTTTGTTTTATAATAAACCAAGGTTTGGTTTATTTCTTCATGGAAATTAAAATGAACCATGGATTGGTTTATTTTATAAAATCAATCATGGATTGATTTACTATGATAAGGAAATTTATTCCATATGAGAGAAGAGACTTGATTGATTTTTATCATGAATTAAAATATGATTTTAACCATGATATAAAATCAAACTTGGCATGATGGAATAAGTTATTCCATATTTGAGAGGCTTGATGGTTGAGAGACTAATATATAAAGGACCCAAGGCAAGGCTTGAAAAATAATCGAAGAGATGAAGACATAGGCTCTCTCCCTCTCTTTCTCTCCTTCTCTTCTCCCCTTCTTGCCGTGCGCCAACCAGCCCCAAGAAGGAGCACCAGCCGGCCGCCCCTGCCCTTTCCATGCCGACCACCACCTGCTGCCGGAGAAGGAAGCTCCGGCCATCTCTTGGCCGGAAGAAGGTGCTGCCGGAATTAGAGTTTGCCGCAAGGATCTTTTTGCCGCAAGCCTCTTCTTTTGCTTCGCCGGAATTTTGATTCCGGCCATCCCTTTGTGGTTAGTCTTTCGATTTCTCTCTTGGTTTTTCTTGTTGCGTTCTCGGAGAATCTTGTAGTTCTCGAGAACACAAAACTTGTGGCTTTGCGAAGTCATCCCGAAGATACTCTGCGTGGACGCGAATAGAGCGGTGCTTCCAAGGGACGCTTACGGTTGGATCTCGTCCCTTCCTTCGAGTTACGCGAGGTAATACGTAAATTAGTTTACGTTTCTGAAAAATTTTAAATATATGATCATGTCTACACAAGATAAAATTGCATGCTTAGATGTGTGGTTAAATAATTTGAGAAATTATTTATGCTAAACCTTCCGCTGCACGTAATTAATTTTTAAAATTACGAACCCGCATCCATGTCAACATGCACCCGGTCCCAACAGTGGTATCAGAGCGAGGTTTGTGTTCGACATAATCATATAATTATTTTTGCGGAAAGCTTTGTCATGATCTCAGTTTTGGAAAATTTTCTAATTATGGAAACTTTCCAATTATGATAAATTTTCGATTTAGGAATTTCAAAGTTTGGAAATCCTCATGAAATTTCGCAAACTTTTGAAATATCTCTGTTTCTGAAATTTTATGATAATTGTGAAAACTTACCATTTTTGGAAACTTTCCAATTTTGGAAATTTCCCATTTTGGAAATTTTCCAATTTTGGAAATACGTATGTTTTCTTTGTACCAGAAACTTACAATTATTCTAAAAACCTTTTATTTTCGAAAACTTTCCATTTATGGAAAGCTCGCAATTTTGGGCACTTTTTTTCAAGAAAGTCTAGACAAATTATGGGAATATTAATTGACATTTAAATTCATAATTGGAAATTAAATTATTTACAAAATTCTTTATTTTGGATTTAGCCTCAGGGAGCCGTCCAATTTAAAGTTAATTGTTATAATTAAATTTCCTAAATTGGATTTAAGCTGTCAAATGTTTAATTTGGATTGAGCCTCGGGGAGCCGTCCAAATTAAGTTATTGATATTAATTTTCCATAAATAAAATATGTGATCAAATCTTGAAAATTTTTGAGGTGATTCTCAAACGATAATTTCCTTATTTGATTTATGAGGTGATGCTCTTACATATTATTGTCTCCAAAATTAATTAGGAAAATTGTTTCCTATAGAGTATATTTCCTTAAATAAGATTTTCATGAAAATAATATGTGGTTGAATTAAGAGAATCTGTATCTTAATTTAATAAGATTTGATTTAGAGAAATCAAAGTCTTAAACATATTAATTCCGAAATTGATTATGATAATTTAGGAAATTGTTTCCCAAAAACAATTCCTTGAATAAAGTATGAAATTAAAATTAGGAAATCCGGTTCCTAATTCAATTAATGAGACTTAATAAATTAAGTCACATACATACTTTATTAAGGAAATCGTTAGAACATGACATAATTACATGTCATGAATATGCATAAAAGAAAAAGGATGAGACCCAAAACCCCTTACAAAATATTAAGGCCAACACCTTCCATTAATATGGTTAGAACCGGAGTTTTGTTTCTTGTTTGGGTTGATAGACACATTCATGCCTGGCTTGAACCTCAACATGTTCAAACCATGGAATTAGTTTATGTATTAATATAGTTGGAGTCAGAGGTCAATCCTTAGTTTTGGTTGTTGGACACATCCAAGCCTGACTAAACGGTTGAATGAGCTCAAACCATGTTAAAACTATTTCTTGATTAATGGGTCAGCCTTAAGCTTGGAGCATCAATTTGTTGTGCCACAGCCAAGGTTGATGTAAAGAGAGGTGCAGTTGGGTGCTATGTATATTGTTGCATACTTGTTAATGAGTTAACAACCCAATGATTTATGCAAACATTCAATTAGTTGATAGCATAATGTGATAGTTACATATGTATAATATGTAATCGGTATAATTACCTATCTTCATAGCTAAGAATAACTTGATGGACTCTAGCCATGGTTGTTCTTATCTATGGTTGGATATCAACCTATTTGGTGATGTTCCTACGATCTCCCGAATTGATAAAAAGGGTTATTCAATTCGAATAATAAATAGGATTTAATTAATGTATATTGATGCATTCTTTATCATTCTTATCACATAAGCTCAATTTGTATTTCTATGATAATCACCTGATCATGTCTTCTCTGAACTTGCGTTCCATTTTGGACATCAATAAGTTGACTGGGCCAAACTTCATGGACTGGCTTCGAAACCTGAGGATAGTTCTCAAGGTAGAAAAGCTTGCTTATGTCCTTGAAGAACAACTTCCCAACCATCCTCCTGAAGATGCAACTCCAGACCAATTAGTGGCCTATCAGAAACATGTGGCCGATTCTAAACTTGCGAATTGCATCATGCTGGCCGCTATGGTACTTGAGCTACAAAAGCAGCATGAGCATATGGATGCTCATACCATCGCCTTCTATCTTCATGAGCTGTTTGACGAGCAGGCTAGATCCGAAAGGTTTGAGGTCTCCAAACTCCTCTTCACCTCTAAGATGCAGGAAGGCACTTCTGTCTCACAGTTTGTGTTGAAGATGTTGGGGTACATTGAGCGACTAGGCACACTCGGATTTGCAATGGATCACGAACTAAGTATTGACTTAATTCTGCATTGTTTGCCCAAGAGTTACTCACAGTTTGTGATGAACTATCGGATGAACAAACTGGAGACTACCATTCCTGAGTTGCTTAACCTGCTGAAGACTGTAGAGCCTTCTGTAAAGCAGGATCAGAAGACGGTACTGTTAGTTGGTTCCCTAAAGAAAGGCTCTAAGAGGAAGCCCAAAGAACAAAATAAGGGAAGGAAGAAAAAGGCCAAAAAGATTGAAAAGACACCAAAAGGCACTTGCCATCACTGCGGCAAGGAGGGCCACTGGCGAAGAAACTGCAAGGTTTATCTTGAGTACTTGAAGAAAAAGGCATCCGATGCCCCATCCTCTTCAGGTATCTTCGTTATTGAATGTCACTCTATTTCCTCATACACCTGGGTACTTGATACTGGGTGTAGCTCACATATATGTAATGACATACAGGGGCTAAGGAATAAAGAAGACTCGTCAAGGGAGAAGCGAATTTGCGAGTTGGAAATGGAGCAAAGATTGCTGCTGTTGCCATCGGAACATATTTGCTAAAGCTCCCTACTGGACTTGTCTTAGAATTGGATAATTATTATTTTGTTCCTTCATTAATAAAGAACATTGTATCTATTTCATGCTTGAATGAAAAGGGTTATCATTTAATTTTTAGTAACAATTGCTGTTACATAACTTTAAATGATGTTCTTTATGGGACCGAAACTTTATGCAATGGTATCTACACGTTAGATTTATCCGGTGACGTTTTCAATATCGAAGTTAGCAACAAACGTGCTCGAATAGATAATCAAATAGACTCCTATACGTGGCATTGTCGTCTTGGCCATGTAAGTAAGAAACGCATGACCAAATTACACCGATGTGGAATTCTGGAATCATTTGAACCCGGTTCATTTGATACATGCGAATCATGCTTAAAAGGCAAGATGACCAAATTACCCTTTTCCGGAAAAGGTAAACCAGTGGGAGAATTGCTTGGTCTAATACATACTGATGTATGTGGACCAATGTCAACTCTTGCACAAGGAGGTTATAGCTACTTCATTACCTTTATCGATGATCACTCACGATTCGGGTATGTGTTCTTAATGAAACACAAATCTGAAGCTTTTGAGAAATTCAAAAGGTTCAGAAGTGAAGTAGAGAAACAGCTTGGCAAAAGTATTAAGATACTTCGATCCGATCGGGGTGGTGAATACTTAAGTCAAGAGTTTCAAGATTATCTTAGGGACAATGGATATTGTCTCAATGGACTCTGTCATATACACCACAGCATAATGGTGTATCTGAGAGGCGTAACCGAACCTTGATGGACATGATTAGATCAATGATGAATCATGCAACTCTTCCAAAATCCTTTTGGGGTTATGCGCTTAAGACAGCTGTTTACTTACTAAACAGAGTCCCGACCAAGGTAGTCTCTACTACTCCATATGAGACGTGGAATAGTAAGAAACCTCATTTATCTCACCTAAAGATATGGTTGTCNTTCAATTAGTTGATAGCATAATGTGATAGTTACATATGTATAATATGTAATCGGTATAATTACCTATCTTCATAGCTAAGAATAACTTGATGGACTCTAGCCATGGTTGTTCTTATCTATGGTTGGATATCAACCTATTTGGTGATGTTCCTACGATCTCCCGAATTGATAAAAAGGGTTATTCAATTCGAATAATAAATAGGATTTAATTAATGTATATTGATGCATTCTTTATCATTCTTATCACATAAGCTCAATTTGTATTTCTATGATAATCACCTGATCATGTCTTCTCTGAACTTGCGTTCCATTTTGGACATCAATAAGTGACTGGGCCAAACTTCATGGACTGGCTTCGAAACCTGAGGATAGTCTCAAGGAGAAAAGCTTGCTTATGTCCTTGAAGAACAACTTCCCAACCATCCTCCTGAAGATGCAACTCCAGACCAGTTAGTGGCCTATCAGAAACATGTGGCCGATTCTAACTTGCGATTGCATCATGCTGGCCGCTATGGTACTTGAGCTACAAAAGCAGCATGAGCATATGGATGCTCATACCATCGCCTTCTATCTTCATGAGCTGTTTGACGAGCAGGCTAGATCCGAAAGGTTTGAGGTCTCCAAACTCCTCTTCACCTCTAAGATGCAGGAAGGCACTTCTGTCTCACAGTTTGTGTTGAAGATGTTGGGGTACATTGAGCGACTAGGCACACTCGATTTGCAATGGATCACGAACTAAGTATTGACTTAATTCTGCATTGTTTGCCCAAGAGTTACTCACAGTTTGTGATGAACTATCGGATGAACAAACTGGAGACTACCATTCCTGAGTTGCTTAACCTGCTGAAGACTGTAGAGCCTTCTGTAAAGCAGGATCAGAAGACGGTACTGTTAGTTGGTTCCCTAAAGAAAGGCTCTAAGAGGAAGCCCAAAGAACAAAATAAGGGAAGGAAGAAAAAGGCCAAAAAGATTGAAAAGACACCAAAAGGCACTTGCCATCACTGCGGCAAGGAGGGCCACTGGCGAAGAAACTGCAAGGTTTATCTTGAGTACTTGAAGAAAAAGGCATCCGATGCCCCATCCTCTTCAGGTATCTTCGTTATTGAATGTCACTCTATTTCCTCATACACCTGGGTACTTGATACTGGGTGTAGCTCACATATATGTAATGACATACAGGGGCTAAGGAATAGAAGAAGACTCGTCAAGGGAGAAGCGAATTTGCGAGTTGGAAATGGAGCAAAGATTGCTGCTGTTGCCATCGGAACATATTTGCTAAAGCTCCCTACTGGACTTGTCTTAGAATTGGATAATTATTATTTTGTTCCTTCATTAATAAAGAACATTGTATCTATTTCATGCTTGAATGAAAAGGGTTATCATTTAATTTTTAGTAACAATTGCTGTTACATAACTTTAAATGGTGTTCTTTATGGGACTGAAACTTTATACAATGGTATCTACACGTTAGATTTATCCGGTGACGTTTTCAATATCGAAGTTAGCAACAAACGTGCTCGAATAGATAATCAAATAGACTCCTATACGTGGCATTGTCGTCTTGGCCATGTAAGTAAGAAACGCATGACCAAATTACACCGATATGGAATTCTGGAATCATTTGAACCCGGTTCATTTGATACATGCGAATCATGCTTAAAAGGCAAGATGACCAAATTACCCTTTTTCGGAAATGGTAAACTAGTGGGAGAATTGCTTGGTCTAATACATACTGATGTATGTGGACCAATGTCAACTCTTGCACAAGGAGGTTATAGCTACTTCATTACCTTTATCGATGATCACTCACGATTCGGGTATGTGTTCTTAATGAAACACAAATCTGAAGCTTTTGAGAAATTCAAAAGGTTCAGAAGTGAAGTAGAGAAACAGCTTGGCAAAAGTATTAAGATACTTCGATCCGATCGGGGTGGTGAATACTTAAGTCAAGAGTTTCAAGATTATCTTAGGGACAATGGGATATTGTCTCAATGGACTCTGCCATATACACCACAGCATAATGGTGTATCTGAGAGGCGTAACCGAACCTTGATGGACATGGTTAGATCTATGATGAATCATGCAACTCTTCCAAAATCCTTTTGGGGCTATGCGCTTAAGACAGCTGTTTACTTACTAAACAGAGTCCCGACCAAGGTAGTCTCTACTACTCCATATGAGACGTGGAATAGTAAGAAACCTCATTTATCTCACCTAAAGATATGGGGTTGTCCTGCTTATGTAAAGCGGACTGTATAAGACAAATTGGATGCTAAGTCTGCTAAATGTCTATTTATTGGATAGCCTAAGGAAACAAAAGGTTACCAATTCTATCATCCCTTGGAACAAAAGGTGTTTGTTTCAAGGCATGCTGTATTTCTAGAAAAAGAATTTCTTTTACAAGAAAACAGTGGGAGCAGCATTGAACTTGAAGAAGTTCAAGAAACTCCAATAGACATTACAGAGACACCTAGTCTAGACCCACAACCAATAACTCATAATGATGAGCTATCAGTTGAACCTAAAACAACACCACTTCTTCGTAGGTCTGATAGGACACGTAATATTCCAGAGAAATACAGATTTCTCATAAGTGAATCGAACGACGTGTTACTCATTAACGATGACGAACCTATCAGTTATGAAGATGTTCTGAAAAATTCAGAAAGGGATAAATGGCTTGAAGCCATGAAATCAGAAATGGATTCCATGTACAAAAATCAAGTATGGGACTTGGTTAACCCACCTGAAGGGATTAAGCCCATAGGGTGCAAGTGGGTTTTCAAGAAGAAAACCGACATGGAAGGTAATGTTATTACCTTTAAGGCTAGATTAGTGGCAAAAGGATATTGTTAGAAACAAGGAATTGATTATGACGAAACCTATTCGCCAATAGCTATGCTTAAATCCATTCGGATGCTCCTGGCCATAGTAGCTCATTATGATTATGAGATATGACAAATGAATGTGAAAACATCTTTCCTTAATGGAAACTTGCTTGAGGATGTATACATGATACAACCTGAAGGTTTCACATCGGTTAATAAAACTAAAGTATGCAAGCTTCGACGATCCATATATGGACTAAAGTAAGCATCCAGGAGTTGGAACATCCGTTTTGATGAGACAATCAAAGAGTTTGATTTCTCACAAATCCTGACGAAACTTGTGTGTACAAGAAGGTTTGTGGGAGTGCAGTCGTATTCCTAGTGTTATATGTCGATGACATATTACTTATAGGAAACGATATATCAGTCTTACAGTCAGTTAAAATTTGGTTGTCCAAAACTTTCTCCATTAAAGACCCGGGAGATGCAACCTATATCCTTGGGATTAGAATCTATAGAGATAGATCAAAACGATTGCTTGGTCTTTCGCAGTCTACATATATAGACCGAGTGCTAGAAAGGTTTAGCATGTCGGAATTCAAGAAAGGTTACCTTCCCATCAGGCATGGGATCAACCTTTCGAAGTCTATGTGTCCGCACACAGAAAACGAGAGGATTTGCATGAATAAGATTCCTTATGCATCCGCGATAGGATCTATCATGTATGCTATGTTATGAACTAAGCCCAATGTATCGTATGCTCTGAGCGTCACAAGCAGATACCAGTCTGATCCAGGAATGGATTATTGGGCGATTGTCAAGACAATCCTCAAGTACTTAAGAAACACTAAGGATGTGTTCCTAATATATGGAGAAGGTGATATGATAATACGTGGGTATACAGATGCCAGTTTCCAGACAGATAAGGATGACTCCAAATCTCAGTCCGGATACGTATTTATTTTGAATGGAGGCGTAATAAGTTGGAAGAGTTCTATGCAAGACACCGTAGCGGATTCTACCACGGAAGCGGAATATATTGCAGCTTCGGAAGCAGCAAAGGAAGCAGTCTGGATCAAGAAGTTTGTCTCAGAACTTGGTGTGGTTCCAACCATTGATGAAGCAATACTGGTTTACTGCGACAACAATGGAGCTATTGCACAAGCGAAGGAACCAAGGTCTCATCAGCGATCCAAACATGTGCTTCGCCGCTATCATCTGATCAGAGAGATTATTACTAGGAATGTAATCAAATTGAGAAAATTCCCACTGAAAGGAATTTAGCGGATCCTTTAACTAAGGCCTTGCCTCAAAGCAAGTTTGAGGGTCATGTTAGAGCCTGTGGTATTGGGTACCGTAGCGATTGACATTAGGCCAAGTGGGAGTTTGTTAGTGATATGAGAGAAGTGTCCTAAGGCAATCGCCTTATGATTGTAATCATTTATTTTAATAAATGAATATTCACTATTTGAGTATACATGTTTGTGTATTTGATTGAGATCTTAAACTCATTTACTGAATGCCCGCAATATAATTTACAGCATGAGAGAATTTGTGATGAATTCACAACTAGTGATTATCTCTACATGTGCAATTGTGAAGTATTGAAATTGTCCCTAGTCGATGAATTGATAAATACGGACACTATCAATTCTGTTGAGACTAGCATGAGTTATTCTATAATCAGTTGATTCTCACTGGCTGGTGACATTGAGATGTCCGGAGATAAACATGAATGCTAGTTAAGGGAACTAGTTCATTGGAGTGACTGGCTGTAAAACTTCATATGGTAGTCTACATATAGATATGTCAGCGAAGTTCTTACTACAGCTTAAGTGCGATGTTCCTTTGACTTGCGGTGTTCAAGTCATCTTGGTCATGAAGACTTATACTTTGACATCTTAAGCAAGCATCTCCAAGGAGGTGTGGACCCAGGATGATTGGGTATAAGCCGAAGTGCCCGAAGATGTTTGAACAACCTACAAAGGATTCACCACTCCTTGCGAGGAGATGTATACCCGAGGCCTATCGTCGGATTGTTACTCGAAGCCTCTGGCCAGAGCATGACATGTTCAGAGTATGAATCTCTTAAATACATGAGAGTAATTAGAATCCGTAGGACGAGAAAACGTTACTTGGGCTAGGTGTGACGTAGCCAGCCTAGTGGGGACTGACACACATAGATCATGTCCTGAACCAAGTGGGTATAAGATGGTGAAGGGAATGAGGCACGATTCATTATAGCTGCTGAAGGGTTTCAGAATTGTTTCTGAGGTCAACCGTTCATCTTTCGATTAATTGGGATTCATGATGTATTACTAGGTGTCACTCATAATCGTTCTATAATTGATTAATTATAGACGGCCAACTTAATCGAAAGCCTATTTAGTCACACGCACTACGAGTAATCCAAGGGATTTAAAACGAGTTGAAAATTAGATTTTCCAATCAAGAGAGATTAGGTTTGGTTGAGCCAAACGATAAGTCGAATCTGAATTTTTCAGAGACGCATCGGAAGCGTAAAATGGCTAAGTCTTTTGAAGACTTAATAGATGAATTAAATAAGTTTAATTCATTGGGGCGTGGCTTGGATGGGCCGGCCAAAGAGGGCCTCCATCCTTTTTGCTTGGCCGGCCACAACAAAGGGAGAGAACCAAGTTTTTAGATCAATTTATAAAATAAACCAAGTGTGGGTTGTTTTATAATAAACCAAGATTTGGTTTATTTCTTCATGGAAATTAAAATGAACCATGGATTGGTTTATTTTATAAAATCAATCATGGATTGATTTACCATGATAAGGAAATTTATTCCATAGGAGAGAAGAGACTTGATTGATTTTTATCATGAATTAAAATATGATTTTAACCATCATATAAAATCAAACTTGGCATGATGGAATAAGTTATTCCATATTTGAGAGGCTTGATGGTTGAGAGGCTAATATATAAAGGACCCAAGGCAAGACTTGAAAAATAATCGAAGAGATGAAGGCATAGGCTCTCTCCCTCTCTTTCTCTCCTTCTCTTCTCCCCTTCTTGCCGTGCGCCAACCAGCCCCAAGAAGGAGCACCAGCCGGCCGCCCCTGCCCTTTCCTTGCCGACCACCACCTGCTGCCGGAGAAGGAAGCTCCGACAATCTCTTGGCCGGAAGAAGGTGCTGCCGGAATTAGAGTTTGCCGCAAGGATCTTTTTGCCGCAAGCCTCTTCTTTTGCTTCGCCGGAATTTTGATTCCGGCCATCCCTTTGTGGTTAGTCTTCCGATTTCTCTCTTGGTTTTTCTTGTCGCGTTCTCGGAGAATCTAGTAGTTCTCGAGAACACGAAACTCGTGGCTTTGCGAAGTCATCCCGAAGATACTCGGCGTGGACGCGAATAGAGGCGGTGCTTCCAAAGGACGCTTACGGTTGGATCTCGTCCCTTCCTTTGAGTTACGCGAGGTAATACGTAAATTAGTTTACGTTTCTGCAAAATTTTAAATATATGATCATGTCTACACAAGATAAAATTGCATGCTTAGATGTGTGGTTAAATAATTTGAGAAATTATTTATGCTAAACCTTCTGCTGCACGTAATTAATTTTTAAAATTACGAACCCGCATCCATATCAACATACACCCGGTCCCAACACCAACCTCTCCCTCTACCAAGCTTTTAGTAGTCTAAAACAACCAGCATTGCTCAATCATGCAACAAACATTGTTAACAGATCACTCACTTGCAACTCGGAACCATCTAAACCCTCTGCTCACAACACAGTCCTCACACTACATGAGTACACACAAAACATCAACAATTCCAATCTCTAACAACAAGCAAAGATCTCAATTGTTCATCCAAAATCAGATCAAGCTCCATAAATAATATGTTAGGATGTATACTAAAAGTCTTGCTTTTGGTTAAAGTACATCTACATTTTAAAAGAGAATCGCAAAATCACACGGTGCATATTTATATTAGTATGTGCACAAAATATCTCATACTTTCCATTGTAGATAACATGGTGCATGGTGACGCACAGAAGATCGTGTTATTAGTTCCTTGCAGAAGTATAAGAAAGATGTTACACTAGTGCGCTTTATGTGCATTGAGTAGGACCAAAAGAGAGGTTATCCAATTTTGTACTGACTTCATAAATTGGATTAGACCTCGATTTATATTATGGAGTACGATCTCTAAATCCCGAAATAATAACGGGCACATGTATTTAATTAATTATTACTTTGATTTACCAATGGGCGAGATCTATTCTGTTAGATCAATAGGCTCGGTATGTTGGGTAATATTATTATCTACATGGTGTGCCGTTGATTATTGAGGGAATCCGTGTCCTGGTGAGTCGGGATGATGATGCCCCCTTGATGAGCTCAAAAGGATCGTCATGTCAAATCTTGCAAGTGGACTATGGTCACGATGTCCAAGAGGGGAGGGTCATACGGTAGAAGACTGCGAGGTAAAAGGTGAGGTATACCTCTCCCTAACTCCTTTTGATTTCTTGATTATTATTTTGATTATTTTTATCATCGCATGCGTTTAATTAATTGTCATGAGTTAATTATTTATTAATTAATTTGATAATTAATTATGTCATGTACCTCGATAATAAACACAAAAATTGGCGATCCATTTGTCGTCTTTTCCGCGGTCTTTTGATTCGGAAAGTTACAAGGCCTTAACTTTGGTTTTAGCTAAGTTGTGACTTGAATCAATTGACACGACGATGAGACGGTCGTTTAGGAGACAGGTCTCTATTCAGATTAAATTTTTAATCCGTAGACATAGAGAGGTCTCTCATGTTCGACCCCATGGTTGCTTAAGAAACATGCCGAGCTATAACCATCAATTGGTATCAGCCGGGTTTTCGGTTTTGTGTGTTTAGGATTGGTTAATTTTCACACATTATCATGTATGATTATTTTGCTGGATGATATATGGATGTGCATAGGCTAACTTTTTGTTGCAGGCACTAGATTCCAACTTATCATGGCTTAGATAATTGTGTTATGTGATTGGTTAAGTGATTTTTGTAATTAATTAAATCCTTGGGGTTGACGAGGCTAAATTAGGTATTTAATTTTTGTAATTAAATACCCTGAACATTTCTTTACTTTCGATCTAGATTGCATGTACACTCCTTTGTGGAGTATAGGATCGATGGATGTAAATATTTAGCTACTCATCTCGGCTCGGAGACCCCTTCATGGTGGCTTGTGCATGGATAGGGAGGTGCGGACGAGGTGACGACACGACTGGAGGAGCATTGGAGACCAAGGCCATGATAGTTGGAAAATCTAGGATTTTTCATATTCATTACTTTGGTTATGTACTTGTTGTGTGTGTACATGTGAAAATCCTCAAAATTAAATAACTAAGTGGGAGAGGGACCCTAAGGGTCCCGTGGCCTCCATTACAATCTGATAAGTGATGCGAACAAGCCCGTGCTTCGGCTCTGAGTGCCTTCCTCCATAACGGATAGTCTTGTTCTATGGATCACTAGGTCAGAAAAGATTATAGAAAATTATCGAAGAGCGTGTGTACTTCCCCAATGGAAGACACATAATCGGAAATAATTTTCTTAGTGTCATGTAATGGTAAACACTTAGATACAAATATTAGTATCCTCCCAACGGAGTCATTGCTATTATTTGTATGGCCGAAGAGGACCAACTATTAATTTTACTTGTCAAAAAGTTAGGTTGACAAACTAGTAAAATTAATGGGTAAAACCTCCTCTCATAAATGTAGAATTCGTATACGTCCACACTAACGTGACATGTGATATTCTCGGTATTTTGAGGTGTTGGTTGATTTTGAAAATTTATTGTTTTGAGGAGTCAGTTTATTTTTGAAATCTAAAATGTGTGATTGTTGTGATTCTCAGGTGTTTTAAAATGAATCTAGACTCACTTGACTTAATTCAAAGAGAAAACGAATTTAATGCCCCTACTAATAATATGGATTAGGAATTAAACCTGGACTTTGTTGAAACTGCCGAGGAGTCCAAGTGTGATCTTGTCGAGTTCTGTGCTGAAAAACTTAGCGAGATTAATGATGAAGAGGAGTTTGAATATTTTAGGAAATGGTTAGAAGCAGACGAGATGACTAAGAGTCATCAACCTCAGGTTTCTTCCATTACCAGTGATAAAACATCCAAGCTCGATGAACTCTTCGGACATCATGATCGGGCCTCCAGGCAAGAAGTCATGAAGAACTTGACAACGACCATCATGGTTGAGGGTATGCCCGTGAGGGAACATATTCTCAAAATGATGGCTTGGCTGAAAGAGATGGAAATCCTTGGAGGGCAAATCGATGGGGAAACCCAGGTTGATCTCATCCTCCAATCTCTACCAAAGAGTTTTAAGGAGTTTCGCCTAAGATACAATATGGACAAACGTTCATATTCATGGGCAGAACTTCTGACAGAACTCGAGGCGGCAGAGGCGTTTTCTCTTTCGCAGACTTTCCTTGCTCAAGGGGTTTCTACTTCTAAACCGAAAGGAAAGAAGAGGAAGAAACATGCTGGGGCAAAGAAAGTAGCAGGATTACAGGGACCTCAGAGTTGCATAAAGAAGCCGAAAGGTAAGTGCTTTGTGTGCAAGCAGTCTGGACATTGGAAGGCAGACTGTCCCCGCCGTCAGAGTAATAATTCAGGTATACTTTTCTCTTTTGTCGTTGTAACATGTTTAGTGGTGATATCTATCGGTACCTGGTGTGTAGATATGGATGCCACTAATCATGTCTGCATCTTTTTGCAGGGGTTCTAGGAAACCCGACGACTAGCTGAGGAGGTGATGTGAACCCAAAGAGAAGAAGTCTCAAGAACACACAACAAATGGAAGGAAGAGAGAAAGATAGTCTAAATCGAAAAGATGGAGAATGAAAGAAGAACCTTGACCCAATGCTTAGGAAAACACGAACCTTGGTATAGTATAAGAAGAAGATAGCCACCACAATCTTGGGATGGAGGTTGATAAGTCTTGAACGCCATAAGGGGATGCCTTGATAAGTTCTAGTTCAATGAAGAACCAACAAGTGAGAGTCTCACCATGTAGTAGATTGAAATAAGCCAAAAGTTACATGTGTGGCCGCTACCCCCTTAATTTATAGCTATAAGGTGACCTAAAAACCCTAAAAGGCCAAATGGAAACCCATTTAGTAGAGGCCTATGTAGGCTACATAGCCATATTGAGCTCTTGGCACCATTACAACCCAAATAAAGCTAGAAATTGATCCTAAATTGAACCCACAAAATTAACATATCCCTCTTACATAGACAAGAGACTTAAATGACTAGTTAAACTCATCTAAGGCTTGAATTAGGTTGACTAAGCCGTATGACTTGCTCTTGGTCAAACCTTCTTCAATTGTAACTTTGGCTTTCACATATTCAATTAGCACATTAAGTGCTTCTTTCATCTTTTTAGCCTTAGCCCTTGTAATTGGGCCTCCTTTAATGCATAATGGATCATCAACATCT
Organism: Boesenbergia rotunda; assembly: GCA_024364735.1. Classification (NCBI taxonomy): domain Eukaryota; kingdom Viridiplantae; phylum Streptophyta; class Magnoliopsida; order Zingiberales; family Zingiberaceae; genus Boesenbergia; species Boesenbergia rotunda. The sequence goes on from JAGFNQ010008250.1 coordinate 125,452, forward strand.
TCTAGAGTGGGTTGAGCATGATCCATATCGTTAGCTTGTTGGGCAACTTGTTCACTTTCTTGGACTCCATTAGGAGGAGATTACCATCTACATGAGATAGGCTACAGAGATGACTTTTTGCAGTGGGAGTTATTCATTTATGTCTTTTAGATAGGATGATAAAGTTTTGGTTTTATAGAGATTGCCTTTATGTACTTAAAATTTTTGGAAAGAACTTTTGTTTAGTTTCTGGAATAAGATATTCTATTGATTTTACTGTTAAAAGTGGAATAGAAGGATTATCTATTAAAAGTACATTGATAGGCAATTGGTTCATTTTAAAATCAAAAGCTCCCATGATGCAATTAGATATTTAATAGCTTATCATCTAACCAAAGTAAGAAAAAGGTTCCTTCCAAGATGAACCAATACATACCTTTAGGCTCTAACTTTTAGTAGGATTCAAAGGTTGATAGCCAATGGACCCTTGGGTTCATTGGTGGTGGAACACTAGTCTTCCTTAAAATCATTGAATCTTACTAGGAAGGTAAGAAGACCAAAAGGCTTCTGTAAGCCTAGGGGCATAGAGCCAAAAGTATGAAGAAGTTGGTTCAACCTGATAAGTATAGGTCCTTAGTCTATCCAGAATAGAGGTAGCCTTGAATGCTTCGTTTGTTTATAAACAAATATTGAAAGGTCAAAATATATTTACTTGATTTACCGCAAGACTGAATATTTTGATGAGATCAAAAGAATTAAAGTCTGATGCGGAGAAACATCAAAGTAGAAGTATGGGGACACTACGATTAGATCGTAGTGGCAAATACCTCTTAGGATAGTAGTAGGACTTACTTATAGTAATTGGGAATAAGTCCCAATTTACTACACCCGGTATGCCCCAACAGAACGGTGCAGCAAAGAGAAGGAAAATGTCTCTTAAGGTAATGGTTAAGACAATGATAAGCTACTCTGAGATTAGCCAGTTTTGTTCAGGGGATATGCTCTGGATACAACAGTGCACGTGCTTGATACTATCTAGGTCAGTAGTCTCTAAGCCCACAGAAATGTAGACTAAGCGAAAGTCTAGTCTAAGTCATGTTCAGATTTGGGTAGCTCATCACATGTGCTGAAAAGAGATACTAATAAGTTAGAATCTAGTGTACCTGTTCGTAGGCTATCATAAGAGAACATAAGGTGGTTTAGTAGTCCTAAGGATCAAAGGATATTCGTTGGTACGAATGTTTGATTCTTGGAAAAGGACTATGTTATAAAACACATACCCATGTGTAGAATTATTCTTAAGTAACCAAGAGGGGGACATTCTAACCTTAGTACCAATTGCACAAGAAGGAATACCACAAGTCATTGCACCTCGTGTCACAGAAGATACACAGGGGACACCTTATTATAGTGGGACGGTTGTTAGTCAACCTACAGGTTTCATGTTCTTGGAGAGTCTTTGGACTGGGCCCTTGGTGAACATGAACCGGATCCCTGAACCTACGATAAGGATCATCTGCTTTGAAAAGATAAATCCAGTGACATGGATTTGTTCAAAGGACGGATGGGATTGTTGTGTATGCAAGTGATGTGCCAGAAACAAGTGGTATTCTTGTGCTATACGTAGATAATATTTTGTTAATTGGCAACAATAACGAAATACTATCAGACGTAAGGGAATGGTCGTCCAAACAATTATGAAAGACTAGGAAGGAGTAAGACACATCCTTGGGGATCAAAGATCTAAGGGATCTCCAGACAAGGATAATGTGCTTATCCCGAGCTTCATACAAGACATTGTCCTAACTCGTTTTAGCATGGATACCTCCAAGAAAAGTTTGGTACTTTTTAGAGGTGGAGCTACTCTATCTAAGGAGATATGTTTAGATTATCAAAAGAGATAGAGTAGGTAATGGTATCAACAATGAGGGACTTAGGCACCCATGCCTTAATCAATTTCATTCTAACCTTTTGAACCCTAGAATCATTTGATGATCTAAATTGGGTTCTTGACATTAATGATACAAAGGTTGGTTCTTTAGGTCGGTAACCTATACCGGCCTTATTGTAACCGCCCTTTGGGAATTGAGTATCATGTCTAAGGTTTTGGAGCTAGATGAGAATTTCTCAAGAACATTCTTGAGATTTTCAAGTTTGCTCTTTAAGTTCTTATTGTCATTCTCAAGGGTCTTAACATGCATGTCATCAATTACCTCATCCTTAAAGGTTTTTAAATGTTCTACTTCCAATTTCAATGACTTAACCTTATTCTTTGATTTCTTTAATAATTTGGTTAAACATGCGATAGTTCTATAGCACTTATCTAACTCGGGAGTGATTACCTCTTCATCATCCGAGGATGATGAAGGCGCGGTTGAGGAGCTACTTGATTCATCATCACTTTCCTCCTTTGACTCCTCTAGTGCCATGAAAGCAAAGTGATGGGTGCGCTTCTCCTCCTTTCCTGCCACAAAAGCAACCCCTTTCTCTTCGGAGCCTTGGTTAGAGATCTCATGTAATTCCATTTCACAAAATAGATCTTCTAACTTAACTAAGGAAAGATCCTTGGAAACCTTGTAGGCATCCACCATGGATGACCACAATGTATTCCATGGAAAAGCTTTTAGAACTAACCTTACTAGATCCCGATTTTCTACCTTTTCATTGATGGAGTGGAGGCTCTTTGAATCTTCTATGGAGTTCACTTACCTTTTCATTTTCTTCCATGGAATGATTTTGGAGTTGACTGTGAAGGAGGTCCTTCTTGACTATTCGGGTGTCTTGAGTTCCTTCGTGGAGCTCAATGATTTTGTTCCAAAGATCTTTAGCACCTGTAAAAGGACCCACCTTGATCAACTCCTGCTTGGTCAACCCGCATTGCAAAGTGACTATCGCTTTGGCATTTGCTTCACTCTTTCTTATTTTCTCAGCCGACCAACTTGAGAAATCAAGATCGTTTCCTTCAACATCTCTAGGAGGGATGAAACCTTCTTTGACCGAGAACCATATGCTCATGTTTGTCTTTAAATAAAACTTCATCTTCGATTTCCAATATTGAAAATCTGTGCCGTCGAAGAGTGGAGGTCGGTTTGTGCTCATTCCTTCTCTTCCAGCCATCTTGTTGATAACTCTCGGATGTTAAGCCGCTTGTATAAAGCCCCAAGCTCTGATACCACTTGTTGGATCTTGGATGGCTAGAGAAGGGGGGGTGAATGTAGCCAGACACTTAAACTTTGGCTCTTTTCAATTTTTTTGCACTTAAACGTTAGGCAACAGCGGAAGCAAAAACAAAACAGAGTTGTAGAAAACTAAACCCTAAGCTAAGAGCAAACACAAGAACGCTAACAAAAGGATTTACAAGGTTCGGGGATAACTTGCCCCTACTCCTTGGCGTACCCTTAAGGTGGGTGATCCCTTGATCGTCGACAGATAAAGCCCCGGAAAATCCGGATAGTGAGCAACCTCCTTCTCGGTGGAGTAACCTCTCCACAGCATTTCAAGATGATGAAGTATAAAGTATAGGAAACACAAGAAGGATCTTACTTAGCACTTAGAACCACAAGAACACAAGCAAACTTCTCTGAGCTCCACCGAACGCAGATCTCACGCAAGACTCTCCTCTTCGTGTCTTCTCGCTGATGGACTCAAGCTTCTTGTTTCTCTTCTCCCAAGTGCCCAAGTAACAGAAGGTTGCTTGCTCAAGATGATGGAACAACAGATCGCACAAGCAGCACACAAGCTGTGTAGAGAACTTCGTTGTTGTGCCTCGTTTGCCACCCAGTACTTAAGTCTCCTCTGCTGATCTCAGGTCAAAGCCATCTCACTGCAGCCTCCAGCTGCTCACCTGCCAACGCCAGCTACCACTGAGCTCTCCTTGGACTCCCTGAGCTTCCCTCAGCCAAGCTCCAGTCAGCAGCTCCAGCCGTTGCAACCTGAGATGGCAAATGGACAAACCTGCTCCAAGGAAAGGCTCCCATTGACTCTCCTTGAGTGTTTGAATCAATCCCTGTCACCTGCACACTTAATCAGAGCATTAATACAGCATATCAAGTATAGAATCAAGTATCAGAGATTAAGCGCAGAGAATCAGATGTGTTCAGACGCGATCAGAGCGTCTGACAGTGCATTTTGAATTAAAGTAATCAGTCACCAGACCGATCAGAGAGCCTCCTGATCGGTCACCAGATCGATCAGGGTGGGTTCAGACCGATCAGGCTCCATCCTGATCGGTCCCCAACGCTCAATCAGAAATCGTAATTTCTCTGGGACTCTCCTGGATCGATCACCAGACCGATCCCAGGTTATGGATCGATCACTAGACCGATCCACCCCTTTGCCGGGAGATTTATGAGCTTCGCAGTCCAACCCTCCTGATCGGTCACCAGACCGATCAGGGCGGTGACCGATCAGGGCATGCTCAGACCGATCAGGCTCCATCCTGATCGGTCATAGTGAGGAACTCGCGACGCTTGATCGTTCTCCAGAACGATCCGAGCAGTGTTCCAGATCGGTCACCAGACCGATCAGGAGCAGATCAGTAAGGTTCCCAAAAACCTACTGGATGCTCCCTGATCGGTCACCGGACCGATCAGGAGCAGAGCAGCAGGGGAACTCAACTCACTTGTGGGCTCCCTGATCGGTCAACAGACCGATCAGGAGCTGAGCAATGAGTGAAACGCATACTCCCTAATCGGTCACCAGACCGATCCACGAAGGAGCACCGTGTCAACTTCCCTGATCGGTCACCAGACCGATTCAGGGACTCCAACCTAGCCCTCCAAGCTAGGGTTTCATCAAACCTAGCCCTCCAAGCTAGGACCTGGACCTCCAAGCCGGGATTTCATCCAACCTAGCCCTCCAAGCTAGGACCTGGCTCTCCAATCCGGGATTTCATCAACCTAGCCCTCCAGGCTAGGACCTGACCCTCCAAGCCGGGATTTCATCAACCTAGCCCTCCAGGCTAGGACCTAACCCTTCAAGCCAGGACTTTTTCACACCTAACCCTCCAGGTTAGGACTTTTCCCACCTAGCCCTCCAAGCTAGGATTTTCTACACCTATCCCTCCAGGTTAGGACATTTCACACCTAGCCTTCCAAGCTAGGATTTTCCACACCTAACCCTCCAGGTTAGAACTTTTCACACCTAGCCCTCCAAGCTAGGATTTTCCACACCTAACCCTCTAAGTTAGGACTTTTCACACCTAACCCTCCAAGTTAGGATTTCATCAAACCTAGTCCCACTATGTATGCCTAGTCCACGACCAGGACTTAATCATAAGCATAATCATAATCATCAACCTAAACTAAAAACGGTGTCAACACCAAAACAACAATCAGGGTCAGACTGCATCAACAGAAGGCTCTTCAAGCCACCTGGGATGAGCCATCCTCCGAAGAAGAAGAAGCTCCGCAAGCGAACCTACTCGCCCTGACCGCCTCGGAAGACGTTGACTCCAAAATAGAATTAGAACCTGACGAAGACGTCAACACCGGAAAACTCACAATCTCAGAGGACGGACAAATCATGGTAAGAGGTTATCCAGAATCTGAATTATACGATTTAATTTCTTACTTGTCAAGAAAATTGGCGAAAGCCAACATCCGAGTTGAAACCCTCCGAAAATTGGCGAAAGCCAACAGGCCCTAAAATAGCATCACTTTGCCTATTCACTCTAGTGTTAAGGAAAACTATGTTTCTGAAATATAATTCATCAGAAACAGTAGATGAATGTTGGGCTTGACGAAACAGTTACTACATATCTGTTGTAGAGCCACAAAAAACAAGTTCAATCTCTGGTATTAAAAGAACTTGCTCACATGATCATATTAAGAAAATGACTGAAGATTTGTTTTACATTTTGATATTGAAGCAACACTGCACCATGAAAGATAATTTGCAGGAAAAGTTGACTTAGCTTATTGAGGTTCAACATTGGAAGTATTAGTGTTTTTTTAAGCTTGCATAGAATTCAATCAAATCAGAACACTCGTCCTTATAGCAGAGGATATACTTCTCCACGAATTTCATCTCTGAATATATCATGCATGTTGAATATTTGGTAGCTCTTTTGTAGTATCCCTTGGACTTCAAGAATGTCAAGATCTGATATCTCGGAATCAACCTTTTCTCCAAGCTAAATGTCAACAATATTGGACACATCATCACGTCAGATGATGCATATCCAACCTCATTCACAAAGAACTCCATTTTTCTCTGCAATGTCTTCACAGATACTGTTGGGAAGGTAGGACACTTTCTGAATGCAGCAACAAAATCGTCTTCGGAGCACCCGAAGCCCATGAACTACTCCATTTGCATCTTGAACTTGTTTGGATTGACGATGTAAAGAGCCCAGAGAGACAAGTGGAACATCCCAGATGTCTGCGGCACTCCCAAGTTCTCCACGTGACTGACCAAGGATTTCAATGAATCAGGTTTTTGCAACACAATACTCGGATGATACTTCAAGATAGAAGAGAGCTTCTGGCCAGTGATTCCACATTTTTGCAGAATCTCGAGGTTGGGTTGGACCCTCTTCGGGATGTTGTAGCCAAGAAACCACTGACGACGCTTCAAAATCTTCGGTAGAAAATCCTCATACCCAGCTAGACTTTGCCAAAATTGGATCTTTGATAGAATGCCTTCCATATTGTTCTTGATGGCAACGGGATTTGACTGGACGAGGTGGACGACGTCGGACCGGGAGAGACTCAGATCCTGGAAAGCTGAGAACTTTGGGGCCAGAGATTTCTCTACGTGGAATTGGCGAAAGCCAACAGGCCCTAAAATAGCATCACTTTGCCTATTCACTCTAGTGTTAAGGAAAACTATGTTTCTGGAATATAATTCATTAGAAACAGTAGATGAATGTTGGGCTTGACGAAACATTCTGTTGTAGAGCCACAAAAAACAAGTTCAATCTCTGGTATTAAAAGAACTTGCTCAAATGATCATATTAAGAAAATGACTGAAGATTTGTTTTACATTTTGATATTGAAGCAACACTGCACCATGAAAGATAATTTGCAGGAAAAGTTGACTTAGCTTATTGAGGTTCAACATTGGAAGCATTAGTGTTTTTTTAAGCTTGCATAAAATTCAATCAAATCAGAACACTCGTCCTTATAGCAGAGGATATACTTCTCCACGAATTTCATCTCTGAATATATCATGCATGTTGAATATTTGGTAGCTCTTTTGTAGTATCCCTTGGACTTCAAGAATGTCAAGATCTGATATCTCGGAATCAACCTTTTCTCCAAGCTAAATGTCAACAATATTGGACACATCATCACGTCAGATGACGCATATCCAACCTCATTCACAAAGAACTCCATTTTTCTCTGCAATGTCTTCACAGATACTGTTGGAAAGGTAGGACACTTTCTGAATGCAGCAACAAAATCGTCTTCGGAGCACCCGAAGCCCATGAACTACTCCATTTGCATCTTGAACTTGTTTGGATTGACCAGGTAAAGATCCCAGAGAGTCAAGTGGAACATCCCAGATGTCTGCGGTACTCCCAAGTTCTCCACGCGACTGACCAAGGATTTCAATGAATCAGGTTTTTCCAACACAATGTTCGGATGATACTTCAAGATAGAAGAGAGCTTCTGGCCAGTGATTCCACATTTCTGCAGAATCTCGAGGTTGGGCTGGACCCTCTTCGGGATGTTGTAGCCAAGAAACCACTAACGACGCTTCAAAATCTTCGGTAGAAAATCCTCAGACCCAGCTAGACTTTGCCAAAATTGGATCTTTGATAGAATGCCTTCCATGTTGTTCTTGATGGCAACGGGATTTGACTGGACGAGGTGGACGACGTCGGACCGGGAGAGACCCAAATCCTGGAAAGCTCGGAACTTTGGGGCCAGAGATTTCTCTACGTCCAAAAGAAGACATTGGGGAAAGAAAACTAGGATATTTTTCACAGATTTGTCCTCGAATCCGTAACTTTTAAAGAAAGCAAGGACGGAGTCTGGCTGCTGTCGGGATTTGATGCCACGGAGAAACTTCGAGGTATCAGCGGCCTTCTTCTAGTCGAAGCCGTAGGATTCGATGAGGTACTGCGCCATGAACATGTGCTGCCCAGTGCTGGAGCCAGCGGAACCGGCGTCGGAAGAGTAAGGGAAGACGGCAATGAGGAGAGCATCGCGGGAACGAGGAGAACAATTAGGAGCGAGAGTTTTGGAGATGAGCGAGAAGAAATGGAGCCTGTTCATGGATCTCTACTCTAATTTGTTCTCCTCATAAAACCCTAGCGACGGTGTTGTAGGCGGCGGGTTGAGATAAAGTCGGTGTCTTGTTACATTACTATATAAAATAGAAAAGTGAAAATGGGAGAGTGAAAAGTATAATGAATGACGTGACATCTTATATGCAGCGATCTTCGACGGGTTCACCATGCCCCCCAGAGTATAGTTTGATTCGGGGCGGCGGTCGAAGGTCGCCGATGGTATCCAAGCGATAATCGAACGTGTGCATGTAAAGTGTTCGTCATGCAATGTATTGTCACATCATTCACTATACTTTTCACTCTCCGATTTTCACTCTTTATCATTGCTCATAAAATAAAATAATAAAAAGTATTTTAATATTAATAAAATTTTAAGATATTTTTAGCAAATAATTAAATTACAATAGTACTTTTTAATTTTAATTATAATTTTACCTTTCTTGTGCTCTTTTGCTAGCCATTAATATTTGAAGAAGATATAGTATTCTTATTTTATTCGCTAGCTGGGTTTTGTAACTTTTGAAACGGTATATTTTTTAAGAAAAATAATAAGGTGGGTGAAAATGGGAGAGTGAATAGCAGAGTAAATGACGTGACATTTTATATGCAACGATCTCCGACGGGTTCACCATGCCCCCCAGGGTATAGTTTGATTCGGGGCGGCGGCCGAAGGCCGCCGATGATGTCCAAGCGATAATCGGACGTGTGCATATAAAGTGTCACGTTATTCACTCAAGTACCACATCATTCACTCTACCATTCACTCTCCCCATTTTCACTCTTCCTATCATAGCTCATTTTTTAAAATAGAGGGGTTCTCAAGAAATCGAAACAAAAATGTGTGACATGAGTTTGGCAATTCACGCAGGGATGGAGTCAAAGGGGGCGATGTGGGGTCGATTATACGGAGTAAAATAAGGGAAAATTTGAGAAAACTCCCCAATCCCAAACTTATCTTTGCATACAATACCCATCCAAATATTCCTTAGCATCCACTCCCAGATGAGATTGACAAGATAGTTTTGTGTGTTATTTTTTTATCAATATAAAAGAGTAAAAATTCAATATACATTGTAAAGATTTGAGTATAAATTGTTTGAGATTGAGTACTAATTTAATAAATTTGAGTATTATTTAAAAAAATTTGAGTATCCATTATTTCAGTATATAGTAAAAATTTCAGTATACATTATAAAAATTTAAGTATGAATTGATTTAAATTGAGTATTATTTGAAAAAATTTGAGTATAAAATTTAGAAATTTGAGTATGTGAGGTTGCATCCATCACATCAAGATTTTCACATGAAAGGTCACTGAAACTGTATACTCAAATTTTCTAAATTAGTACTAAATTTCAAATAATTTATACTCAAATCTTTATAATGTATACTGAGTTTTACTCTTTTATACTCAATTCATTAGGGAGTGAATGCAAAAAATTTATTAAGTAGGGAGTGCATACAAAGACCAATTTAAGATTGGGGAGTTTTTTCCAATTAACCGATAAAATAAAGGCCAATAATATAATATAAGTATATATCTTCTGCTTTTCTCATATTACATTCTTGATTTTATCATAATTATGCTATTATTATGGTAGTTATAAATGTGTGCTGAGATATAAATCATCTCGGAAAATTAATAAATCGGCATTCAATAATGAGGGTATCTCTAAAGGACATATCGATACAACGAAAGCAGAAGTCAAAATGATTCACACATTGGTGGCACTAACATTGGTAGCAATAAACAAATAGTGATAAAGAAAGATAACTAAGCATTTATATTTGTATAAATATATATAGAAAAATCTGCATGTACACATGTTTAGGATTGCTTTGATATGATATATTAATATTGAAATTATATGTTGTATACCGTATTGAAATAATTTCATATGAGTAAATTTATATTGATGCTGCATTAAAATAATTTGATATATTTATATTTGTATACAATGAATACGATATACTAGATATTTTTTCACCCTTATGCATATCTTAAAAGTATATTTTTTAAAAATATATAAAAATAAAGTAATAGAGCAGAAATAAAATTCAAATGTCCAAATTTAACGAATACAAAGTACAATAACATCTGTTGCATTTTTATATAAATAATATTATAAAGAATTTTTTAATAATGCAAAAGGCAAAAGGATTAGAATAATAAATTAAATGTACCATTTATTTATTATTAAAATTATATTCTATTACATCTAAATATTTTTTTCGAAACAATTCTATGTGCTATTATAACAACTATACCATCATAATTAGTAAAATCTGTAATTATTATGTAATTATAATCACTTCTATTTTCATACATATTATAATTATATAGTTCTAATGATTATGATTTCATAACTATTATAATATAATATTAATTATATTGATCAAATAAATATTTAAATGTTAAGTACGACCTTTTAAACTCTGGCCAGAAAATTTTAAAAATTTTCAGATAAGTTCCCATTACTAGTTTAGGATTTCGAACAAACAGGAGAATGCACGAGGGTTTAAAGTGTAAGGAAACTCTAATTTTGACGGATTAAATCGTAAACAACTTAGGGTTAACAGGCTTATTTGAGATTAGCCGAATATGGAGGGTGTACTTCTGATTTGGTAGAAAAGAGGGGTTTAAATGCAAACGCTCACCATCCACTTAATCCCATTTTCCCTCATCTCCTCCACCCAACTTGACTCTAGCGAACACACGCGAGACTCTTTGCCCAACCTCTTCCCTTCTCCGTCTGCAACCGACGCCGAGGACCCAACCATCGTCTTCCCCCTTGTTCTCCTTCTTCTTCTTCTGCATAGGGGGAGGGGAGGGCAGTAATAGTCGGGCATCGAGGATCTTGGATGCTTTACCTTTGCTCTGTGCTGCAATTGGATACCTCGCTTGCGATTACTTGAGGTAAGCATTAACTCTTTCAGAAATTGTGTTGGATTAGGTAGATGGATAGATGGATCACTTTGCTTTTGTTGTGTTTATGTTGGTGTCGTGAGTTGCATCTCTCAGATTTCTTCGATTAAGCACTGTGTTGGAAGCTCTAAGATCTGTTTATGGTTAAATTGAAGCTTTGCCATGAATACTTTTGTTAGATCTATGTATGAAGCAGATTCAATACAATATGGAGTCTGGGTTGTAGATCGTGGTTTGATCCCGTTTCTACTTTGTTCATGTACCCTAAACGTGCCTTCCAGGTCACCTAACCAAGCACGAACGACCCAAATGTTTGAAACTCCTTGAACCAGGGTAAGTTGATCCAACACTGATCGAGCCAACTACGGTAGGCAACTCTAGTTCTCGCTCAGCTAATAATAGCTAGAACACGTACTATAAATAGTAAGATCTAGGCAAGACCAAAAATTTTTTAACCTCTAACAGATTGTCGATAGATTCGACCTTGGCTTTTCCGACTCAATAGTCGATGCTACTAGAGAATTAACATTCCCCACTCCAATGTGTCATCCGCAATGGGTCGACTAGTCACTCCCATGAACGATCACGAATAAGATTGATTAACTATCTGTCAGTCCGACTAAAACCAAGTCTATGATTACCTATCCATCTAGTAGGAATATACAATCCCACCAAGCCGAGAAAATCTAACCAATCCTAACTCTAATAGTGAATACTAAAAGTAGGATAGGTCCAGAAAGATATACCTCTAGCCGCCTGGAGATGTCCCATCGCTGCCATATCCCAGAGTGTAGGTCACAACGAGAAAGCAACTCCGAAAAATCTAAAATGTACTAGGGTAGATCACATCAAACTCGAGCTCCGATACCTACCGAATCGGTATCAGATACAACTCCAAAAATGCACAAAACATAAACAAGAATCTAAAACCTGGTTTTGATATCAAAATAAATTGGTACCAGATAAACATAGATGGATCCGCAAATACCCAACCCAAGGTATATCGCAACCTAAGCTCTGATACCAAAATAAATTGGTATCAGATTAAATTTGAAAAGTCCGGAAAAACATGAAAATATGTAGGCATCGTAACGTACGCTCTAATACCAAAATAAATTGCCATGCCCCGAGACCAACGGAGCCGCTGATCCAATATAAAATCGGACAGCATCTCCCCTGTCCGGTGGACAATTTACACAAACACACAAACTCCGATGCAGTATAATTGGCCTCAGGCCTCAAACCAGATGTTTATAGTATGCAAATAATGACATCGCAATACGAAACATCTTAAAAACTCACCTGAGCTGCTCCCAGGGTAGGCGCGTAACAAAACCATATCACAAAGTCTAACAAAGGACTCAAAATACAATACCACACGAATAAATCAAATACACGCCCACGGTGTCGTAATGAATACAAAAAATAGACTAAGCTATAAAAAAACAAAACACAGTGGAAGCACCCATCCTATGGAGTCGTGCGAACCCGGGACCAGCAACTGGGCTCCTCCGGCTAGTAATCAACCCGAAAACAAAATCATTGTGATGGGTGGTGAATCCAAGTGGACTCCGCGGATATATAGAATGATATGTATGGTTGAAACAAAATAGCTGAATAAGCTATAAAGATACAACAAGATACAGTCTTCACAGGAATATCAGAATATGCATAACTGAAAGTAACAACTATCTGTACATACCAGAAATCAATCTACTCTCATCATAAAATGACTCATACCATACGAGCAAGTGCAGTGTCATCAAACCACACAAATGGTATAACCTATATGTGCATGTCAAACAAGTGCAGCAAATAAATGCAGCAATTACAATCAAAATACACGATGCATCATATGCACATGATGCAATGACATGGTCACACCTGATGCCAGTCAAGCCACCGAGACATGCGATAATGTATCGGCCGAGTAGGTAGGGCTGTGACACTATACGTACTCTGCCATCACTGCTCCTGAGTGACCGAGTGGACAGGATGCTGGCGAGGGTCCACCGCCCTACCCCATGTATATATGAGGGAGTGTCGCTATCAACTCCTCTAGTCTATGGAAAGAGAAGGGATCCCTGCCTGCTACCATGCTCCGGAACCACTACCCATGAGCGGTCGAGCGGAGTAGGCACACACCCAACGATATCTACTAACCCATGAGTAGTCTTGCGACCATATCAGGTATCGGAAGACGATAGGCTCAACCACAAGAGAGTCGCTGATCGCCGACATACAACAATGCAAGGATGGTGCATGACTCTAAACACATGCAACCACTCTAAATAAATTGTCACACTCGAGACCAACACAACCGCTGATCTAATATAAATCGGACAGCATCTCCCTATCCGGCAGACAATTTATATAAACACACAAACATTGACGCAGTATAATTGGCCTCAAGCCTCAAAACGGATGTATATAATATGAAAATAATGGCATCGCAATACAAAATATCTTTAAAACTCACCTGAGCTGCCCCCACGGTAGGCATGTAGCAAAACCACATCACAAAGTCCAAGAAAGGACTCAAAATATAATACTGCATGAATAAATCAAATACACGCCCATAAATCAAATACAGAAAAATAGACTAAGCTATAAAAAAACAAAACACAACGTAAGCACCCATCCTATGGAGTCGTGGGGAGCCGGGACCGACAACTGGGGTCCTCCGGTGAGTAATCAACCTGAAAACACAATCATTGTGACGGGTGGTGAGTCCGTGGGTATATAGAAAAATATGCATGGCTGTAACAAAATAGCTGAATAAGCTATAAAGATACAACAGGATATAGTCTCCACCGAAGTATCAAAATAGCCATAGCTGAAAGTAACAACTGTCTGTACATACCAGAAATCAGTCTACCCTGATCATAAAAGGACTCGTATCACACGAGCAGGTGCAGGGTCATCAAACCACACATATGGTATAACTTGTATGTGCATGTCAAACAAGTGCAGCAAATAAATGTAGCAATTACAATTAAAATGCACGATGCATCATATTCACATGATGTAATGACATGGTCACTTGATACGAACCCCACCAACATATGTGATGGAACCCGAGACAAAGATGGATAGAACCCCAGGAACAAGATGACAAGAGTTTGAGCCTTTAACCGCAACCAAGACTGGCACGAACAAAGACTACGAAAGAAGAAAACGCCACACCAGGATGGTGATAAGTTTCGGTTGTTGAACGCCATGAGATAGACTCAATAAGTTCAGAAGTTCCCTTAAGAACCAAGAGATCACAAAATCCTCACTAGGATGTTTACCAAAACCAAAAGTCCTTACAAATTCGGAATTCTCTCCCTTATATAATGGGAGCAAGCAACTAAAGTACCTACATGCATGCATGCAAACAAATACAGGTACCCATGTTGCTTGCAAGCATTTAAACACTTAGAAACCAAAAAACAACTCCAAGTCTCCATACTTTTGCATGCATGAATTAAATAATCTAGAAACCCAAAATCCCAAGTTTCCATACTTCTTTTCTTCTTTCCCTTTTCCAACCATCATGCTAGGGATGAGTCATGGCTGAATAAGACTGATCACATGGGTTAAGCCTTGATTTGTATTTGGGCTTAACTTGGTTTCTCGTTTCTCATAGCCAGGCCATTGTTCTTGGATTAGCCCGTTTAGTGCTTCCTTGAAACGCTTTGCTTGAAGTCTTGTAATTGACCCTTCAGGAAGTGACAAATGATCTCCTGAGGTTTTAACCCGATCTTGATGAACAACTCCTTGGTCTACATCATTCTCCCCCTCTTGAAAAGGATTTGCCCTCAAATCATCACCTACATCAAATGGGGACAAATCAAAAGTAGTATGCACACCATACTCACCTAGCAATTCAAGTTTGTAGGCATTATCATTGATGCGTTCTATCACTTGAAATGGCCCGTCGCCTCGAGGTAGGAGTTTAGAACGTCGTTTCTCTAGAAATCGCTCCTTCCGTAGGTGCAACCAAACCCACTCTCCTGGTTCAAACACAACTTTCTTGCACCCTTTGTTAGCTTGCTGTATATATTGCTTGGTCCTTCTCTCAATATTCAAGCGTGCTTGTTCATGAATTTGCTACACAAATTTAGCCTTCTTCTTACCATCTAAGTTGTGGTGAGAAAGGATTGAATCCATAAACAACTTCAAATGGAGAAAATTGAGTTGCAAAGTGTATGCTTCTATTGTATGCAAACTCAACATGCGGTAGACAATCCTCCCATGTTTTCAAATTCTTTTTTATGATAGCACGAAGTAAGAAGGATAAAGTGTGATTAACAACTTCAGTTTGCCCATCGGTCTGGGGATGACAAGTAGTAGAGAATAATAATTTAGTTTCCAATTTTCCCCACAGAGTCTTCCAAAAGTAACTCAAAAATTTTGCATCTCGATCAGAGACAATGGTCCTAGGCATGCCATGTATCCTAACAACCTCTTTAAAGAACAAATCAGCTATATGGGATGCATCATTGGTTTTATGACATGGAATGAAATAAGCCATCTTAGAAAACCTATCTACCACAACAAAAACTGAATCCCTTCCCCTCTTAGTCCGGGGTAATCCCAATACAAAGTCCATTGAAATATCAGTCCAGGGTTCATTGGGTATAGGCAAAGGAGTATATAAGCCATGTGGTTTCAACTTAGATTTAGCTTGTTTGCAAGTGATACACTTCTCACAAATATTCTTTACATCACGTTTCATATGAGGCAAAAAAAAATGATCTTGCAAAACCCCTAAAGTCTTAGTGACACCAAAATGCCCCATCAACCCACCACTATGGGCTTCCCTAGTAAACAATTCATGCAATGAACATAGGGGTACACACAATCTATTTCATGGAAATAAAAATCCATCATGCCTATAGAATTTTCCTAATGCAACTTGCTCACATGCTTTGAACACATCAGAAAAATCAGTATCATTGGCATATAAGTCCTTGATGTATTCAAATCCAAGTAATTTCGCATCTAACGTGGAAACTAAAGCATACCTTCGAGATAAAGCATCAACTACCACATTCTCTTTTCCTTTCTTGTATTTGATCAGATAAGGAAATGTCTTAATGAACTCTACCCATTTTGCGTGGCATCAGTTCAACTTGTGCTGTCCTTTCAAATGTCGTAGCGACTGATGATCCGTGTGAATCACGAATTCCTTTGGCCATAGGTAATGCTGCCACGTCTACAATGCCCTTACCAATGCGTACAACTCTTTGTCATACGTTGGATAGTTGAGAGCTGCCCCACTCAACTCCTCACTGAAGTAAGCAATGAGTCTCCTTTCTTGCATAAGCACAACACCTATACCAATATCAGAAGCATCACATTCGATTTCAAATGTTTTAGAAAAGTCAGGTAGAATCAATAAAGGAGCTGAACTTAGCTTTTCATTCAAGGTGTTGAATGCTTTCTCTTGCTCCTCTCCCCACTTGAATGACTCATTTTTCTTGATGATGTTAGTAAGAGGAGCTGCAATGTTACTAAAATCTTGCACAAATCGTCGATAGAAGCTGGCCAATCCATGGAAACTCCTTACTTGGCTGATTGTTGTAGGTGTTTGTCATACTTGGATTGCTTTCACCTTTTCTTCATCCATCTCAACCCCTTTAGCACTAACAACAAACCAAAGAAACACAACCCTCTCTGTACAAAAGGCGCACTTCTTGAGGTTGGCAAAGAGCTTCTCTTCCTTGAGCACACTTGATACAGATGTTAAATGTATAACATGCTCTTCCAGATTTTTGCTATAAATCAAAATATTATCAAAATACACAACTACAAATCTTCCTAAGAAAGCACGTAAAACATGGTTCATTAAATGCATAAAAGTGCTAGGAACATTAGTTAATACAAAAGACATTACTTACCATTCATATAGGCCATGCTAGGTCTTAAAAGTAGTCTTCCATTCATCACCTTCCTTCATCCTAATCAGATGATATCCACTCCTAAGATCTATCTTTGTGAACACACAAGAGCCATGCAATTCGTCAAGCATATCATCAAGTCTAGGAATTGGGTGACGATATTTTACCGTTATGTTGTTGACGGCTCGGCTATCAACACAATCCTCCATGTGCCGTCCTTCTTAGGAACTAGTAACACTGGAACAACACAAGGACTTAGGCTCTCTCGAACATGCCCTTTCTCTAATAGTTCGCCAATTTGCCTTTGGAGTTCCTTTGTTTCCTCCGGGTTGCTTCTATATGCAGGCCGATTTGGGATTGATGCACCGGGAATGAAGTCGATTTGATGTTCAATGCCTCGAATCGGAGGCAAACCAGGTGGAACCTCTTCAGGAAAAACATCCGCAAATTCCTATAAAAGAGAAACAACAACACTTGGCAAAGAATTGTTAAGATCGTTAGTGCTCAAAAGTGCCACCTTATACAAAAGTATAAGAGGTGGCTGATTTGAAAACAAAGCTCTTTTGATCTCACTTTTTTTTGCATAAAAGTTTTTCTCTTCCTTTTTTGCAGTTTTCTCAACTCCCTTTGATTCTTTCCTCTCAATTTCTTTTCCCTCATCTTCCTTTTCTCTCCTTTTCCCACTTTCTTTTTCTCTCTTTTTTTTCATTTTCTATTTCTTTCTTCTTTTCATTGGCTCTTTGTAATTTTAGTTGATCCTCCATAACTTGTCGTGGAGTTATGGGTACAAGCGTAATAGGTTGTCCTTTCCGAGTAAAAGAACACCTATTTGTGAACCTGTCGTGAGTTACCTTCCGATCAAATTGCCAAGGTCTTCCCAACAAAAGATGACATGCATGCATGTGGACCACATCACATAACAACTTATCTTCATATTTGCCAATAGCAATTGATACCAAGACTTGCTTTGTCACTTTGATTTCCCCACAATCATTCAACCACTGTAGTCGATAAGGACATGAATGTTTTAGGGTCAGTAGTGACAATTTCTCCACTAAATCAGTGCTTGCCACATTGGTGCAACTTCCTCCATCAATAATAATACTGCAAACCTTATTATTCACAAAGCAACGAGTATGAAATAAGTTTTCCCGTTGATTACTGTCTTCCTCCTTAGCTTGTAAACTTAGAACTCATCTAGCCACCAATAAGTCTCCAACAACAACATGTTGCTCATCATCTCTGTCCTCCTTTTGTGGTACTGCTTCAGCAACTTCATCCTCATCTTCTGATTCAAGCTCCCCTTGGGCATTTATAACCATCACCCTTTTGTTCACACATTGTCTAGCAATGTGACCACGCCCCTGACATTTGAAACACTTGATATCACGAGTTTTGTAAGTAGTGACCACGCCCCTGACATGTTCACACATTGTCTACCTGGGGTTGTGGACGTCGTTGGTTCGGGCTTCTTGAAGAGTTCAAATTTTGGCTTGCTTTGTAATTGTTCCTCTTGTTTTGGGGCTGCCCTCCATGTATTGTTGCTAGTCACTGGTTGCCCCCTTCTAGTAAGCCTCTTTCTCTTTAGTTGTTCCTCCACTTTTACTGCTTGGTGTACCATGTTAGACAACTCAACATAATGTTGCAATTCAACAATATCAGCAATTTTCGGATATAAACTATGCAAGAACCTAGCCATTGTGGCTTCTTGATCATCATCCACATTAGATCGCATCATGAAAACCTCCATCTCCTTAAAATACTCATCCACACTTTTGGTGCCTTGGGATAACCTTTGCAGCTTCTGATATAAACTTCTATAGTAATGACTGGGTACAAATCTTTTTCTCATGAGCATCTTCATTTCCTCCCAAGTGGACACAGGCCGCTCTCCATTTCGTCGCCGGTTCATAACTACTTGATCCCACCACACAATAGCATAATCAGTGAATTCAATGGCAGCTAACTTAACCTTCTTATGTTCTGAAAATTCATGACAATCAAATATCATCTCTATCCTGGTTTCCCACTCCAAATAAACTTCTGGATCATTTTTATCTTGGAAGGATGGAATCTTCAGCTTTACGCTTCCTAAGTCATTAACTCTTCGATTTCCACCAATCTGATCCTCCCTATGCTCAGTCCGATCTCTATAGCCACTCCTTTCTTCCCTATTACCATTCCAGCCCCGATTGTAGTTTTGTTCACCAAATCCTTCCAACTCCTCTTCTTCTTCTATTTTAGCCCTCGGAGCACGTCTTTGTTGTTGCACATTAGGATGTCTCCTGGGTGTTTCTGCATCAACTCGATCCATCCTCTCATGTATAGACTCCAATTCCGCCCTCGTCATATGCCGCATTTCTCCCATTAATGCTTGCAATTGAAGA
Source organism: Boesenbergia rotunda (assembly GCA_024364735.1). Taxonomy (NCBI): domain Eukaryota; kingdom Viridiplantae; phylum Streptophyta; class Magnoliopsida; order Zingiberales; family Zingiberaceae; genus Boesenbergia; species Boesenbergia rotunda. Next base: position 144,868 of record JAGFNQ010008250.1, read on the forward strand.
TTTGGAAGTTGTCTAGCGTTCTCAGTTATATCATCCTCTTGAATGTCGGACATTTTTGCAAAAAAATAGAAGAAACCTCACAAGCACTCCCTCTAGCGTTCTCAAGTTTAGGACACACTAATAGTGGTTTCACACACTCTCTTCTCTTTTTTTCACTCAATTGTGTCTCTTTAGTTCTTAATCATACTTCGAGAACAAATCAAAATATCATGTGACAATTCAGAGTAATCCAACCAAAACTTTAAGCAATGGCAGAAACTTTAGAGAAAAGAAAGAGCAAAAGATGACGAATACAAAGAAATAGAAGGTGAAACTACTTCAAGGGTTCAAAGTAACTTGACTTGCACCATCAACTTCTTCTTCTATTGAAATTTTTTTCTCCACGAATTTTTTTTTCTGTTTTGTTTTTTTTTTCAATATATCAAACAACAAGAAAAGATAAATTGAACACTTGCCTTTTGAAACGAAGCTCTAATACCAGATGATATGAACTCCACCAACAGACGTGATGGAACCCGAGACAAAGATGGATAGAACCCCAGGAACAAGATGACAAGAGTTTGAGCCTTTACCTGCAACTAAGACTGGCATGAACAATGACTACGAAAGAAGGAAACGCCACACCAAGATGGTGATAAATTTCGGTTGTTGAATGGCACGAGATAGACTCGATAAGTTCACAAGTTCCCTTAAGAACCAAGAGATCACAAAATGTTCACTAGGATGTTTACCAAAACCAAAAGTCTTTACAAATTCGGAATTCTCTCCTTATATAATGGGAGCAAGCAACTAAAGTACCTACATGCATGCATGCAAACAAATACAAGTACCCATTGTTGGTACAAGTCTCATTAGTGATGTCCTCCTCTAAATGTTTCAATGTTTGACAATATACTTAAGTCAGTGATACATTAAACAAGGGAAGGGTTAGTCAAGAAAGGTGTAACAAAGTGAAGAAAAGTCCTAGTTAACCTAGGCACTAAGACTTGGTGAGTGAAGCTGGGCAAAAGTCCTAGTGAGTGAAGCTGGGCACTAAGACCTGGCCTAGGGTTGGGCACGAAGACCTGGTTCAAGGAATTGGGCACGAAGTCCTGGCCAAGAGTTGGGCATCGAAGACCTGGTTCGGGGAATTGGGCATGAAGTCCTAGCCGAGGGTTGGGCACCGAAGACCTGGACCTAGGATTTGGGCACGAAGTCATGGTCCGAGGGATTGAGCAACTTAGTTAAGCGATGACTAAGGACAGAAGTAGAGATGGAGGTTCGAACGTCTCGAGGTCCGAGAGTATCGGAGGCTAAGCAAAAGTCCACCCAAATGGACTGGGTGGAAATCGTCTCCTGAAAGGAGTAGGTGAAAGGCGCGTTCCCGGGGGTGGGAACTTGCGTCGGTTCGACCTAGGGTTTCGTGGAAATCCAAAGTCAGAACCATCACGTTAAGGCTAAGATTGTGTGTATATTTGCTTTGTATTTGTATATCTTGCAGGTACCTAGAATGGAAGACAAAGCAAGCGAACAACACACAACGCGACTGGAAGGTTGGATGCCAGGCGCCCTGATGGTAGCCCACAACCAAGTGTCACGATGAGCCTCAAATTTAGGTATTTATAAGTTACTCGCGACGCTGCGACGATGACTAAGCTATGGAGAAGTTTCCGCTTTTACTTAATTCCCATCAAAAAATGAATGACTGTGATCATCCTCGCTTCATCAAACGATCAGATTTCCTCGGATTGAGCTCAGACCTTCCAGATCTCCATCAATGGTCAGGATCTGCTTCTCCTCAGCTCAGATCGATCTAATCTACAACGGATGGCTCAGATCTCCATGCCTCTTGAATGGATGGTTTAGACTTCTCTTAAGCTTGATCCAACGGTCAGATGACTTCTAATTGAGACCAAAGCTTCAGATCTTCATTTATGGTCTTGATTAACTCTATCCTGAGCTCGTATTGATCAGAAGCTGACAGATGGCTCAGATCTCACCGTTTCTTGATTGGACGACCCACATTCTTCCAATGCTTGATCGTCTTGATCTGAATCCAATTCTGACTCAAACTCGATCGAATCTGATCTAGGTCCATGATCATTCAATGCCTATAAAATTAGATTCAAATTTTAATGCCACAATATCTCAAATATAGAAAGAATTACATCCAAAAGCTAAAATAGCAATAATTCATAGAACTTAGTGTAAATACAAGATTAAACATGTAAAAAGGGATCAAAACATGGATTCGAGAGCCTAAATTGATTAACAAAATCATAATTATCAACTCCCCCACACTTGCTCTTGGGCGTCTCGCACAACTAACTAGTAAACTAATGATGTATCCCCCTAGATTATTCTCAATCATAGTTAGAAGTAATTGAAAGGAAATTACCTAGGGTTGTCAATTTTCAAAAATCTAAACTCAATGAACTAGAATCTTGTCCTTAGTCAACAACAAAGTATACTTCATCCTTTATGACTCATTGAGATGAATTAAACACACAAACCTCTCAAAGAAAATTTTAGTGGCTCTCTTCCTAAGTTCTACATTTTTGATGAAAATGAGCTCACTCAAACACAATCATGGTTCTTGCACTACCATAGGCTTGCTTATGCTCTACTCTCCACCATTATTCTTGAGTTGAAACCACACCTAACAAGGCTTATTGGAACAAGTTTAGGAAATATTGGATGATAAAAATGAAATAGAAGTTTAGTAAATGTAAAAGTTAAGAAAGTGGAAGACTTGGATACTAAAGAATGTAACCTAATGAACTTTACCCCTTAGATGATCCTCTCAATGAAATCAAAACTTAAAATTGAGCAGGGAACAAACATTGGCTCTGAAATTACTGAATTCGGTGATTCAACCTCTGCTGATCGGTCTGTGCTTCTCCTGAACGGTCAGAGTGACCGATCAGACACCTCCCTGATCGTTCTGGGGACCTACTGATCAGTATGAGCTGCTTATGATAGGTCTGTTTGACCGATCACAACCCTCCCTGATCGGATTGGTGACCGATCAGGGCACCAACAGAATGAAATGTGCAGCATCTGAAACTGTCATCTTCCTGGATTTTCCTTCCCAATCAGTAGCTAATTCTTAAGTTCAACCATCAACTTGTTCACATCTTCACATGCAGAAAACTAATCCACTCCTGACAATCCACTTCATGCTTCTTCTTTTATTTTTTTTCTTTTTCTGTTTTTCCGTTGCTCTCTTTTTTTTTTCTCTGCAGCCAAGTTTCTTTTACCCTTCTACTTTTCATCTCTTTTCTTTTTCTTTTCTTTGCCATCATTTCCAACTAAACTTCCAGTGGCTAGCCGAGTTTCCTCAAATCCTTACATATTTTTAAAGCTGTAGACAGAACTGTCAGCTTCCAAGTAGCCTAAAATTTTCAGAAACTTGCACCTTAAAACTTGGCAGGCTTGAAATGATGAAAATGACACAAGACATTTGCAATCAGTATAGTGTTACTCTTTTAGCTTAAGCTCTCATTTTGCGTGACTTCCTTCACTTTTGATTATGCAGCCAACCCACAGATTTCATTCCCAGTTTTTCCAGCATTTTCAGATTCAATTTACAATTGAATTGTACAGCTTCAATTTAGCTTCAATAGAAATGTTTCTGATTTCTTGCAATTGGTAGCAGCTCTTGGATACATGATTTTGATCTTGAGAATTGATGACAAGCCTTAGAATGGATGGATTGTTGTTTTTTAGATTGCTTGATACATCCAAGATATAACATTCGGCAACCTTCACAGCGTCATTGTCCCATTTCTCTTTTTTTTTTCTAAACTTTACAGCTCTTTTTTTTCTGCATTACATAGTAGTGGAGAGCTAAAGGCTTCATTTGGGATTAGACTTGGCACAATTTACTTGTAGGTTGCCAAATGCTTCACATTGTCCTCAATATTTGATAGACTCCTCAATAAAACTTATGCACCACTTTTCTAGCATCCAAAACAACCAAAACCTCCCCCACACTTAAACTTTTGTCCGTCTCGGGCAAAGTCGCATCAAGAAACAATCAAAAGCATCCAAGTCCATGGAAAAATATAGTTATGAACAGAAAAATAGGGGAAGGAAAATAGAATACAAAGTAGATAAACAAGCAATATTGCAAAAATTGATATAAAAGAGGAAACAAAGTGATTTACCTCTATAAATGTGGTCCAATCATAGAAATATAGTTTTGAAAGAATCTAAGCAAGTTCTAAAGTACAATCACATGTGTGTATCTCAAAAACACGGCCAATCCTCACTAGGTAAAAAGAATTCATCTCAAGTCATCAATCTAGAGTCCATAACTAAGTAGTACTCAAGTATCCAAGAATTTTCATCCATTGGCTCAAATCCTAAGTTTTAACAACCAAATTTAATTCACTTTCAAAGGATTCTAAAATGATATAAAGAAAATCTAGAGAGATACCTTTATTCCAAATCATGCAAGAAACAAGATGCCAAAAGGGATAAAATGGTATCTACAATGACTCTTTATTCACTCTACACTACCTAAGCATTTATTAGCAAGAACTCATTTTAAAACAAAAATTTACTGCTAGAAAATATAAAAATGGTATATACAATGAAATAAGAGTATAAGAAGGAACAAACTCCCCTTTAAGTTGGGTAGAGAGCACGGAGCATCCGTCTAGGTAGTGGGGTTGTTTGAGTGGTCGAGAGAGCTATCCTCACGTGATCAATATCATAGTACACTACTCTCTCCCTCATCAACTTCACATAAGTATATTCCGGTGGTCGGAGATGATTAAGGTACAAAATCCACTCTCTCATCAACTTCACATAAGTATGTTCCGGTGGTCGGAGACGATTAAGGTGCAAAATCCACTCTCGGAGTGATTTGCTACGAGTCAAAGTAAGCTCAACTCCTCCCACTGTATGCTCTTTGGAAGTCCTTCCGGGAGGTTGGAGGCTATTTAGTTGGAGCAACCACTCAAGAAGTCTACGACACCCTGCAAAATCATGAAAATGAAATTCCTCCCGCACGCATGCAGGGTAAGAAAGAAATGAAATACAATCAATCTCTAATAGAATGTATCAAGAAATGCATCACATCCAATTAAATCAACCTTATGTACCTCTATTAGTTTTTCTAAAAAATTAGGAGAAATACTTACCTTGTCGTGCTGAAAAATACATGAAGGTTCTACAAGAGTGGATGTAACTATGACCTCCTTCTGGTCAAGTAAAGGTTCCACCTCATGCTCAGGTTCTAGTGTACATACAACTAAAAAAGGTGATTCTTGGGTCCTTGCTCCCACCATGCAAGTCCCTACACTTTCATACCTATCCTATGAATCTCCTGATATGTCAATCAATATAGGTGATCCTTGGGGTTCAGTGTAATCCCCTACACCTAAAGAATCATCTCCAACTGCGAGTGAATCAGATATAACCTCCAATTCAACTGCCTCTGTAGCTAATGCATCCTCAGTCTCATCTGAACTAAAATATCCTATCTAAATATCAAGTGAAACTCTATCAGCAATTAAATCTGCATCAACAAACTCATCTAAAATACCCATGTTTATAATAGAATGATCCTCTCTGGGGTGCTGTGAGAAGGGTAAAGGGACTCTCGGTTCCTCCTCTTGGGCCGAAACTTTTGGAAGTGAATCTTGAGCAGGAATTTCATTTGGAGTAGCTGCTGATTGTACCCTGTTTTTGCTGATTTCTTCTTCTTTTTCCACCAAAATTGCAAGATCAATAGAAAAAGGACTTAGGCTTGAACTAGGGACACTTCCAACTGATGTAGAATCCATTTTGGGGCTGTTCTGAGTTGGAAAATAAGTTGCTAAAAATTTTTCAGAAAAATCAGCCCTTTGAGTGTTTGGACTCGATCCTTGAACTTGCATTTGATTCATCATACTAGCTAGTTGTCTAATGTGTCTTTCAATGTTTTGAAGAATGGAATCATTCTTTTGTTGTCCTTGTTGTAGTAAAATTTACTGTTGTTGTATGATTTGTTGCATTATCTCCTCAAGCTCTTGAAGTTGTGCGTCAAACTCACTAGAGTCCCCAAAGTCTCCTTGATCGGTATGGAACTCTTGTTGGCCTTGAAATGAAGCATTAGGTTGTTAAAAATTATGAGTAGGCTGTGAATTCTGAAAATGAAGTTGTTTGGGCTGATCAGACGAGTAACTGGGCTGTTGGAATTGCTGGAAATTGGTTTGATAACAAGCTGGATGTTGCTGGAAATTATTGCTCTGAAAATTCTGATTTTGAGGCTGTAATTGTTGATTGAAAGGCTAAAATTGTTGGGGCTGAAAATCCTGATTCTGAAACTGAAAATTCTGCTGGTATGGTTGGAAAGATTACTGTGAAGGTTGAAAAGATTGTTTGAAAGTCTGATTTGGTTGAAAACCTTGCTGATCTTGTTGGAATTAAGGCTGGAATTGCTGATCTGCTTGCTGAAAATGTTAATAAGGCTGCTAGAATGGTTGAAAAGATTGATTACCATGCTGAAAATTCTGGAATTGTGGCTGAGGTTGTTGTAGGGGCTGTTGAAATTGTTGAAAATTGAGTTGCTGAAAATTTGAAAATACTGATGTTCTGCCATGGGACTACTTGAATGAGTAGAAAAATTTTCAATAGCTTCAGAAACTCTTCCTTGATTTCATCCTAGCTCTGAATGTTCTCTCTATCTCAGGATCAAACTCCTCAACATCACCACCTGCAGTCCTAGTTATAAAACAAACAAAATGTCAGCAATTATATATAGAAAGATAAAGCAAATGAAGTAAAATCAGAAAATATGAAAATAAGCACAAGCTTAAATCAAACAAAGTCAACTAGTGCTCCCCGGCAATGGCGCCAAAAATTTGATGGTTGTTATTAAACCCAAATTAAACAAACTCAACTAGTGTATTTCCCGGCAACGGTGCCAAAAATTTGAATGGATGCCCACAACCAAGTGTCATGATAAGCCTCAAATTTAGATATTTATAAGTTGAAAACCCTTAGATCACAAAATTAAATGTAGTATAGGGGCCTCAAGTCGTATTTTTCCAAGGACTAGTTTAGGATGTTTAACTCAAGCTTGAATTTTTCGTTTGAGGTATTTTTGGGTTTTCAAATAAGATGGGGGTTTTTGTGCAATAAGGAATGAAAATACAGTTGAAACAGAATGAACTCAACTAAAGCAGAAATTAACTAGGAAATTGCCACAACTAAATTTAATCTTTTTAAAAACTAAGCACTTCAGATTATATTTCAAGGACTAAAATTGAATGCAGGAAATTTGTAGCTAATTGGAAAAGTTGAATAGTCTGAAACAAATCTTGCAAAGGAACAAGGCTGAAATGTAGCTGACCTCAGCCTGATCGGTCAACAGACCGATCAGATACAAGTCTGATCGGTCACACAGATCAATCAGATACAAGTATTCAGTAACGAGCAAGTATTCAGAATCGAAACAATTGAAACAACTAAACAAGCATTCAGAAACTAAGATTGTAGGAAATAAACATCCGATTAGTGACTTCCCAAGGTCTCCTTCTTGCCGTCACACAAGAGCTGAGTCAGAGACCCTCTAGCTCGAAAACCAGCGAGATCCAACTCCCGTGCGTAGTTTAGTTGCAGCTTGGTTGCGCGATCTGAAACCTCCTCCGATCTCTTCCCCCTTGATGATTTGGATTGCGAATGTGGCTCAGGAACCATCATAACACTTCAGAGAACCCCTCTGAGTCCTCCGATTGATGAAGACGATCAAACAGGGATCGATCGGATGAAGCAAGCTCTCAGCGAAACCCTCACCTGAGCTTCCAGAGATGAAATTGAGTTGCAAACTTCTTGGGAAATTGACCTCGATGATTCAAAACCTTGAACAAGTTGGATCGGCCGTGCACGATCAGAGAAGAAACTGTGAAAATAGATGAAGAACAGAGAAGAAACTCGCAATGCTGCAACGACGACTGAGCTATGGAGAAGTTTCCGCTTTTACTTAATTCCCTTAAAAAATGAACGGCTGTGATCATTCTTGCTTCATCCAATGGTCAGATTTCCTCAGATTGAGCCCAAACCTTCCAAATCTCCATCAATGGTCAGGATCTACTTCTCCTCATCTCGGATTGATCTAATCTGCAACGGATGGCTCAGATCTCCCTGTCTCTTGAATGGATGGTTTAAACTTCTCTTAAGCTTGACCCAACGGTCAGATGACTTCTAATTGAGACCAAAGCTTCAGATCTTGATTTATGGTCTTGATTAACTCTATCTTGAGCTCGGATTGATCAGAAGCTGACAGATGGCTCAGATCTCACCGTTTCTTGATTGGACGGTCCACATTCTTCCAATGCTTGATCGTCTTGATCCGAATCCAATTCTGACTCAAACTCGATCCAATCTGATCTAGGTCCATGATCATTCAAAGCCTACAAAATTAGATTCAAATTTTAATGCCACAATATCTTAAATATAGAAAGAATTGCATCCAAAAGCTAAAATAACAATAATTCATGGAACCTAGTGTAAATACAAGATTAAGCAAGTAAAAAGTGATCAAAACATAGATTTGAGAGCCTAAATTGATTAACAAAATGGTAATTATCATGCCCCCATTGACGGTGGAGCCTCAATGAATGAGGCAAAATCCAGTCTTCATCTAGGCGCCCCCATTGAAGGAGGCGCTTCAATCAAAGGAGGCAAACAACCACTTCATTCAGGCGCCCCAAATGATACAGCCGCCCCGGTTGAAAGCTGTATTTGCTACTGCGAGTTCAAAGCAGAGATAAGCTTTGACTGGGTTCATTGAGGCGCCTGGGAGGTCCAGGGCGCCCTTGTCAAGAGGTTTATCTGCTGCGACGAGTTCGGTACGGAGATAAGGTTTGACCAAGCCCTTTGAGGCGCCTCGGAGATCACAGGCGCCCCAATGAAGCCTATAAAAGGGGCTTTGACCCCAAGGCTCAAGACAAAACTTCAAGAATCATTCTGAGCACTCCAAACACAAGAAACGAGCTAACGACGAAGCTCTGCGACCAAGGAGGCTCTGGGAGGAAGTGCGCGGCACTTCGGAGATCCGGATCGGCCGAGTCTTCGATTCTTTTCATTTGGTTTGATTTACTTTCCGTACTCAATTTTGTTAAATACTTTTTGATTGTAAATCTTCCATTGTAAGATGGGTTTCTCTGCCTCCGGAAAGTCCGGAAAGGAGACCATTAGTGGACCGGCGTTCCCGTGCTTAGACCTTGGATGTACTAACCCTGGGGGGTTGAGAACCAAGTTAAAATCCCGTGTGCAATCCCGTGCTGCACTAACTCTGAGTCTAGAACGAAGATCAGAAAGAAGTTTTTCTACGAAGTTTCCGCAAGATTTTTTACGGTCGATATTCACCCCCCTCTATCGACGGCACCGGTCCTACAATTGGTATCAGAGCCAGACCGCTCTTCACCTGACTAACCGCCAACCGAGCAAAGATGCCAGGAGTTGAGGGGGAGCCCAGGGGTGAATCAGGTACAATTTTATTTAAATGTCAGTTTTTGAATTACATATTATATGTTTCATGTGCAGGGAGAGAGGGCACTATAAAAATCAGTGTCCTACTTGTAAGACTCGATCTACACCACCAGAAGCAAAAGTACGGACATTACAAAAATTAGTGTCCGACAAAGGTACGCAGAATTTACGTTCCGAAAACATTTCGAATTCCTGCACTGTCAAATGATAAATTAGGTAATTTTTCTGATAAATTAGAATTATTGCACAGTCAAGTAACTATCTTGACTGACCAATTAGAAAATGTACATAATGCTAAAATATCAGAAATGAACTTTGTAATCCTTAATGTCAATTCGATAATTTCTAAAGTAAATTCTGAAATTAAATCTGCAAATTCAAATTCTGATAATTTTACTTCTATAAATTCTAATAATTTTAATTCTATAAATTCTGATAATTTTAATTCTAAAAATCTTAAGGATAATATTGAAATTATCTCTGAAAATCTTAAGGATAATATTGAAATTATCTCTGAAAATCTTAAAGATAATATTGAAATTATTTTTGAAAATCTTAAGGATAATATTGAAATTAATTTTGATAATCTTAAGGATAATATTGAAATTAATTTTGATAATCTTAAGGATAATATAGAAATTAATTTTGAAAATCTTAAGGATAATATAGAAATTAATAATCCTGAAATTAATGTTGAAATTCTTGAGATTACTCCTGAAAATATCAAAATAATGCTAAGGATAACCTTGAGGATATTGAAAATGAAATCCTTTTAGATAATGATCTAATTATTTCCCTGGATAATCCTAAAATATTAACTAGTGGCCCAAACTATTCCACCTACTGTGAGGATATTGAAGGATATAATTATAAGGATGAGGAGGAGATAGAGTTATCTGAGATCAAGGCTATAGTTAATAAAGTTCACAAACATTCAAATAAATCAGAATTATTAGAAAAACTTAAAAAGATAAATAATGAAGAAATAGTAAAGGAATCAGAAAATTTTGAAATAATGAAAATGATGAAATTAAATCCACAACTTTTAACCAACCCAGAAATATTGAAACTTAAATCAAGATAAATGTTAAAAAACTTTAATTAAATTTTAATTAATTTTTAAACCTTAATTAATCCTTTATTTAACATTAATTAATTCTTAATATTTAATTCGTAATTAATTAATTAATTTTAAGTTAAATCTAATTTTAAGTTAAATCCTAATTAATTAATACTTAATTTAATTCATTATTTCAACTTTAATTAATCTTTCATTATTTCAACTTTAATTAATCTTTAAATATTTCAACTTTGATTAATCTTTAATTATTTCAACATTAATAATTCTTAATTAATTTAATTTTAAATAATTCTTAATTAATTTAATTTTAAATAACTCTTAATTAATTCAATTTTAAATAATTCCTTCTTAATTTAACTTCAATTGATTAATTTAACTTCAAATTTGTTTCAATTAACTCAACATTAATAAATCTTTATTATTTCAATATCAATTAATTCTTAATCAATTTAACTTTTATTAAATCTTAATTAATTCAACTTAAATCCAATTAATTCTTAAATAACTTAAACTGCAACCAAATAAAATGCTACCTAACTGAGGTCCTTAATTTAATAAAACTAAATATGTCAAAGTCGGTTAACATATTCGCGGGTTCACACGACATGTATCAAATCGGGAATTTGATGCATCGTTAAAAACATAATTAAATATTTTGACTTGTTTGAATCATGCATTAATGTCATGGACATTTATCTGCTATTTCTTTAAAATTTATGTCACGTAATTAATGTTTAATTTTATGCATAATTTAGAACGGTTATAGGAAAAAGGATAGTTGAAACTTGAACAACCTAGTATTAGGTGGAGGTGAGATGATAGTACGTTAAGGAAGCCCTTCTAATAAGGTCAAGTATATTCTACTTGATTTGTTTAGTCTGGTGGAACTAGCCTAAGCTACCGATCCAAGACTTAAACTAGTTAGACCAAAATTTTTCAAGAAATAACTTGAAAATGAATTTTCGGTAAAAGACTTTGTCAAGGAAAGGGTTGATGCTCCAATAAGGCTACGGCCAAAGAAGGCCTCTGTGCCTTGTCAAGACCTGGAAGCCAATTACCGAAAATCAAATTTGAATCTAACACAAGTTTCAATTAAATCTTAGATTTAATAATAAATTAAGAAAAATAATTCAAGCATCTCACAATGCACCAATAAGGCAACCATGCTTGCTGTAATCAAACATCTAGAATGGGTGAGATGTTAAGGATTAATAAATTGAAAAATATTTTTCAAAATTGTCTTTCAAAATTGTTAGAATATTTTTCTAAAAACATATTTTCAAAATAGTGCTTTAACACAATAATGTTTTTATGAATTTCATGATTGTCTGATTGCTTATACATATTATAGATTTTCAAAAAATTATATTCTTTTGAAAATTTGTTTGACCTACACAATTAGACACAAGCCTCTTAGGTTAACACTAAAGTCCCCTAAGACACTTAGATAGAGTCAAACGGTACAGGGAGAGTGTTTTATTTGTTTTAAATTTTTTTGCTTTAAAAATCATTATACTTTAAAATGACCTTCTAAAACTGTGCCTTAATTACTATCACTTATGTTTTCGAAAATGCTTATGCTTTAAAAGTTATTCATATTCCAAATTAAATTGTTTAAAAACTTATCTTCTTAAAAAATACCATATTGTCATTCAAAGTTGTCCTTTTGATTTTGATAAACCCTAAAGACACAGAGGAAGTCTACTTAATGATCTACAAGGTCTCCGAGAATGTGTCAAATTTAGGGGGAGTCTAAATAAAAAAGAAGTTATTTTTAACAAATATTTTCTTTGACAATTACTTTTTGAAAATTATCAGATAATTCTTTTGGTCTGAACCAAACCTTAAGACTCAGAGGAAGAGTACTTGTAGTCAACAAGCTTCCTAGAATTGGGTCAGGTTTAGGGGGAGGTCAAATTATAATAATTATTGAACATTTTGAAATATTTTTTTTTGCACTATATTTCCAAAACAATTTTAACACATAAGTAAGTGTTTCTTTCAAAATACTATTAGTTTATTTTCAAAAATTTCTTTTGTGGCTTATAAAATCTTTTTGAAATACTTTTTGAAATAATATTTACTTGGGTTGGAGAATTTCCAGGACACTTAGGAAAAGGTCCTTGTAGTTAACAAGGTTTCCTAAGATTGTGTCAGACTGGAAAATAAACTAAGTCAAGTAAAATATTATATTTTTTTAAAAAAACCATAATATTTTTCAAAGTACTTATATTTTTCAAAAGTGCATAATGTCTTTTCAAAAGTACTTATATCTTCCAAAAGTGCATAATATCTTTTCAAAAAAAAACTTATATTCTTCACAAATATCTTTCAAAAGTACAAATCTTTCAAAATACTTTTCAAAAGTACTTGCACTTTTCAAAGCTCATAGTATTTATTCAAAAGTTATGCATTTTCCAAAAGTGCCAGACATCTCTCAAAAATACTAGTATTTTCTCAAAAAGTGCAAAATTTCTTTCAAAATACTAACATTTTTTTAAGTGTTCTTCAAAATGCACTCTTTGTCAAATGAAAATATTTTTATAAGTGCAAATTGTTTTGGAAAATTTTTTCTATGCCAATAGTTTTCAAAAAGTGCAAAGTACTTAGTTTTTTGCTTCTTGCTATGCTTTCAAAAATTATACTAAGTACTTTCAAAAGAAAATCTTTTATTCATTGTTGGTGCAATTATTTTGGTCGATTTTTTTGATGTATGACAAAGGGGAGAGTGAGAGCTTAAGTTAGAAAATTTTTGTTTCTTCCCAAAGGATAAATGAAAATCAAAATTTTTTCAAAAAGGGAGAGTGAGCTTATCTTAGAAAAGAAATGGATTTCTCCCAAAGATCAAAATATACTTTCAAAACTTAGATTATTTTTTTTCAAGGTTTAGCCCATTTTAGCCAATCTAACTTAAGATATTGTCAAACATCAAAATGGGGGAGATTGTTGGTGCAAGTCGCATCAGTGATGTCCTCCTCTAAATGTTTCGATGTTTGACAATATACTTAAGTCAGTGATACATTGATCCAGGGAAGGGTTAGTCAAGAAAGGTGTAACAATGTGAAGAAAAGTCCTAGTTAACATAGGCACTAAGACCTGGTGAGTGAAGCTGGGCACTAAGACCTGGTGAGTGAAGCTGGGCAAAAGTCCTGGTGAGTGAAGCTGGGCACTAAGACCTGGCCTAGGGTTGGGCATGAAGACCTGGTTCAAGGAATTGGGCACGAAGTCCTGGCCAAGGGTTGGGCACCGAAGACCTGGTTCGGGGAATTGGGCATGAAGTCCTGGCCGAGGGTTGACCACCGAAGACCTGGACCTAGGATTTGGGCACGAAGTCTTGGTTCGAGGGATTGAGCAACTTAGCTGAGCGATGACTAAGGACAGAAGTAGAGACGGGTCGAGGTTCGGACGTCTCGAGGTCCGAGAGTATCGGAGGCTAAGCAAAAGTCCACCCAAATGGACTGGGTGGCAACCGTCTCCTGAAAGGAGTAGGTGAAAGGCACGTTCCCGAGGGTGGGAACTTGCGTCGGTTCGACCTAGGGTTTCGTGGAAATTCCGAAGTCAGAACCATCACGTTAAGGCTAAGATTGTGTGTATATTTGCTTTATATTTGTATATCTTGCAGGTACCTAGAATGGAAGACAAAGCAAGCGAACAACACACAACACGGCTGGAAGGCTGGATGCTAGGTGCCCCCGTTGAAGGAGGTGCCTCAATGAATGAGGCAAAACCCAGTCTTCATCCAGGAGCCCCCATTGAAGGAGGCGCCTCAATCAAAGAGGCAAACAACCAATTCATTCAGGCGCCCCAAATGATACAGGTGCCCCGGTTGAAAGCTGTATTTGTTGCTGAGAGTTCGAAGCAGAGATAAGCTTTGACTGGGATCATTGAGGCACCTGGGAGGTCCAGGGCACCCTGGTCAAGAGGTTTATCTGTTGTGACGAGTTCAGCATGGAGATAAGGTTTGACCAAGCCCTTTGAGGTACCCTGGAGATCACAGGCACCCCAATGAAGCCTGTAAAAGGGGCATCGACCCCAAGGCTTAGGACAGAACTTCAAGAATCATTCTGAGCACTCCAAACAGTAGAAATGCGCTAATGACGAAGCTCTGCAACCAAGGATGCTCCGGGAGGAAGTGCGCGACACTTCGAAGATCTAGATCGTCTGAGTCTTTGATTCTTTTCATTTGGTTTGATTTACTTTCCGTACTCAATTTTGTTAAATACTTTTTGATTGTAAATCTTGCACTATAAGATGGGTTTCTCCGCCTCCGGAAAGTCCGGAAAGGAGACCATTAGTGGACGGGCGTTCCCGTGCTTAGGCCTTGGATGTACTGACCATGGGGGGTTGGGAACCAAGTAAAAATCCCGTGTGCAATCTGTCTTTCGTTTTGTTCTGTTCCTTTTTATTTGCCGCTGCACTATCTCTGAGTCTAGAACGAAGATCCGAAAGATAAGTTTTTCTACGAAGTTTCCGCAAGATTTTTTACGGTCGATATTCACTCCCCCTCTATCGACGACACCGGTCCTACACCCATGTTGCATGCAAGCATTTAATCACTTAGAAACCCAAAAAAAAACTCCAAGTCTCCATACTTTTGCATGCATGAAATTAAATAACTTAGAAACCCAAAATCCCAAGTTTCCATACTTCTTTTCTCCTTTCCCTTTTCCAACCATCATGCTAGGGATGAGTCATGGCTGAATAAGACCGATCACATGGGTTGATTTGTACTTGGGCTTAACTTGGTTTCTCGTTTCTCATAGCCAGGCCATTGTTTTTGGATTAGCCCGTTTAGTGCTTCCTTAAAACGCTTTGCTTGAAGTCTTGTAATTGGCCCTTTAGGAAGTGACAAAAAATCTCCTACAGTTTTAACCCGATCTTGATGAACAACTCCTTGGTCTACATCATTATTTTAGTGAGAAATTGAGTGGAGCAGTTTTGAACTATTCCACTTATGACAAAGAGATGTATGTATAGGTGAGAGCTTTAGAGACTTGGCAGCATTACTTGTGGCCCAAGGAGTTTGTCATTCACACTGATCATGAATTATTGAGGCACTTGAAGAGCCAAAGTAAGTTGAATAGACGTCATGCGAAATGGGTTGAGTTCATTGAATCATTTCCTTATGTGATCAAGTATAAACGAGGTATGGAAAATACTATTGCAGATGCTTTATCTCGAAGGTATACCTTGCTCTCTACTTTGAACACTAAATTGTTAGGATTTGAATACATTAAAGATCTATATTCTAAAGATCCTGACTCTGGAAATGTATTTGAAGTTTGTGAGCATGCTGCATTTGGGATGTTTTATAGGCATGAGGGATTTCTATTTAGGGTTAATAGGTTATGTGTGCCTAACTGTTCATTAAGGGAATTATTAGTCCAAGAAGCCCATGGTGGGGGACTAATGGGACATTTTGGAGTGAAAAAACCCCTAGATGGTTAGTTATGGTTTTTGGTGTAGGTCATTCACGAATAGCCTTAATCTTCTTCTCAACAACTGCTATTCCCTTAGCACTAACAATATAACTAAGAAACTCAATCTAATTAGTTCAATAAGAATATTTTTGAATATTAGCATACAACTTTTCATTTCGCAAAACAATTATAACATTTTGTAAATGATTTAGATGCTCTAAATTTTTGCTATAAATCAAGATGTCACCAAAATAACAACAACAAAATTTCCAATAAAAGCACACAAAATATGGTTCATTAACCTCATGAAAGTACTAAGTGCATTTGTAAGCCCAAAGGACATTACTAACCATTCGTACAAACCATACCTAGTCATAAATGCAATTTTCCATTCGTCTCCCTCACACATGCAAATTTGATGATAGCCCGACTACAAATCAATTTTAGAGAAAATGCAAGAGCCATCACGGTTGCTGAGTGACTGAGTGGACAGGATGCAGGCGTGAGACCACCCCCTACCCCATGTATATATGAGGGAGCGTCGCTCTCATCTCCTCTAGTCTATGGAAAGAGAAGAGATCTCTGTCTGCTACCAGGCTTCGGATCCACTACCCTTGAGCAGTCGAACGGAGCAATATAAAGAAAAACCACACCCAACGGTATCCACTAACCCATGAGTGGTCGTGCGTACATATCATGTACCGGAAGACGATAGGCTCAATCACAAGGGAGTTGTTGATCGCTGGCATGCAACAATGCTGGGATGGTGCATGACTCTAAACACATGCAACCCCTCTCGGTCATCATACATAACTCAACATAACATGCACCGGTCGATCACAAGTATAATAACCTAACCATCATGCATTTAGGTGCACATGCAAGTAATAACAGAAATCAAACCAATGCATATATCAAATGACATGCCGCCATAACCCAATCATTCTATATCCAGGCACACGTGCAAGTATGACTAGAAGCAATCAATGCAACCAAACAGTGGTATGAGATTCTATATCTACAAACTCATGTCATACCAAAGATATACTAAATCAGATAATAAATAAACCTGACTGTATAGAAGGAAAACCTAGGTCATATCCAAGGTCAATGAACTTGTAGCAGATTTAAGGTAAATGAACCTGCTACAATAAAAATAAATAGCCATATATAAAGATAAAGTGGAACTACAGATACAAGCAAGAAGTACCCGCTTTTCATGCAAAATGCATCAATAATGAACAGTCATCCTCTAGGGTTTCGATGTTTGACAATATACTAATGTTAGTGACAATATATTAGACAATATATTAAGGATGGACAAAGTGATCAAGGGTTAAACCAAACAGGACCTTAAGTTTGGTAAGGTAAACCCAAGTTTTGATCAGGTTGACAAAGGGTTAAGCTAAATAGGATCTGATGTTTGGCGGATAAATAGAACCCAGGATTGAGATTATATTTACCTAAAGATTGGACGAAGTCTAGTCAAGATCATGATGACTAGCAAAGGAGTGATTATGGTGAACTAAACCCTGGTGAGTGAAGCCGGGTCCTAGCAAGGGAAGCTAGGTGAAGGAAATCCTAGTGAATAAAGCTAGGTGAACTAAATCCTGATGAGTGAAGTTGAGTCCTAGTGAATAAAGCTAGGTAGACTAAGTCTTGGTGAGTGAAGCTGGGCACGAAGTCTTGGTCCGGGGGACTGAGCACTAAGTCCTGGTCGGGGATCAGGCAACGGAGTCTTTTCCGAGCGAGGATTGCGGACAGAAGTAGAGACGGGTCGAGGTCGGATATCTCGAGATTCGTGTTCTCAAAGGCCGAGCAAAAGTCCAGCTGGAGGTCTCGGTTGACAAAAGCTTTAGTCGAGCGGGAATCACAAACAGAAGTAGAGACGGGTCGAGGTCGGATGTCTCGAGATTTGAGTTCTCGGAGGCTGAGCGAAAGTCCAATCGGAGGTTCCGGTTGGCAAAGGTAACTTTCCAGTGTGGAGTAGGTGAGGACGCGTTCCCCGGGAAAGGGACACATTAGGGGTCGGTTCGACCTAGGGTTTCGGGTGAAATCCAAAGTCAGAACCAATCAAGTAAGGCTAAGATTTTTTATATGTTTGTCTTGTGTTTGTTGTCTTGTAGGTACCTGGAGTTGGAGGTAAGATAGGAAAGCAAACGTAGGAGAAAACGCACCTGGGAAGACCCTTCATGGGCTCCTGACTTGAATCAGGCGCCCAAGACAGGTTGGGCGCCCCAGTTGGGGCCCTCCAGGTGCCTGGCAAGCTAGGTGCTTGTGGCTTCCCAAGCTCCTGGGAAGGTCCCAGGCGCCTGGGAAGGCAGTTTCTATGATTGCTATGATTTCGATGCAATGGATGAGGTTTTGACCGACATGTGGCAGGCGCCCAAGACCTCACAGGCGCCCGTGAAGCTTCTATATAAAGGGGTTCGACCCCTTATTCCAGATCATCAATTTTCACATCCGCTAAAGCGTTTCGTGCGAAGCAAAAGTGCTCAAAGCGAAGCTCTGCGACCAAGGAGGCTCCAGGAAGAAGTGCGTGGCACTTCGGACTTCCAGATTAACTGGATCTTCAATTTTCTTTTGGTTTGCTTTTTATTTACGTACTAAATTTATTTATTCTCTGTTTGTACTTCAAATTATAAGACGGATTTCTCCACCTCCAAAAAGTAGAATTGAGGCAATTCCTTGTAAGTGTTCGTGGACCATACGAATTTCCAAGGGTGTTAGGATAAAAGATAGGAATTCAAGACAAAAAAAGTGCAAATTGCAGAATTAAAAACTTAAAGTAAGTGCTAAAAGGAAATTTACTAGAATTGAATCTAGGCAAAATTGAGGATAATGCGGAAATGAAAGATAGCAAAATGTGAATTAAATAGCAGAAAGGAATGTTGCCAGAACTTAATCTAGGCTGCCAGAATTGAATCTAGGCAAACTTAAAGGAAATGAGAGTACTTGAAATAAGAGCTGAAAGGAAAGTTGCCAGAAGTTAATCTAGGCTGCCAGAATTGAATCTAGGTAAGCTTTAAAGGAAATGCGAGTACTTGAAATAAGAGCACAAAGGAATGATGCCAGAAGTTAATCTAGGCTACCAGAATTGAATCTAGGCAAACTTTATAGGAAATGCGAGAACTTTAGATAAGAGCTGAAAGGAAAGTTGCCAGAACAGAATTGAATCTAGGCAAGCATTAAAGGAAATGGGGAAAATAAGTTTGCAAACAAATTCTCTACTTCTTTTTTTTCACCCTCTTTTCTTGCTTTTTTCGGCTTGTCTTGCTTTTCTTTTTTCTTTCTTTTTTTTTGCCGAAAATTACAATTTTTTTTTCTCCTTTTTTTTTTGTTGGAGAGCAACAAAGCAAGAAAGGCTTAAGTAAAAGAAAAGAAACAAAAATAAGATAGAGACTCAAGAACACAACGAGAAGGATAACCAAATCGATTTAGAAAACTAAGGCTCTGATACCAAATGATGTGAACCCAATAAGAAGAAGTCTTAAGAACACACAACAAATGGAAGAAAGAGAGAAAGATAGTCTAAATCGAAAAGATGGAGAATGAAAGAAGAACCTTGACCCAATGCTTAGGAAAGCACGAACCTTGGTATAGAAGAAGAAGAAGATAGACGCCACAACCTTGGGATGGAGGTTGATAAGTCTTGAACGCCACAAGGGGATGCCTTGATAAGTTCTAGTTCAATGAAGAACTAACAAGTGAGAGCCTCACCATGTGGTAGATTGAAATAAGCCAAAAGTTCCATGTGTGGCCACCACCCCCTTAATTTATAGCTATAGGGTGACCTAAAAACCCTAAAAGGCCAAAAGGAAGTCCATTTAGTAGAGGCCTATGTAGGCTACAAAGCCATATTGAGCTCTTGGCACCATTACAACCCAAATAATTAGAAAACAGTTCATCTAATTTAATTTTGGAGAGGTCCCTTGAAACCTTGCATGCATCTACCATAGATGCCCACAAGGTGTTTCTCGGGAAAGCGTTAAGAGCGTACCTTATCAGGTCACGGTTTTCTACCTTGTGACCGATTGTGTGTAGTCCGTTCATTAACTCTTGAATTCTGGCGTGGACCTGGGCTGCTGTTTCATTGTCATTCATCTTGATCGTGTACAGCTTGTTCAGGAGGAGATCTCTCTTGCTGATTCGAGTATCTGAAGTTCCTTCGTGCAGCTCGATCAGCTTACCCCACAGCTCCTTTGCACTGTTGAATGGTCCTACTCGATTCAACTCTTCCTTGGTCAGGCCGCATTGAAGTGTCTGGGTTGCTTTGGCATCAGCTTCAATTTTTCTTTTCAGAGTGGTATCCCACTCAGCGTAAGACTGTGACACTCCTTCAGCATTCTTTGGAATCTCCAGTCCGGACTGGATGATTATCCACATGTCCACCTGAGTTTTCAGGTGGACCTCCATCCGACTTTTCCAGTAGGAAAGTCCTCCCCACTGAAAAGTGGTGGTCTGACTGTGCTGAATCCTTCTTGCATGGCCATTTATCTGAAAATAAGAGAAAAAAGGAAAGAAATATCCCAAGACTTGGTCTTGGATTAGTAGTGCGGGAAGAAAAAGAAATTTTATCGAGGGTATTGCACCGTTCTCGATTAACAATAAAAATTCGTAAAAGAAAATAAAAATCGAAGAAAATCTGAAAAATTCTCAAATTGGTGGTTGCACCAAATTTGAGCTACCCTGCTCTGATACCACTTATTGGATCGAGAGAAAATGATAGAGGGGGGAGGGTGAATATTGTAAATCGTTTCGGATTTAGAGAGAGAATGCACAGCGGAAAATTAACACAAAAACCAAACGCAAACACAGGGATTTACTTGGTTCGGAGTCGCGGTCGACTCCTACTCCAAGGCCCACGGTCCTTGACCGTTTACTGCGGGCAATACTATAATCGTGCAAAATCTTACAAACAGTTGTACAGAAGTAAGTGCAGTAAGAATACAATTAAGAATTGACTCTTCGTTACCGACGCCCAGTGTAGATCGTTCTTCGGTGCGTAGGGTCGTCATCGGCGCTAGAATCTCGAGATGGAAGATTTCTGGAGCAGAGGGCCTGAGTTGAAGAGCGTATTGGTGTTGGAAAACTTATTGTTTGAAGCCTTAGGGTCGAGGGGCTATTTATAGCCTCTTGGGGTGCCCTGAACATTGGGGGCACCCCCCCACATGTCAGCCGATCCGAACAAGTCTCGGTCAGCCCTTATCCCACTTGAATAGGGCTGAGAGTTGACTGGGGGCGCCCGGGACGCAGGGGGCGCCTGGGTTGACTCGGTCCGCTGGCTTGACTGTATTCGCTTCGTTGGCTTGTGCCCGAGGCGCCCGAGGCATCCGGGGCGCCCTGGAGCACGGGGGCGCTCGGGATCATGGGGGCGCCCCCCCCAGTGAGCTTCCGAAGCGTTCTCTTGCTTTACTTGTTTTGCTTTGACCTTGGGGGCGCCCGGGACCTCCGGGCCGCCCTACTCAGCTGCTGCCTCTCTCCCTTGAGGCGTTCTGAGCTGCAGCGACTCGTTCCTTTGGTCCTGCATCCAGGGTTAGTTGCAAATACAATAAAACAAGAATATGTTACGATTATACAGCCTTAGCTATCTTGGTTCTGACTTTGGGTCTCCAAAATGGAACCCTAGGTCGAACCGACGCCTACTGTTCCCTTGACGGGGCACGCATCCTCACCTACTCCTCTCTGGAGATTTTACCTGTTGCCAACCGGCTCCTCCGTTGGACTTTTGCCCAGCAGTCCTTCGCCAGATCTTCAGTACCAAGCAGTCCTTCTCCTGGTGCCTAGCAGTCTTTCGCCAGGTGCCTAGCAGTCCTTCGCTAGGGCTTTGTATCCTGGCATTCCTTCGTCATGTGCCTAGCTGTCCTTCGCTAGGGCTTTGTCTCCTGGCATTCCTTCGCCAGGTGCCTAGCAGCCTTTCGCTAGGACTTTGTTTCCTACACACTTAATGAGCATGTTAGATAAACATAACATCTTAACTTTTGAACCCTTTGCCATTATCAAAACACAGGTTCGACTTGGGTGCTGTCTACACCAACAATTGATCTACCTCACCATCCCCCATTTTTAAATATGGGCTCCACCTATTATGAGTACAAGAACTCCCCGTGTTTAAGATATCGAATATCCGTTAATTAATTAAATTACTGAAATTTACTTAACTAACATCTAACTTCTTGAGTAGTACTACTCAATCATATCATCATGTCGGACCAAGTCCACCTGCAGGATTTAACATGATAAATTTTATGAACTCCTCAAGGGGACATCATCAACCCGACTTACCAAGACACAGTTTTCTTCTATAATCAACGGCACACCATGTAAATAATATTAGTTCCCAACTTACCGGGTCTATCGATTTAACAAATAAATCTCACCCATTGGTAAATCAAAGAAATAAATATTAAATACATGTGCCCGTTATTATATCGGGATAAAGAGTATGTACTTCATAATATCTAAGGTCTGATTCAATTATATAGTCAGTATAAATTGAATCACCTCTATATCGGTCCTACTCAATACACACAAAGTGTACTAGTGTAATTCTATGGTCAAGATAAACCAATACCAAATTACACTACAACCATCTCGGTTGTGAGCCTCTACTTATACTCTACTAGGGACTGATAACAAGATCTTCTGTGTGACACCACACACCATGTTATCTACAATGTAAAGTATTAGACAATATGCACATAACTAATATAAATATGCAAACAGTGATCATGTGATTCTCTTTCAAAATATAGATGTCTATATAAAAGCAAGGCTTTTAGTATACATCCTAACATGAACTGCTTCTGGTTTCAACCCCGCTCTTTGGCTTCATTGGATACTGAGTACAGCCGATAGGGCAAATTACCCTATCGCTGTCGTTGGGCAGTGACACTCTGGAGAGGACGAGGAGGACTCCCTTCCTGGTCGTGGAGGCTCCCTCACCCTACAACGCCATCTTGGGACGCCCGACACTCAACATATTCCAGGCGGTGGTCTCGGTCTACCACCAGAAGATTAAGTTTCCGGTAGGCGATCAAGTGGCCGAGGTTATGGGAGACCAGTTGGTGTTTCGGCGATGCTACAGCGGGGAAGTCATATCAGAGTCCCGCAAGAACTCGAAGTCTCATGAAGCCCTGCAAGTTGATCTTGTCGACCCACGAGAGGAGGAAGGACGTATAGAAGAACGGTGGGAGGTTGAGAGCGAGGAGGTCCAGATTCACCCTCTCCTCCAGATTCACCCTCAACAGACAGGGGGAGTTATGAGGATCGCCACCGACCTCGCACCGAATCTAAGAAGCCATCTTATAGACTGCCTGTAGAGCCATTGAGACGTCTTCACCTGGGTTGTCAAGGAAATCAAAGGGGTCCCCCAGCTCTAGCCATGCATCACTTGCATGCCATCCCTGGAACTCGGCCGGTGAAGCAGAGGCGAAGACACTTTGCACCAGAACATGACAAGGCTATCAGAGAAGAAGCCAACAAGCTGTTAAGAGCCGGGCACATAAGAAAAGTTCAATTCCTGGCTAGGTTAGCTCTATATTGATTTTCGTGATTTGAATAAAGCTTGCTCTAAGGATTGTTACCCTTGTCTCGAATAGACCAGTTAGTAGATTCTACGGTCGATTGTGATTTCATTTCGATGTTGTATGCTTATCAAGGCTACCATCTAGTTCCACTCGATCCCGAAGGCTAGGAGAAAGTCAGCTTTGTGATAGCGATGACACGTATTGCTATAATGTCATGCCTTTCGGATTGCGCAACGCTGGGGCAACTTATCAGCGGATGATGGACAAGATCTTCAGGCATCAGATCGGGAGAAACATCGAAGTGTTGTGGATGATATCCTGGTCAAGACTAACAAATCAGAATGAACCACCTTTAGCCTGGATAGACATAGCAGTACACAAATCAGAATTAACCAACTCTAACACATCTTTAGCTCTATACCCCTTGGCCTTGAAAGACCTCTTGGTCATCTTACCTTCCAAGCAAGATTCACAGGTTAGGAAATCTTCCACCACCAATGAACCTAATGGCCCATCAGCTATCAACCTTTGAATCCTACTAAAGTTAATAAGACCAAGTCTTAGATGCCAAAGATATATTTGGTTCATCTTTGAAGGTTCTTTTCTCTTATGGTTAGACAATGAGTTATTTACTTCTATTTGCATCGTGGGAGATTTTGGTTTAAGGGTGTACAAATTGTCAATCAACACACCTGAATAGATAATCTATCTATTCTTTTTTATAACTACTCTGTCATTAAAAGAAATAGAATACCCATCCTTTATTATTTTAGAAACCGAAATGAGATTCTTTCTAAAACTAGGTACATAAAGGCAATTTCTCAAAACCAAATATTTATTTTTCTCAAAAGATAAATAGACGTCTCCCACTACAACAGCCGCTACCTCCGTAGCATTGCCCATGTAGATGATAATCTCTCCCTCAGCTAGTCGTCGGATTTTCTGGAACCCTTACAAATAATTGCAGACATGATCAGTGACTCCCGTATCTACACATCAGGTACCGGAAGATAACATTGCTAAACATGTTTCAACGAATAAACAAAAAGATATACCTTGATTATTCACCTTCCAATGTCCAGTCTGCTTGCACGTGAAGCACTTGCCTTTCGGCTTCTTCATGCCATCCTGAGGTCCTTGTAATCTAGCCACTTTCTTTGCCCCAACTTGTTTCTTCTTCTTCTTGCCTTTCGATTTAGAAGTAGAAACCTTTTGAGCAACGAAATCATGTGCACTCCGAGGAGAAAACCCTTCTTCCGCCTGGAGTTCTGTCAGAAGTTCTGCCAACGAATATGCCCTTTTATCAATATTATAGTTCAGGCGAAACTGCTCAAAACTCCTTGGTAGAGATTTGAGAATGATATCGACCTGGGTATCCCCATCTATTTCCGCTCCAAGGACTTCCATCTCATTTAACCGAGCCATCATTTTGAGAACATGTTCCCTCACGGGCATACCCTCAATCATGGTGGTTGTCATCAAGATCCTCATTGTCTCATGCCTAGCAGCCCGATTCTGATGTTCGAAGAGTTCTTTGAGATTGAACATCATATCATAAGTAGTGGAAGAAGTCTGATGTTGATGTTGCTGCACATTTGACATAGAAGCCAAATGGTGACATTGCGCCATCTCGTCTGCTTTTATCCACTACCTAAAACTTTCCTTCTCCTCTTCATCATAATTCACCCTAGGCTTTTCCAGGCAGAACTCGAAAAGTACACATTTGAATTCCTCGGCAGTCATGACAATGTCCAGGTTCGGTTTCCAATCATTATAGTTAGGGGGAGTAAGTTCGTTTTCTTTTAGTATTACAGCTAGTGAGTTGAAAGCCATTTTGAAATTTTCTGAGAATCACAATGATCACAAACTTTAGATTTCAAAAAATATTGATTCCTCAAACAATAATATTTAAAATCAACCAACACCTTAAAACACCGAGAATAACATATGCCACAATAGTGTGGACAAATAAAATTTTATTATCTTGTCAACCTAACTTTTTGACAAATAAAATTAATAGTTGGTTCCTTTCGGCCCTACAAATAATAGCAGTGACTCCGATGGGGAGGATACTATTATTTGCATCTAAGTGTTTACCATTACACGATACTAAGGCAATTATCTAGGATTATGTGTCGTCCGATGGGGAAAATCACACGCTCCTAAATAACTTCCTATAATCATGTCTAACCTAGTGATCCGCAAAACAAGCTCATCTGATATGGAGGAAGGCACTCAGAGCCAACGCACAAGCTTGTTCGCATCATATGTCAAATTAGTTATGGAGGTCATGGGGCTCTTAGAGTCCCTCTCCCACTTAGTTATTTATAATTGAGAAATTTTCACATGCATGCACGACAAACATATTAACTAAAAGCAATAAATAAGAAAAAAACTAATTTTTTTCCAACTATTATGGCTTTTGTCTTCAATATACCTCCAGTCGTGTCGTCACCTCGTCTCCACCTCCTATCACCATGCGCAAGCTCCATGAAGGGGTTCTCCGACCCGAGATAAAATGCTATTTAATTTACATCCATTGATCCTATACTCCACAAAGGAGTGTACAACAAGTCTAGATCAAAAGTAAATCAAAAAGCGCGGCTAAACAATTATCGTATTTTATTACAAAAATTAAATATCAAATTTAGCCTCGTCAACCCCGAGGATTCAAATAATATTACACACATGCACACACAATCACATAGACACATATTTAGCCATAATAGTCGGATCTCGTGCCTGCAACCAAAGAGTTAGCCTACGCACATCCTACTATTATCCGACAAAATAAATATATGATAAGTGCAAAAATGTAACTGAATCCAAAACACACAAAACCGGAAACCATTGGCTCTGATACCAATTGTTGGGTTTCCTGGGGGGATTCCGAGTCGTGCATGGGAAACCTCTCCATGTCCATTGATTAAAATTTTTAATCCAAATGAAGAACAATCTCCCAAACGATCGTCTCATCATCATGCTAACGGATTCAAGTGACTGCTTGAACAAACGTGTTGTTCTAGCAATCAATCTCGTCCAACCAATTAGTCTTGGAATAGACGATGAGTGGATCGTCAGTTTTTGTATATATCATCGGAGTCCAAGATAATTAGTCAACACAATTAATTAAACAATAATTAATATGAAATTAATTATCAACATGAAATAATAACAATAATCAAACAAGATCAAAAGGGAACCAAGCAAGAATTATATTTTCTTGTTTACCTCACGATCTTCTACTGCATGACCCCACCTCTTCTTGGACGTCATGTGGGCGACGATCTACCAAGAACCGAAGTCACCAAAGCGCTCTTCTTCTCCTCTTCCACTTGCGCCAAAACCCTAAGCCCTAGGGTTATTGCCGCTGGCCACCTTAGGGAGGAAGAAGAAGATGGAGGAGAAGAGAAGAAGTCCTTCTCCTTCACATGAACCCTAACCGACCTCCTCTTCTTTTACCTATCTTGCCGCACCAAGCACACAAGGAAGAAATAATCTCTTCTCCCCTTCTTCCAAGCTCGCGGCACCAATCACCACTTCTCCACTTTCTCACACAAAGAAGAAATAATCGCTCCTTACCTGCCAGCCACCCTTTCTTCTCCACTTGTTGTCGCACGCCACAAAGGAGGAGAAGTCTCCACCTTGTCTAGTGATCACCGGCCATAAAGAAGAAAGGGAGAGAAGAAGATAAGGAGAGGAAAAACCAAGGGTTTTCCTTCACCTTCCACCGTCGGCGTGACCTAGGAGAGAGAGGAGGAGAGGAGAGGCTTAGGGTTGGATGATCAATTGGATGCCTTGGTCTCATGACTCCATGGGTATATATAGGGCTATAATAGGGACCATGAGGAGGAGTTGGGTCTTGGCCACCCAATGGATCAAGGCCCGATCCATTAATGAAGATCCATTCCACTAAATGATCCTCATTGATCTACCTCACCAACCCCCATATTTAAATATGGGCTCCACCTATTATGAGTTCAAGAACTCTCCGTATTTAAGATATCAAATGTCCATTAATTAATTAAAATTTTGCAAATTTAATTAATAAATATCTAACTCCTTGAGTAGTACCACTCAAGCTTATCATCATGTCGGACCAAGTTCACTTGTAGGATTTAACATAATGAACTTTATGAGCTCCTCAAGGGGACATCATCAACCTAACTCACCAGGACACGATTTTCTTCTATAATCAATGACACACCATGTAAATAATATTATTTCCCAACTTACTGGGCCTATCAATTTAACAAATAAAACTCGCCCATTGGTAAATCAAAGAAATAAATATTAAGTACATGTGCCCGTTATTATATCGGGATTAAGAGCATGTACTCCATAATATCTGAGGTCTGATTCAATTATATAGTCAATATAAATTGAATCACCTCTATATCGGTCCTGCTCAATACACACAAAGTGTACTAGTGTAATTCTATGGTCAAGATAAACCAATACCAATTTACGCTACAACCATCCTAATGGTTTATCCAAAACCATCTCGGTTGTGAGCCTCTACTTATACTCTACAAGGGACTGATAACATGATCTTCTGTGTGACACCACACACCATGTTATCTACAATGTAAAGTATTAGACAATATGTACATAACTAATATAAATATGCAAACAGTGATCATGTGATTCTCTTTCAAAATGTAGATGTCTATATAAAAGCAAGGCTTTTAGTATATATTCTAACATGAACTACTTCTGATTTCGACCTCACTCTTCGGCTTCACCGGATACCGAGTACAACCAATAGGGCAAATTACCCTATCGCTGTCGTTGGGCAGTGACACTCTGGAGAGGACGAGGAGGACTCCCTTCCTGGTCGTGGAGGCTCCCTCATCCTACAATGTCATCTTGGGATGCCCGACACTCAGCATATTCCAGGCGGTGGTCTCGGTCTACCACCAGAAGATTAAGTTTTCGGTAGGCGATCAAGTGGCCGAGGTTATGGGAGACTAGTTGGTGTCTCGGCAATGCTACATCGGGGAAGTCAGATCGGAGTCCCACAAGAACTCGAAGTCTCACGAAGCCCTGCAAATTGATCTCGCCGACCCACGAGAGAAGGAAGGACCCAAAGAAGAACAGAGGGAGGTTGGGAGCGAGGAGGTCCAGATTCACCCTCAACAAACAGGGGGAGTTACGAGGATCGCCACCGACCTTGCACCGGAGCTGAGAAGTCATTTTATAGACTGCA
Source organism: Boesenbergia rotunda (assembly GCA_024364735.1). NCBI lineage: Eukaryota > Viridiplantae > Streptophyta > Magnoliopsida > Zingiberales > Zingiberaceae > Boesenbergia > Boesenbergia rotunda. Next base: position 173,572 of record JAGFNQ010008250.1, read on the forward strand.
TGTAGAGCCATTGAGACGTCTTCGCCTGGGCCATTGAGAAAATCAAAGGGGTCCCCCCACCTCTAGCCAAACATTACGTGCATGTCATCCCTGGAACTCGGCCAGTGAAGCAGAGGCGAAGGCACTTTGCACCAGAACAGGACAAGGCTATCAGAGAAGAAGTCAACAAATTGTTAAGAGCCAGGCACATAAGAAAAGTTCAATTCCCGCCCTGGTTAGCTAATGTAGTCCTTGTCCCTAAGCCATGAGGTAAATGGCGGGTCTGTATTGATTTTCGTGATTTGAATAAAGCCTGCCCTAAGGATTGTTACCCCTTGTCTCGAATAGACTGGTTAGTAGATTCTACGGCCGGTTGTGATTTCATTTCAATGTTGGATGCTTATCAAGGCTACCATCAAGTTCCACTCGATCCCGAAGGCCAGGAGAAAGTCAGCTTTGTGATAACGACGACACATATTGCTATAATGTCATGCCTTTCGGATTGCGCAACGCTGGGGAAACTTATCAGCGGATGATGGACAAGGTCTTTAAGCATCAGATCGGGAGTGTAACGCCCGCCCTTCTCACACTAGGGCAGGGTTACGCGAACATAATTTTTTTTCGTTTTAGCGGAAGCATTTTGAAACTTGAAACTTGAACATGATACATGTATAATCTTGTACTTGAACATGTAAGGCATGAAACCTTTTAAACATCTTAGACATTGAGGAGAGCATGCTAGGTACCTTCACATTCTTATTTGCATAATAGAAGCATGCCACATGGTCATTTCTTAAGACAGAGGAGTAAGTATGAGGAAGGATAACATAATACTAAAGTTCTTTAGCAAGTATAAACTAAGTACTTAGCATATGAGCAAGAGTGAGCATGAATATGAGTCTAATTATCTGCAAGTAGCAACTTAGTAAGTATGATTCAACATTTAACATGCAATACTCAGCATATGCATAACTAAATAAAACATGAGTAGATCTTCTTCCACCATGCCACCACCACACACATCTTTGCCCCTCATGCTGCTCCCTTTAGTTTATCCATTCCTTACCCTTTTCTGCAGTACAAGGGAAACATGGAAACTATAAGCATATAGCTTAGTAAGATCCTTTCCTACTCACAAAATCATACGCTCCATCAAGTAGAGAAAACATCATGTCATAATAGTGCATAGCATTAAAACACTTAACTTAACATAGCATAAGGGAGCATATGTACTTATCATAAGAAGCATACTTGAACTTAACATAATTCACATTTATAGCATAATAGTCATATAGTCATGACAAGAAATACACATGCAAGATGCTCTTTTGAAAACATGCATAGGATGAGTTCATGCATATGCTTTTCTTAAAATCATACATATAGGTACTTAAACATACATCCATCATCATTGGGGGATCCCGGCTTGTACCTCTTACATACATACATAATGCGCGCATCCCTAATAGGCCGAGGTAGCTAGTCTCTAACCTACTAGGGAAACTAGGTCCGTTCATAGTCCGTCGACCTAGGGGCATCCCCTTACTAGGTCCGTTCATAGTCCGTCGACCTAGGGGCTTCCCTTACTAGGTCCGTTCATAGTCCGTCGACCTAGGGGCTTCTCGGGAGCCCATCCCCTTACTAGGTCCGTTCATAGTCCGTCGACCTAGGGGCTGCATCCGGAGCCCACCCGTGGACCTTGCTAGGATCCGGTACAAGCCATACAAAGTAAAATAGCATACATGAATTTTATCATATCATAAGCATAGCATATTCTTGTTTCTTACTAGGTCCGTTCATAGTCCGTCGACCTAGGGTTGCATAGCACATTCTTATCATATCATAAGCATATCATCATAACCTATCACATCATTGTCATATCATGAGCATGGCATGCCTCTTATCTTATCATGAAGAGTGCTCTTAGTCCCGACTTACAGGGAAGCATCTCTTAGGCATTTCATCATACATAAGCCATGCTTAACATAAGGGTGCTTAAAGAGCTTAAACATAGACATGTACATCATGATTCTTAGAGCATGAAAAAGCATGGGAGAAGACATGTTATCACCTATACTACTCATAGCATATCATGAGTATCCTTGGCGTGCCTAATTGGGGTTGTAGCTTCCCCCTTAGCCCACATTCTTATTTAATCAGAAAATTCCAGCATATAAACTCTATGTTTAGAGTATGATAAACCATGAAAAACATTACACTAACATCATACATTAAGGTAGGCATCATAGGGGGGACATTAGAAGGCATGTTGGGGTTGTTACCCCTTCTTAAGTCCTACTTATCATTCTTTACAGAAAATTCCAGCATACATACCTTAGTTTCCAAGCATGTTAAAACCATGAATAAACCATATTTACATCATATATCATCTTACATATCATAGGAAGGGTCATTATCAAGCATACTAGGAGTTTAAACCTCTCTAAGCCCTAAAAGAGGTCCTTGACCGAAAATTCCAGCAAGCCTACTCCGGGTTTTTGGGGGCTTAAGGACAAGGAAAACATCATATTATCATCATCTATTTAGTCACACATCATGAGGAAAAACATATGCAAGTATAGGAGTAGTTTAAACTCTCGCAAGCCCTAAAAACCTTCTTGGCCGAAAACATCAAGAGCTTCATCCTATGTTTAAACCATTTTAGGCACTCGAAACTATTGTAATGCAGGTGAGGGGATTACTTACATCCTTTCGCTTGAATTTCTCCTTCTCTAAAATCTTAAGGTGCCCTTGGTTGAAGGAAGGTGAGTGTTCTCCTTCCTAGAACTTCTATAGAACCCTTGACCCTAGTAGAGGGTAAGACCCTTGTAGACTTCTTCCTCCTTCCAATTCCCTAGGGTTGGAACCCTAGGGTGGTGTTTCGAAAATGAAAAGGGAGAAGGGAATTTCGGTGGTGAGGGTGAAGGGGAAGAAGAAGAGGAAGTTATTCCAACTTCTCTTTCCCTTATTACTTTTCTCATGAAGAGACATGTCTCTTCACTTCCCTAGTTTTTAACAAGCATGTTTCTTATTCCCTCTACATGAAATATGGCTTGGTGTGTTGGTTATGACATGATTAGTGCAACTAGGAGGTTCAAGGTTTAATCCTTACTTCCTCCTTTTTATCACATTTTGCACTAATCCATATCAAAGCCTATTAAGCCAAGCCCATCATGAAATTTTATAATATTAATAATATTTCATGAATTCATATTATTTCATAATATTAATAATATTTCATGAATTCATATTATTTTATAATATTCCATAAATATTATTTCATAATATTTTTAATATTTCATATTCATGAATCCATAATATTTCATGATAATATTTCATGAATTCCATAATATTTCATGAATTTCATGATATTTCATAACATTATTTACATAATATTTTTATAATAATTTTTCATGAATCCAAAATATTATTCACATAATATTTCATAATGAATTCACAATATTATTCACATAATATTTCATAATGAATTCACAATATTATTCCTGGTGAAATTTTGGGGTGTTACAGGGAGAAACTTCGAAGTGTACGTCGACGATATCTTGGTCAAGATTGAAAAGGGAAGTGACATGATAGCCGACTTAGAAGAAATGTTCACCACCCTGAGGGCCTAGAAGCTGCAGTTGAACCCTGCCAAGTGCTTGTTCGGGGTGAGTGCAATCGATTCATGGGGTACATGGTGACAGAGAGGGGAATCGAGGCTAATTCAGAAAAAGTAAAGGATATTCTGGATATGCCATCCCCTCGCAACTTCAAGGAAGTACAACGGTTGAATGGTAGAATCACGGCTCTATCCAGGTTCATCTCCAAGTCTGCAGATAGGACCCTACCATTCTTCAAGATTCTGAGAAAAGCAGCCAAGTTCGATTGGGATGACCAGTGTGAGAAGGCACTTGCTGACCTGAAGGCCTATCTCGCCGAGCTCCCCATCCTCAACAAGCCAGTGTAGGGGGAGACCTTATTTGTCTATCTATCTGCAGCAGAACAAGCGGTGGACTCGGCACTCGTCCGAGAAGAAAGCATGGTCTAATATCCCATATACTTCTTCGGACATCTCCTGAAGGATGCCGAGACGTAATACACTATGATGGAGAAGCTGGCCTATGCTCTGGTCTTAATGGCTCGGAGGTTAAGGTCGTACTTCTTAGCACATCCTATCATGGTTCTCACCAATAGCCCGCTCGCACGGGTCCTCACCAATCCCGATGCTTCAGGTCGGCTGATCAAATGGACGACAGAGCTGTAGGGTATGGCTTGGCGGTTCCAAGACAACCACGTGGTCATATCTGAGAGACCTCTCTATGTCTACGGATTAAAAAAAAAATTAACCCGAATAGAGACTCGTCCCTCCAACGACCGTCTCGTCATCATGTTAATTAATCCAAGTTACAACATAGCCAAAACCAAGGTTAAGGCCTTGTAACATTCCGAATTAATTAACCGCGAAAAAGATGATGATTTGGATAGCCGATTTTTGTGTTTATCTCTGGGGTCCAGTTAGTTAATTATTATCCATGATAAGCAATCAAAATAACCAACTAACATGCATAAAATGACGAGACAAAGAGACATGGCACAATTAAGCATAGCAGAAATCAAATAGAGCTCGGGAGAGTTATACCTCATCGTTTACCTTGCGGTCTTCTACCTTATGACCCTCCCCTCCTGGACGTCGTGTGGGCAATGATCTACCAAGATGCGGAGTCACCAAGGCACACCGGAATCACCTTCTTCAAGCCTCTTCCTTTTGGTAGCAAAAAACCAAGTTAGGGTTTCGACCACCTCTCCTTCTCGCCACTCCTTCTTTCACCGCCAAATGCCGCAAGCTTCAAGCTCCGATCGGCCAAGAAGCAGCAACGAGGAGCTGCTAGCAAGATGAAGAAAGGGAAGAAGAAGCTGAGCAAGCTCCTTCTTCTTCCCAAAAACCCGCTGGAAAACCCTAATCCCCTTTCCTCACTGCCGGCGCCAAACAAAAAGGGTAAACCTTTGTTTTCCGACCACCGGAGACTTCTCCTCCTTGCTCCTTGCTTGCGCACACAGAGGAGGAGTCGACTGTGAGGAAAGCAAGAGAGAACAGGGAGGAAGAAGGGAGGAAAGAAGAGTTTTCTTTCCTTCTTGCTGCTGGCGCCACAAGGTGGTTACACCTGCCGCCGACCACCCTCCGCCCGTGCCTCTGCTCCAAGCCGAGCACCAGCGTGCTCCTCCCTCTCTTTCCGATGATTCACGCCCAAAGGATGAGCCAAAGATGAAGAGAAACCTCTTCTTCTTCTTCCTCCTCGCCGGCGTAAACCTAACCTAGGAGAGTGAGAGGGAGCTTAAGAAGGAAGGGTTTTGTGGGTTTTGTGATTGATCTGAATTAATTCACAATTAATTTATTAAACCTTGTTTCATGACTCCTATGGGGTATTTATAGGGCTAAGGTAGGGACCATGAGGAGGAATTGGTTCTTGGAGCGCTAATAGATCCAAACCTGATCCATTAATGGCGATCCATTCCACTAAAGGATCCCATTGTACTTCCTCACCAACCTCCATATTTTCATATAGGCTCCACATATTACTGTAGGACCGGTGCCGTCGATAGAGGGGGGGATGAATATCGATCATGAAAATTTTCGCAGAAATCTTTGTAAAACTTTCGAACTATATTCAGAGCGTTAGTGCAGCGGAAAATAAATACAGAAAATTAAGAGCAAGACAGACACGCGGGATTTATTTACTTGGTTCCCTACCCCCTGGGTCAGTACGTCCAAGACCTATGTACTCGGCGTGAGTCCACTATTGGTCTCCTTTCCGAAATTTCCGGAGGCGGAGAAAACCCGTCTTACAGTTGATAATTACAAGCAAGAATAATGAAAATTAAATGCAGAATTAAATAACAGCAAACCGAACAAAATAATATCTGAAGCTCGGCCGATCTGGACCTCCGAAGTGCCGCGCACTTCCTCCTAGAGCCTCTCGGTCGTAGAGCCTCGTCTTTAGCATGTTGTCGTCGGTCAGAATGATCAGAATAGTTCACAGTAGTTGTGTTTAAAGCAAAGGGGTCGAAGCCCCTTATATAGGCTTCATACGGGCGCCTGATACGCTGGGGCGCCACTATGAACATGGTCAAACCTTATCCCCGCGCCGACCTCGCCGCGGCTGATAAAACTTCTGACCAGGGTGCCTGGGACCTCCCGGGCGCCTGAGTGAAGGCTTATCTTGTGTTTCGACCTCGAAACAGCAAAACAGCTTTCAACTTGGGCGCCCATATCGTTCCGGGCGCCTAACTGGAAGCCTATTCTGCTTACTTCACGAAACTGCATTGTTTACTCTTTGGCTTGGGCACCCCCATCATCCTGGGCACCTGGCTTCAAGGCATTCAACCCAACACTGGGGTTTACACACTGATCTGGGCGCCCCCATCAGTGGGGGCGCCTGGGTTGGCTGCATTCCAGCCTTTCGCCTACTTTGTCTTCGGTTCTTGATACCTGCAAGATACACAAACACAAAGCTCATATACATACAATATTAGTCTTAAAGACTTGGTTCGGACTTCGGATTTCCATGATACCCTAGGTCGAACCGACGCAAGTTCTCACCCCCAAGAACACGCCTTTCACCTACTCCTTCTCAGGAGACGGTTGCCACCCAGTCCTTCGGGTGAACTTTTGCTTAGCCTCTGATACTCCCGGACCTCGAGATGTCCGAACCCCGACCCGTCTCTACTTCTGTCCTTAGTCATCGCTCAGCTAAATTGCTCAATCCCTCGGACCAAGACTTCGTGCCCAAACCCTAAGTCCAGGACTTCGGCGCCCAACCCTCGGTCAGGTCTTCGTGCCCAACTCCCCGAACCAGGACTTCGGTGCCCAACCCTCGGCCAGGTCTTCTTGACCAGTCCTCGACCAGGACTTAGTGCCCACCTTCCGAGCAGGTCTTCGGTGCCCAGCCCTTTGCTAGGACTTAGTGCCCAATCCTCGATCAGGACTTAGTGCCCACCTTCCGAGCAGGTCTTAGTGCCCAACCTCACTCACCAGGTCTTAGTGCCTAGGTTAACTAGGACTTTTCTTCCACTTAGGTTACTCCTCCTTTGCTCCACTTTGTCTGTTCAATGTATCACTGACTTATGTGTATTGTCAAACATTAAAACACTTAGAGGAGAACATCATTGATGCAACTTGCAACAACAATTATGAGTCATTCATCTCCCCGTGTTTAAGATATCGTATGCCCGATAATTAATTTAATTTACTGATAATTAAATTAATTATTCTCTTGATCCTTGATTAGTACCACTCAACCTTTTTATCATGCCGAACCATAGTCCACTTGCAAGATTTGACATGACGATCCTTTTGAGCTCACCAAGGGGGCATCATCATCCTGACTCATCAGGACACCGATTCCGTCAATAATCAACATCACATCATATTATTAATATTATCTCCCAACTTACCGGGCCTATCGATCTAACAGAATAGATCTCGTCCATTGGTAATCCAATTTACTAAGTCAGTACAAAATTGGATGACCTCTCTTTGGTCCTACTCAATGTACACAAAGTACACTAGTGTAATTCAATAGTTAAGATAAACCACACCTAATTACACTACAACCATCCCGATGGTTTGTCCAACTCCGTCTCGGTTGTGAGCCTCTTTCTTATACTTCGGCAAGGAACCTGATAACATGATCTTCTGTCCGACACCACGCACCATGTTATCTACAATGCCAAGCATTTGCCCCCGAGGCTATGGTCCAGCGGTTTAGTTTGTAGTTTCTGAATTCGTGTTAGTATTCGTTAGTGCTTTTCAATTCTACCAGAACATTAGATAAGTTCCCCTGAATTCGGATGGTTCTGATTTGTTTCTGCAATGTGATCGACTTTGAATTTCTGCACTTCTCAGCTTACTATATCTTCTAGTTAACTCCAATTCTGCAATTCACAGTTCACGGCTCTGAAGTTGTATCAGTTGAGCTTCACCTTAGACTTTTATTGCAACTGAAATCAATTGTCTTGTTATATTTTGTATCAAATTCATGCTGCAATTCATTTCTGCATTTAGTTGTTTGAATTTCTGCAATCGAATCCTAAAAATTCTGCATTGAGTGTGTGTTTGCATTTCTGTCTTCAAAATTTTACAAGGTTTCTGAATCTATCAGCCCATTTCCCGAGTATCAGTTAGAATTAGTTGAATTGCTTTTCGAGCATTGGGTCATGCATTTAATCTCAGCTTGTCTTGTGAATTTATGCATTTAACTTGTACCTGCTTTAATCAGACTTCAAGTTCAAATTTCTACATCCATTTCTGCAAATGCCTTCCTTGATAGCCTAGCCTTCCAATTTTGAGTTGATCGGCTACAATTGCTGCAGCTAATTCCAATCTTTGGCACATCAATTGTTCTCATCTTGGTATCAAGTTTGTTAATTTGCTTGCACTTTGTATCAAGTGAAATCTTGGCACGGTTTTTGTATTAGTGTGGTTTTAGATTGCTTGTATTTGGTCTGTCTTGAATTTAACTTTGTTGCTTCATTGCTTAGCATTTGTTTTGCCTTGAATCAGATTTGCTCTCCAAATTAGGCTAAGTCGCAATTAAGCTCCAAATTGGCTGAGTTACATTGGTTCATTAAGCTCCATTAGTCGAGTTCCTTAGTGGCATTTACCTTGTTAGCTCATTTAGTTGAGTTCCTTTATTCTCATTGCGATTTTATTTCTAATTGAAACCAAACCTAGATTTTATTTGAAACCCAAAAATATCAACGACACATAAACACGAGCTCGAATCAAACAATCTCTCAACTAGCCCTAGGAAAAATACGACCTGTGGCCCCTTTACTACGTTTTCATATTTTGATTGCAAAAAGAGTTTCCAGCATTTTATAAATATCTAAATTTGAGACCCACTTTCGTGATAGCTCATTTTGGGTCTATCAAATTTTTGGCGCCGTTGTCGGGGAAGCAACTAGTTGATTTGTTTGATTTTTGCTTGTGTGCTTTTGGGCATATCATTTGATTCTATTTTCTTTTGCTTTATCTTTTGTATACGGTTGCTGTCATTTTTTCTTGTTTGTTGTGTGACAGGGCTGTAAGATCAAAATGTTTTTAGATCAGGACATCAAAATGTTTTCAACGGAACAATCAGAGATAAAAGAGGCATTGATGGAGTTGAAATGTTGGTGTAAGGTGTTGGAATACCAACAAAGAAATAAAATGCATTCATCTACTTACCAGCGGCCGATTCAGCCTACATTTCAGCCACCTCAGCCCTAATTTTAGCAAGGGCAGCCACAATTTTAGCCTTTCCAGCAATTTCAGCAACCAAATCAGAATTTTCTACAGCCCTATTCGAATTTTCAGCAAACAAATCAGTTTTTTCAGCCACCATTACAACAATTCAAGCAACCACCACAGCAATTTCAACCGCAATTCCAGCAACCTTATCAACAAGATCAGTCACCTTTTCAAGGAATTCAACAAGGGTACCAAGATAATTTGAATTTCCAGCAACCATATCAATTTCCACAGCAATTTCAGCCATGCAACCAGAATTTTCAGCCTCCATTTCAACAAATTCAGCTAGATTTTCAATCAAGTCAAAATATTCAGCAAGGGTTCCTACCATTTCAGACTTTCCAGAATCAAAATCAGAGTGGATTTTAACCTTCACAGCAAAATTTTCCACCAAACGATCAGAATTTTCAGCCACCAATTCAGAGTTTTCAATTCCAGAATCAGAATTTTCAACAACCAATTCAGGGTTTTCAATTCTAGAATCAGAATTTTCAGCAACCAATCCAATCTTCCAACCAACAATTTCAGCCATCTCCACCAAGTTGTGAACCAACTTTTCAGCAATTTAATCAGCCTATTCAACCGTTTTATCAACCCCCATAGTCTCAATTTCAGACTTCACGGCCAACAGGAGTTCCACACCAATCAAGGAGGCCTTGAGAATCCTAATGAGAGTGAGGCTCAACAACAAAGAATGGAGGAGATGTTTCAACAAGTTCTACAATATCAACAAAAGCAACAAAGGCTTCAAGACATCGAAAGAGGCGTTGGACAAATTGCTAGTCAAATGAATCAAATGCAAGTTCAAGAATCAAGCCAACCATCTCCTCAGGCTACTCAGGAATTTAAGGGGTATGATTATGAACTAATTTGGAGGTTGGTGGAAGAAGAAGAAGAAGTCATCAAAATCCGGAAACCTACAGCAAGCATTCCTCCTGAAGTTCTTGATAAAAATTCATTTCCAAATTTTTCAGCTCAAGAAGAAGATTTTGAAGCACTACAGGACCCTTCTCATCTTTTATTCAGTGATGATAGTATTATTGATGGTCCTAATTTTTCTGATATTGTTGTTGGAGATATTACAGAAGAAGCATGCAGAGGAGATGATTCTACAGGTGTAGGGGATTGCACTAAGCCCCAAGGACCACCATAATTTACTGGTACATTAGAAGATTCAGAGAATGAACCAGAAAGTGTAGGGACTTGCATGGTGGAAGCAAGAACCCAAGGATCACCTATTTTAGTTGAGTGTCCACCAGAACCTGAACCTGAAGTGTAGCTCGAACATGATCAGGAGGAGAACACGGATACATCTACTCTTGTAGAACCTCCAGGTATTCTTCAGCACCCTCAGGTAAGTATTTCTCCTCTTTGTTCAGAAAAATTCAGCAAGGTACCTAGTGCTGACTTTATTGGTTATGATGAATTTATTGATATACCTTGCGTAGAAATTGCTTGTGCAAATCCAATAGAGGCACCTATAATTGATGTTGTTTGTTATGATGAATCTCTTGATACCTCTTTTGTGGATATGGATTGTCAAAAATTTTTAGAAGTGCCTGAAATTGATGTTATTTATTGTGATGAATCTCTTGCTATATCTTATGCTGAGGTTGAATGTGAAAAACTTATGGAGGTATCTGAGATTGATTTTATTGGCTGTGACACATTGCTTGATACATCCTTGATGGAAAATAATTGTGATATTTCTATTGAAGTGCCAAAAATTGATTTCTTTGTTTGTGATGAGTTCCTGGATGCAAATTTTGTAGGAAATAATTGTGAAAAATTCATTGAGATACCAAAAATTGATTTAATTGGATGTGATGTATTTTTGGACACATTTTATGCAAAGACTGATATCATTTCATTTCTTTCTTACCCTGCACGCTTGAGAGAGGTATTACATTATTTTGCATGGTCTAGAAGACTTCTGGAGTGGGTGCTCCATCTGAACAGACTTCAACCTCCTGGAAGAACTTTCAAAAGACATCAAGAGGGAGGAGAAGATCTTACTTTAATTCATAGCACTCCATTCCTTCAATGGATCTTGAACCTAAATCGCCTTCGGCCAGCTGAGCAATTTTTTGTGAAGTCTAAGTGTGGGGGAGCCCTATACCATGAAAGTGATCAAATGAAGGAAGCTCTCTCAGACACCCAGACTCCTCCACTACCACGATGGAGTCTACTTCTTGACAGACTCCGTCCACCAGAAATAAAAGGGAGTTTGATCTTTCTTGCCTTTTCCTTTATTGCATTTTTTCACTTTTAAAATGAGTTCTTGCCAATAAATGCGTGAGTAGAGTAGAATGAATAAATAAACATTGTAAATACCATGTTATTTCTTTTGGTCACTTTTTCTTGCATGACTAGGAATAAATGTATACCTTTAGGTTATCTCCATAGCATTTTAGAGTCTTTTGAAAATAAATTAAATTTGGTTGTTAAAACTTTAGGTTTGAGCTAATGGATAAATTCTTAGATGCTTGAGTACTACTTTGCTTTAGATTCTTAATTGAGGACTTGAGATGAATGATTTTTGCCTAGTGAGAATTAGCCTTAATTTGTGACACACATATGTTATTGCACTCTAGAACTTGCTTAGGTTCTTTCAAAACCATATTTCAATGATTAGTTCACATCTATAGAGACTAATCAATTTGTTTACCCTTCCATGTCAAATTTTGGCACTAATCATGTTTATACTATTTGTCTTTCCTTATTCCTACTCTTAACCCCATTTTTTATCTATGGACTTGTTGTTTGAAATGTTCCTTAATGTTGCTTTGCCTGAGACGGACAAAGATTTAAGTGTGGGGGAGTGATTAGTGATTTGGAATGAATTTTCATCAAGGAAGCACTTCATTTTGAAAAAAAAAATGGCCATTTGAGTTGAACTTTGCCTCAAGGAAGTAAGTACTTAGTTGTGAATTGGAGGTGGAATTGTTCTCTCATTGCAAATCCGGGAAGAATAGCAAGAATTTGCAAAAGGAAGCTGAGAAATTCAGTTATAAACAAAAGGAGATGGAAAGAAATACATTTGCCAAGTTGAATTTAGTTTGTGTCAAAAATGAGCAAGAAGAAGTGGTTAAGGATGGAAATCAATTGAAGCATCTAGAGTCTTTATTATCAATTGAAAATCCAAGAAGCTGTGCCAAGATAAAAATATGAAATGGAAACAATTTGCACTCAAAAAACAGTGAGAAAATTGTTTGAAGCAAGCAAGGAAAAATTTTTCTGTGAAGCATGATTGGATCAGAATTACTCACAGTGCAGCTGTACTTTGTTCGGAAAACTCAGAACCATATGCTAGAAGCTCAATTGCAGCTGTGTGGAATCAGAGAGTCTGAATTGAGGTTGAATAAAGGCTGGTCAAAAGCTGAAAAATTTGAAACTGCAAAATCTGAGCTGCTGATCAAAAGCTGGAATTCTGAGAAAGTTTGACTTTGAGCTGCTGAATGATATAAACTGAATACAAGGGAAGCTACAAAGTGCTGAAAAATTTATGAAGAGCTGTTGTGGAATCTGCAAGAAGAAGAAAAGAAAAAAAATCAGATTGGTAGTGTGTCATACAAGCAGTTTTTGCACAAAACTTGTATCAAGATGAAGCTGAATTTTGGGTTTCAAGGCTATGAATCAAGGAATGAAGCACATGAACGTGTCAAAAAGTGTCGAGAGCATTCATTGCTGATCAGGACAAAGGAAATGAGGTTGCTAGGAGTTTCGAAGCAGAGCAGGAATTGGAATGAAGTTGGCTAAAATTCAACTTGTTGAGCAGAATTTTCGAGTGGAACACTTTAAGTGCTCAACTACTTCTAGATGCCAACTGATATGAAGGAATTAGAGTTTTACAAGATCTGATATGCTCCATTAGAAGACTTGAGAGTAGAGAAGAAGAAAAAACAGAAAACAGTTTGAAAAAAAAGAGAAACAAGATGGCACAAGAATGTAATGTGGGTACCATGAAACATGTGAATATCTTTCTCATCCGAATTAAAGCCTTGTTCCATTACATTTTTGACTTTACAAGAAAGAAAGACAGAAGAAAAAGAAGAATGAGAAATGAGAAGCAAGCAAAGTTGGCACGCAAATGAAAATGGCACAAAGGAACTAAAGAGGTATTTTCATCGAATTTTTGAAGGACAAGGCAAAAGTTCACTCCATCACACTTTTGATCTCACTAGAGGACTGTAAAGAGACGTAAAGCACATTGGAAACATTCTTGAGCAACCAAGTGATGGAGACAAAGGAAGTGAACAAGTTGCCCAACAAGCTAACGATACGGATCATGCTCAACCCACTCTAGAAGATGTTGATGATCCATTATGCATCAAAGGAGGCCCAATTACAAGGGCTAAGGCTAAAAAGATGAAAGAAGCACTTAATGTGCTAATTGAAGATGTGAAAGCCAAAGCTACCATTGAAGAAGGTTTGACCAAGAGCAAGTCATACGGCTTAGTCAACCTAATTCAAGTCTTAGATGAGCTTAACTAGACTCCTTAGTCTCTTGTCCATGTAAGAAGGATATGTTAATTTTGTGGGTTGAATTTAGACCCAATTTCTAGCTTTATTTGGGTTGTAATGGTGCCAAGAGCTCAATAGGCCTATGTAGTCTACATAGGCCTCCACTAAATGGGCTTCCTTTTGGCCTTTTAGGGTTTTTAGGTCACCCTATAACTATAAATATAGGGGGTGGCGGCCACAACATGTAATTTTGGCTTATTCAATCTACTACATGGTGAGGCTCTCACTTGTTGGTTCTTCATTGAACTAGAACTTATCAAGGCATCTCCTTGTGGCGTTCAAGACTTATCAACCTCCATCCCAAGGTTGTGGCGTCTATCTTCTTCTTCTTCTATACCAAGGTTCGTGCTTCCTTAAGCATTGGGTCAAGGTTTCTTTCTTCCATTCTCCATCTTTTCGATTTAGGCTATCTTTCACCCTTTCTTCCATTTGTTGTGTGTTCTTGAGATTTCTTCTCATTGGGTTCGCATCATTTGGCATCAAAGCCTTGGTTTCTCTAAATCGATTTGGTTATCCTTTTCTTTGTGTTCTTGAGTTTCTATCGTATTTTTGTTTCTTTTCTTTTGCTTAGCAAGCCTTACTTGCTTTGTTGCTCAAAAAAAAAAGAGGAGGAAAAAAAAATTCGGCCAAAAAAAAAAGAAGCAAAAAAAGGAAGGAAGAAAGAAAAAAAAAAGAAGAAAGGCCAAAACAAAAAAAAAAGAAGCAAAAGAGGCTGAAAAAAAGAAGAAGAAGGAAGTAGAGACTTTGTTTGCAATTTAATTTTCTCATTTCCTTTCAAGTATTCTCATTTCATTTCAAGTTAGCCTAGATTAAGTTCTGGCAACTTTAATTTCAGCTCTTATTTCAAGTATTCTCATTTCATTTCAAGTTAGCCTAGATTAAGTTCTGGCGACTTTCATTTCCAGCTCTTATTTCAAGTATTTTCATTTCATTTCAAGTTAGCCATGATTCAATTCTGGCAGCCTAGATTAAGTTCTGGCAACTTTCCTTTCAGCTCTTATTTCAAGTACTTTCATTTTCCTTTAAGTTGCCTAGATTCAATTCTGGCAGCCTAGATTAAGTTCTGACAACTTTCCTTTCAGCTCTTTAATTCACGTTTTGCTATCTTTCATTTCCGCATTGTCCTCAATTTTGCCAAGATTCAATTCTGGCAAATTTCCTTTCAGCACTTATTTCAAGATTTCAATTCTGCAATTTGCACTTTTATCTTTAATTCCTATCTTTTGTCCTAACACCCTTGGGAATTTTGATAGTCGACGAACGCTTACAAGGTATTTGCCTCAATTCCAAGTTCATGTTCTTTTAAGAGCTAACATTCGTGAGTTAGAGTGTTTGAGTGAAACAGGTTATTCAATGGCAACAAGTGGAGAAGATGCAAGACCTAGAGAATCCCTTGATCAACGTGCTTTGAGACAACACTTGGAACGCATGGAAATTCGTTTTAGTCAGATTATGGACAGATTAGAGAAACAAGATGCTGTAATTGCCGGATTGCGACATAGCCAAGTTGGTAGAGTTCCTTCACGCAATGCTAGAACATATAACCGTGGTGACCATGATGATGATGATGATGATGTATCTGAGGACATTGATGATAGAGCTTCAAGTGGCAGATCGGATCATGCTCGAGTTGGTGGTAGAAGAGGAAGGATGAATGATCATGTGGATAGAAACTTGGGAAATATCAAGATGAGGATTCCTTCATTTCAAGGTAAAAGTGATCCTGAAGCCTATTTGGAGTGCGAAAAGAAAGTGGAATTAGTATTTGATTGTCACAACTATTCTGAAGAGAAGAAGGTAAAACTCGCTGCCGTTGAATTTTTTGATTATGCAATTATTTGGTGGGATCAAATTATTCTAAGCAGGAGAAGAAACAAAGAGAGACCCGTTGGTAGTTGGGAGGAGATGAAGACTATTATGAGAAAGAGATTCATTCCAACACATTACTATCGGGATTTGTATCAACGGTTACAAGGTCTCACACAAGGATCCAAGACTGTGGAGGAATGCCACAAAGAGATGGAAATTGCCATGATTCGAGCCAATGTGGAGGAGGACCGAGAAGCAACCATGGCACGATTTTTACAAGGTTTAAATCAAGAAATTGCAAATGTAGTGGAGTTGCAACATTATGTGGAGCTTGAAGACATGGTGCATGTAACGACCCGGCCCATTTGGCGGCCCATTTGGCGGTCTCGACCGTCGACCGTCGACCGTGCCGTTACCAACACTAGGTCTTCCCAATCCATCTTAACCCATTTAGCACTAACAATAAATCCAAGAAACACACCCTCTCCGTACAAAAGGTGAACTTCTTGAGGTTGGCAAAGAGCTTCTCTTCCTTGAGCACATTTGATATAGATGTTAAATGTCATGCTCTTCCAGATTTTTGCTATAAATCAAAATATCATCAAAATACACAATTACAAATCTTCCTAAGAAAGCATGTAAAACATGGTTCATTAAACGCTTAAAAGTGCTAGGAGCATTAGTTAATCCAAAAGGCATTACTAACCATTCATATAGGTCATGCTTGGTCTTAAAAGCAGTCTTCCATTCATCACCTTCCTTCATCCTAATCTGATGATATCCACTCCTAAGATCTATCTTTGTGAACACACAAGAGCCATGCAATTCGTCAAGCATATCATCAAGTCTAGGAATTGGGTAACGATATTTTACCGTTATGTTGTTGACGGCACGGCAATCAACACACATCCTCCATGTGTCGTCCTTCTTAGGAACTACTAACACTGGAGCAGCACAAGGACTTAGGTTCTCTCGAACATGCCCTTTCTCTCTAATAGTTCACCAATTTGCTTTTGTAGTTCCTTTGTTTCCTTCGGGTTGCTTCTATATGCAAGCTGATTTGGGATTGATGCATCGGGAATGAAGTCAATTTGATGTTCAATGCCTCGAATCAGAGGCAAACCAGGTGGAACCACTTTGAGAAAAACATCCGCGAATTCCTATAAAAGAGAAACAACACTTGGCAAAGAATTGTTAAGATCGTTAGTGCTCAAAAGTGCCTCCTTATACAAAAGTATAAGAGGTGGCTGATTTGAAAACAAAGCTCTTTTGATCTCACTTTTTTTTGCATAAAAGTTTTTCTCTTTCTTTTTTGCAGTTTTCTCAACTCCCTTTGATTCTTTCCTCTCAATTTATTTTCCCTCTCAATTTATTTTCCCTCATCTTCCTTTTCTCTCCTTTTCCCACTTTCTTTTTTCTCGCTTTTTTTCATTTTCTATTTCTTTCTTCTTTTCATTGGCTCTTTGTAATTTTAGTTGATCCTCCATAACTTGTCGTGAATGATGTAGACCAAGGAGTTGTTCATCAAGACCAGGTTAAAACCGCAGGAGATCATTTGTCACTTCCTGAAGGGCCAATTACAAGACTTCAAGCAAAGCGTTTCAAGGAAGCACTAATCAATTCTTAGCATGACTTAGCAAGCATTTCAAGGAAGCAAAGCTAATCCAAGAACAATGACCTGGCTATAAGAAACAAGAAACCAAGTTAAGCCCAAATACAAATCAAGGCTTAACCCATGTGATCGGTCTTATTCAGCCATGACTCATCCCTAGCATGATGGTTGGAAAAGGGAAAGGAGAAAAGAAGTATGGAAACTTAGGGTGTGTTTGGTTTAGCCATTTTCCATTTTCATTTTCCATTTTCTAGAAAATGCTGTTTGGTTTGTCATTTTCTAATCTCATTTTCTGGAAAATGAGACATCATTTTCTGAGAAAATAGAAAATGACATTTTGTCATTTTCTAGAGAATGGGAGAATGCGGCAGTGGAAAAAGTGGAAAAATGGAAAACGCGGAAAATGCTCGCTCACCGCTTGAAGTCACTGCCGATCCCTCGCCGCTCGCACACTCGACCCCACAAACCCTAATCGAAAAAAAGGGAAGCAAAAATCGCCGCCGCTTCATCTCCTCCATCTGACCTGTCGAACCCTTTCTCCTGCGCTTCATCTCCTCCATCAGACCCCACGAACCCTTTCTCCTTCATCTCCTCCATCAGGTCCTTCATTTTGCACGCCTATTCTCCTCCTCCTGCAACTCGATGCGATGGGTGATTGTGAGATCGAGCGAGCTGAAATCTGATTCAATTCGGCGGAGGTCGCCCCGTTGCGTGGTAAGTTCGATTTCACACATATTATTCACGAGCTTGTTATTTTGCAGTTCTTTTTTCCTCTTTCATTGATCGGTCTTTTGCAATTTGTTCCTGATTAGCATGTGGTTCCTAGATTCTTGAAAATTGATAGCTTTATTCTCCTTCACACTTTGATTTTTCAGTGTTTGCGGTTCCTCTTTCACACTTTGATTTTTCAGTGTTTGCGGTTCCTAGATTCTTGAAAATTGATAGCATGTGGTTCCTCTTTCATTGATCGGTCTTTCGAGTGCTTATGAATGGAAAAAAAGGGTTTATACAATATATGATGTGAGATTAAGAGTGCATTGTTGACTAAGGTTTAAGGTCTCCTTCATGCTGCGGTATCTGATTGTTTACAGTTTAAAGTTGTGTCATGTCAGAAGTATAGTGCTTGACTGGAAAGAGATGTGCTCAAGCTGTGCCAATCTCGGTGTTGAGCGCTCATAAAAGAAGAACCTGGATAAGAAAGGAAGCATGTCCTAGACATGCATTCTATTCAACATTGATGTTGGTTTAGACGTGTTCTGGATGGAAAGCAAGAGTTGCTTTCAGAAGATGATGTTCTTCCGGATGAAGAGCAGTCACATGGAAAATAAAGTAGCTAGGCACTGTTCTGCAGTTCAGTCAATGTTTTGGCCATGCTGACTGGCACATCATGGTTTTTAAAATTGTGTTGTTAACCAAATTTCTTTTTCTGTTTTTAACCAACATTTGGTTCATCATAAAGCAGCTTAGTTGATATGAAGTCATTGCTATTTTGCTCTATATAATCAAACTGAATAGCATGCTAATGTCTCCGGAAAATTCATGAATTTCATAACTTCTCCGATTTGCAATTATACTTATTTTGGTGATGTGCTTATGAATTGATCTGTATTTCTCTATCTTGTGTTTACCCAGTTGTTGATAGTTGATGTTTGTATTGGTTTCGTGCATTCATTGACGAGTCATGACAAGTTCATTTTGGGCCTATTTTTAGATCTGATGTTCTGGGACAGTTCATGCCACTTGTTGGAAGGGATTGGACTCAATCTGGAGTTGCTGGACTTTTCTCTGCAATAAAGGTTACCAGTTATGCAATAATTAGAAGTTCCTCAGCCCATAGTTGTGTTTCTGGATCTGGCTGTTTCTGTAAGCCAATTGTTTTCAGAATATAGTTACATGGTTTATTTATTCTGTTTGAAATTTGGAAAACTGCAGCAAAAGAAACTAGCGATGGGATGCGTCGGCATTGTTCTGTTCAAAAATCTGAACAGGAATTAAGATGAAGCCTTTGAAGATCCTGATCGATGACTTTAGATACATTAACCTGCTCACGATGCACAATTGTGCAGGGTCTCACGCTCGAGAAGGAACGCACTTGAATCGACGAAAGCTAACACATTGAAGTTTTGCAGGAGTCATGAGCCTTTTATTTTATTGTTGGCCATTTTCTTTCAGGAGAGCCACAGTTAGCACTGGTCAAATTAGTTTGTGTAATAATGTATTGAACATAGACTCAGACTGTATTGTAGTCAGATTATATTCAGTTAAAATATAAGCTGAGCTTAATTGAAGCCTTGTGAATATTATGATTGAAATTTGATATTATTTATGATTTAAATTTGATATTTGTGTATATATGATTATTATGCAATTACATTTTAAATCTGTTAATTTTTTTTTATTTTCCGACGGAATTTTTAATTCCGTCAGAAAATATCAGAAAAGTTTCCGACGGAAATCCAATATTTCCCGTCAGAAATTTCCGATGAAATTTCCGTCGGATCTGTTAAATGCCTTTACCGACGGAATTTCGTCGGTAAATTCCGTCGAGGATGCTGTTTTTTTTGTAGTATAAAAAATTATCGATTAAAAAAAGGAAATGTTGATTAAAAAATTATTTTAAAATTTTTTGATTAAAAAATATTATTTCTAAAAACAATTATAATATTGCACCGTTTTTATTTTTTAAAAAATAATTTTATTTATAATTTTCAATATTAACATACCAAACGTATTTTCCAGTTTTCTTTTCTAGAAAATAGAGTTATAGTATATCATACCAAACACATTTTCCGTTTTCTGAAAACTAGATCAGAAAATAGAAACAGAAAACAGAAAATGGAAAATAGAAAAAATTTTCCAAACCAAACGCCCCCTTAGGATTTTGGATTTCTAAGTTATTTAATTTCATGCATGCAAAAGTATGGAGACTTGGAGATTTTTTTAGGTTTCTAAGTGTTTAAATGCTTGCATGCAACATGGGTACTTGTATTTGTTTGCATGCATGCATGTAGGTACTTTAGTTGTTTGCTCCCATTATATAAGAGAGAGAATTCCGAACTTGTAAGCACTTTTAGTTTTGGTAAACATCCTAGTGAGGATTTGTAAGCTCGGTTGTTGAACCCCACGAGATAGACTCGATAAGTTCAGAAGTTCCCTTAAGAACCAAGAGATCACAAAATCCTCACTAGGATGTTTACCAAAATCAAAAGTGCTTACAAATTCGGAATTCTCTCCCTTATATAATGGGAGCAAGCAACTAAAATACCTACATGCATGCATGCAAACAAATACAAGTACCCATGTTAAAAAGAATTGAATGGTTAGTAATGTCAACAAGATTACGGTAAAGTATCGTCTCTAAAATTGATTTGAAGTCGGGCTATCATCAAATTCGCATGCGTGAGGGAGATAAATGGAAAACTGCATTTAAGACTAGGTATGGTTTGTACGAATGGTTAGTAATGCCATTTGGGCTTACTAATGCACCTTGTACTTTCATGAGGTTAATGAACCATATTTTGCAAGCTTTTATTGGAAATTTTGTCGTAGTATATTTTGATGACATCTTGATTTATACCAAAAATTTAGAGGAGCATCTACGACATTTTCAAAATGTTCTAATTGCTTCGCGAAATGAAATGTTGTATGCTAACCTTCAAAAATGTTCTTTTTGCACTAATCAGATTGAGATTCTTGGTTATATTGTTAGTGCTAAGGGAATAGCAGTTGATGAGAAGAAGGTTAAGGCTATTCGTGAATGGTCAACACCAAAAACAATAACTGAGGTACGTAGCTTCCATGGTTTGGCAAGTTTCTACAGAAGGTTTGTTAAGAAATTTAGCACTTTAACTGCACCCTTGATCGAAATTGTTAAAAAGAATGTTGGATTTCATTGGGATAGTGAACAGGATTCAACCTTCAACTCACTTAAGAAGAAATTAAGTTCTGCGCCATTACTTGTGTTACCTAACTTTGCTAAAACATTTGAAATTGATTGTGATGCATCAAGAATAGGTATTGGAGATGTGCTAATACAACAAGGTCGACCCCTTGCTTATTTTAGTGAGAAATTGAGTGGAGCAGCTTTGAACTATCCCACTTATGAAAAAGATCTATATGCATTGGTGAGGGCTTTAGAGACTTGGCAGCATTACTTGTGGCCCAAAGAGTTTGTCATTCACATTGATCATGAATCATTGAAGCACTTGAAGAGCCAAAGTAAGTTGAATAAACGTCATGCGAAATGGGTGGAGTTCATTGAATCATTTACTTATGTGATCAAGTATAAACGAGGTATGGAAAATACTATTGCAGATGTTTTATCTCAAAGGTATACCTTGCTCTCTACTTTGAACACTAAATTGCTAGGATTTGAATACATTAAAGATCTATATTCCAAAGATCCTGACTTTGGAAATATATTTGAAGTTTGTGAGCATGCTGCATTTTGAAAGTTTATAGGCATGAGGGATTTCTATTTAGAGTTAATAGGTTATGTGCGCTAACTGTTCATTGAGGAAATTATTAGTCCAAGAAGCCCATGGTGGGGGACTAATGGGACATTTTGGAGTGAGAAAAATACTAGATGTTTTATTGGAGCATTTCTTTTGGCCACATATGAAAGGAGATGTTGTAAAATTTTGTGAGAAGTGTATCACATGTAGGCAAGCAAAATCTAAATCATTACCTCATGGGTTGTATACACCTCTACCAATTACTAGTGAACCTTGGGTTGATATTTCTATGGACTTTATTGTAGGTTTACCAAGGTCAAAACGAGATATGGATTCTATTTTTGTGGTCATAGACAGATTTTCCAAAATGGCTCATTTTATTCCTTGTAGGAAAACAGATGATGCTAACCATATTGCTGATCTCTTTTTTAGGGACATTGTACGACTTCATGGAGTGCCGAAAAGTATAGTTTCAGATCGTGATGCAAAGTTTCTAAACTACTTTTGGAAGACACTATGGGGCATGTTGGGAACAAAGTTGTTATTTTCTACAACGTGTCATCCACAAACAGATGGACAAACTAAGGTAGTATATCGAACCTTAGCTACTTTATTAAGAGCTATCATTCAAAAGAATTTAAAAGGTTGAGAAGATGGTTTACCACATGTTGAATTTGTATATAATAGATTTATACATTCTACTACTAAGTGTTCACCTTTTGAGGTGGTATATTGTTTCAATCCGCTAACTCCTTTGGATTTATCACCTTTGCCTACCTCTGAGCATGCTAGTTTGGATGGTACAAGGAAGTTGAATTTGTGAGGCAAATGCACGAGAAAGTAAGGATGCAAATTGAAAAGAAGACTGAACAATATGCTACACAAGCCAACAAGGGACGAAAGAAAATAATCTTTGAACCCGGTGATTGGGTTTGGGTATATATGAGAAAGGAGAGATTTCCTGCTAAACGTCGTACTAAGTTGCATCCAAGAGGTGATGGACCATTTCAAGTCGTGGTGCGGATAAATGATAATGACTACAAGCTTGCCTTGCTAGGTGAGTATAATGTGAGTTCTACATTTAATGTTTCTAATCTCTCTCCCTTTGATGTAGGTAATCAAGATTCGAGGACGAATCCTTTTGAGGAGAGGGGGAATGATGGAGTCAAAGGAAGTGAACAAGTTGCCCAACAAGCTAACGATATGGATCATGCTCAACCACTCTAGAAGATGTTGATGATCCATTATGCATCAAAGGAGACCCAATTACAAGGGCTAAGGCAAAAAAGATGAAAGAAATACTTAATGTGCTAATTGAAGATGTGAAAGTCAAAGCTATCATTGAAAAAGGTTTGACCAAGAGCAAGTCATACGGCTTAGTCAACCTAATTCAAGCTTAGATGAGCTTAACTAGTCACTTAAGTCTCTTGTCTACGTAAGAAGGATATGTTAATTTTGTGGGTTCAATTTAGGCCCAATTTCTAGCTTTATTTGGGTTGTAATGGTGCCAAGAGCTCAATATGGCTATGTAGTCTACATAGGCATCTACTAATTGGGCTTCCTTTTGGCCTTTTAGGGATTTTAGGTCACCCTATAGCTATAAATTAAGGGGGTGGCGGCCACAACATGTAACTTTTTGCTTATTCAATCTACTACATGGTAAGGCTCTCACTTGTTGGTTCTTCATTGAACTAGAACTTATCAAGGCATCCCCTTGTGGCGTTCAAGACTTATCAACCTCCATCCCAAGGTTGTGGCATCTATCTTCTTCTTCTTCTATACCAAGGTTCGTGCTTCCTTAAGCATTGGGTCGAGGTTTCTTTCTTTTATTCTCCATCTTTTCAATTTAGACTATCTTTCACTCTTTCTTCCATTTGTTGTATGTTCTTGAGACCTTCTCTTTGGGTTCACATCAGCAGGCACCCCTGATTCACCTGCTGCACATGTCGTCGTTCCACTCCCATCCGGTCGATGGGTCCCCGCGGGCTACGGATAAGCCCGCTCGGTGATCTATTGCTTTGGGTGGGGTTGGGAGGCACCGTGTTGGCCGACTCCTTCTTCCGGGTGGCCTGCGCCTCCTCAACATTTATGTATTTGACAACCTTTCCCATCAGGCTGTCGAAGTCCTTTGGTGGCTTCCTGATCAGTGAGCGAAAGAAATCTCCCTCTTGTAATCCTTGGGAGAAGGCACTGATCAAGACCTCGGGCGTGGCAGTCAGCATATCCACTGTCACTCCATTGAACCTTTTAATGTAGGCCCTATGAGATTCCTTGGGGCCTTGCTTTAGCGCGAACAAATTGAGGCTCGTCTTATGCTGCCTCCTGCTGCTAGCAAAGTGCTAGAGGAAAACTCTCCTCAGCTCTTTAAAATTGGAGACCGACCCATTGGGGAGGCGGTCGAACCACCTCTGGGTCGGTCCCGAGAGGGTGGTTAGGAAGGCTCGGCATTTCACACCTTCCGGATATTGGTGCAGCAAAGTAGCACTCTCAAATTTCATTGAGTGCTCCTCGGGGTCAGTGGTCCCCTCATATTCGAGGATTGTAAAGAATCGAAGATGTTGGGGGACTAGATCTTCCAAGATCCAGGAAGAGAAAGGACTGCGTACCAGGGTAGCTGGAGAAGGGTCAACCGGGGCCTTTCCCATATCGAGACGCAGCCCCTACATCTAGTTGGACGTTGACCCCTCGGCTAGCATCGAGTCGGCTTCGTCGTCCCGACCCCAATAGAAACCAGTGGGGAAGGGAATAGAACCCCCTTCAGGTCGGGCAGGCTTTCCCCAAGCTCCTGAACGCCCGAGCGCCGCCGGCTTAGGGAATTTGGGCACTTGGCTGCCAACCTAACCTGTGAAGGCCTTTGGGGGGTCTTCTGAGCTCGAGCAGCCATCAAGAGCTCGTATTCCTCAGGTGTGACAGTCATCATGACTCAGTTGGGATCTTCCATTTTTCGCTTCCGATCAGGCTAAGTACCCTCCTTCTAGCACCAAATTTGATCTTATCACGAAGCAAGGTGGACTCTCAAGAGCACGCGATCTCCCAAAGATCATGAACTGCTAAGGCTGGCTCCGATCTGCAAGAAAGACACCGTTAGAACCCGCCGGAAAAAGTCCCTGGTGGTGGAAGAGCAGCAAAAGAAATAGAACAGTAGTGAAAACACTATTGCACGTACCTAGGAAGCGAGGAGTGGACATGCTTATATAGCCAGGGGAGCTGACACCTTCTACCCTGTCTGCCACCTGTTTGTCATATACGAGGACAAGGTAAGGAATAGCCAGGGTGACAGGGTATTATGTTGCATACCGGAATAAGAAAAAGGGTGCTGTCAACTTAAGCACGAGCGTCGTCAGGCGCCGCTCGGTCTGACACAGACGTAAGCAAGTGTAGTATGGCAGGGAGATTATGGCGTCAACGGGATACTCACGATTCTAGCTTGAATGATATCAGGTTTGCGCCGACCCCATACTCCTTTTGCTAGTCTGATGTGAGGGAGTGGTTATTCCTGTGGATTACGACAAAACCTCGACTGCTAGTGCTGATTGGCCACTTGGTGCCGACTGGAGGCTTAGAGTATTGGTGCCGACTGGCGGCTTAGCATGAACTTGGGCCCACAGGCAACTGCTATCGAGAGTAAATAAGCTTCCCGAGTCAGGGTGTGCCCGAGTGGCAATACCCCGACGAGGTCCGAAGTGAGTTGGCTGAAGGCTCGGCACCTTCGCCACTCAAGCCTTCACTGTAAGGGAACCTTGGGGGCACCGGTCGAGCTTCCTCTGACTCGGGCCCACACCTTCGTGAAACCATGAGGCTTAGTCATCCAGTGACTCAAGAATTATTCCCCGGTCTAGGCTGAACCGGCCGCTTGAACAATCCATTTGCCAATTTGATGGGCCCACGGAGGCTGTTGACCCAGACCCCGCTAACGAGCCTCTAGGAGGGCCAACCTACTCACTCGCGAGATGGGCCAGGCCCATAAACCTGGGCCGGGATCACTAGATAATTGCCTTAGTATCGTGTAATGGTGTACACTTAGATGCAAATAATAGTATCCTCCCCATCGGGGTCACTGCTATTATTTGTAGAGCCAAAAAGAAACCAACTATTAATTTTATTTGTCAAAAAGTATGGTTGACAAAATAAAAAAATTAATGGAAAAAACCTCTTCTTACAAATGATGAATTTGTATACGTCCACACTATCATGGCATACAAAATTCACGGTGTTTTGAGGTGTTGGTGTTTTTAAAATTTTATTGTTTAAGGAATCAATATTATTTTAAAAACTAATGTCTTGACCATTGTGATTCTCAAGATTTTTCAAGATGACTTTCAACCCACTTGCTGTTATTTTAAAAGGGAATAAACTTACTAGTCCTAATTATATCAATTGGAAACCTTGATATTGTCTTGACAGCTGAGGACTACAAATTCGTACTTTTTGAGATCTGTCCTGCTAAGACTAGTGAGAATTCTAGAGAAGAGGAGAAGGATGTTATAGGAAGTGGGTTAAGGCAGATGGGATGGCGCAGTGTTACATTTTGGCTTCTATGTCAAATGTACTGCAACATTAGCTTCAGGCCTTTGCTACTGCATATGACATGATGCTCAATCTCAACAAACTCTTCGGACACCAGAATCGGGCTGCTAGACAAGAGGCTATGAGGAACTTTATGACGACCACCATGATTGAGGGAACACCCGTGAGGGATCATGTTCTCAAAATGATGGCTCATTTGAATGAGATGGAAGTCCTTGGAGCGGAGATCGACGGGGAAACCTAGGTTGATATCATTCTCCAGTCACTACCTAGGAGTTTTGAGCAGTTCTACCTGAACTATAATATGAACAAAAGGACATATTCATTGGCGGAGCTTCTAACAGAACTCCAGACGGAAGAGGGGATATTTTGTCAGAGTGCTAAAACTTTTGTTGTTGAAAAGGTTTCTACTTCTAAGCCAAAAGGCAAAAAGAAGAAGAAACAAGGTTTAGCAAAGAAAGCGGTTGGATCTCAGGGACCTCAGGCTGAAGTGAAGAAGCTGAAAGGCAAGTGCTTCACATGCAAGCAGACTGGACATTGGAAGGTGGGCTGTCCCCGTTAAAAGGAGAACAAAGGTATATCTTTTTCATTAGTTGTTGAAACATATTTAGCAGTGTTATCTACCGGTACCTGGTGTATAGATACGGGAGCCAATAATCATGTCTGCAATTCTTTGCAAGGGTTCCAGGAAACCAAACGACTAGCTGAGGGTGAGATTACCATCTACGGAGATGGCGCTATTGCAGTGGGAGACGTTTATTTATCTTTTGATAGGAATAAAACTTTGTTTTTGAGAAATTGTCTTTATATACCTACTTTTAGAAAGAATTTAATTTCAGTTTCTAAGTTATTTTTGGATGGATATTCTATTTCTTTTAATGATAGAGTTGTTATAAAAAGGAATAGGGAGATATCTATTCTGGTACATTGGTTGGTAATTTATACACTCTTAATCAAAAAACTCCCACGATGTAAATAGAAATTAATAACTCTTCGTCTAATCATAATAAGAGAAAAGAACCTTCGAAAATAAACCAAACGTAACTGTGGCATCTAAGGTTAGGTCATATTAACCTGAGTAGAATTCAAAGGTTGATAGCCGATGGACCTTTGGGTTCATTGGTGGTGGAAGATTTCCCAACCAGCGAATCTTGCTTGGAACGTAAAACGACCAAGAGGTCTTTTAAGGCCAAGGGGTATAGAGCCAAAGATGTATTAGAGTTGGTTCATTCTGATTTGTGTGGTCCTATGTCTATCCAGGCTAGAGGTGGCATTGAATATTTCATTTCATTTATAGACGAATATTCAAGGTATGGATATATTTCAAGGCTGATGTGGAGAAACATTAAGGTAAAAGTATTAAGACACTACAGTCTGATCGTAGTGGTGAGAGTTTAGGAGTTACTTATCAGAGGCAGGGGTTGAATCCCAATTGTCTGCACCTGGTACACCCCAGCAGAATGGTATGGCAGAGCGAAGGAATAGGACTCTTATGGAGATGGTTAGATCCATGATGAGATATTCTGAGTTACCGGAATCATTCTGGAGGTATGCTCTGGAAACGGCAGTGTACATTTTGAACTTGGCACTATCTAAATCAGTACCCTCTACTCCCACAGAATTGTGGACTGGGCGTAATCCTAGTCTGAGACATATTCGAATTTGAGGTAGTCCAGCACATGTGCTGAAGGGAGATGCTGATAAGTTGGAATCTCGGGTTATCCTAGAGGAACGAAAGGTGATTTATTTGATAGTCCTAATAATCAAAAGGTCATCGTTAGCATGTGTAACGACCCAGAAAATTTTCTCAATATTTTCTTTAAAAATATTGACCATGCCTAGACAGATTCTTAAGGAGCATGGGGACACTAGTATAAACCTTAGCGTGGTGATCCATGATTTTCGATATAAAATCAGAAGCTAAGTGCTAATGGGCTTTAACATGGGTTTTCTAGTACCATGTTTATTAGTGGATTTTAGGTAGAATTTAATATAAATATAAATGGGTTTAAATTAGGAATATTAGCATGGCTATGGGTAGGCCTTAGGGGACATTGCCAAAATTTAAAAGAAAAATAAAATAAAATAAAAATAAAAATAAAGTGCATGCACCAAGGATTGAACCTTGGACCTAGTATAACATCATGCATGTACTAACCAATTCACCTAGCAAGGGAGTGCTAGTAGAGAATGAAGAGGATTTTGGTTAAGGCTTAGGGAAGTGAAGAGCCATCAAGAGAAGAGATACCATGACCCTTCACTTGCCCTCCTTCATGTGGTATAAAGAATAGATGAGAGAGGAGGCATGGAAGTTACTCTTTTCTTTTCTTCTTCCACCAAGTCCATTCTTCTTCCTCCTTCCTTCTCCTAACCGAAACCCACCAAGACCCCTCCCCCCTTGGAAAAGCTTCACAAGGGGACTTTATCTTGAAGATCCAAGACGTTCTACAAGGCTACAAGGGCTAAGGAGAGGTCTAGGGTCAAAGAGTTTTCTTTTGGCTTCTCTATTCAAGGTGATAATCAAAGACAAACCAAGGTAAGACCCCCTCACCTGTGGTGTAATTGTTTCTCGGATGTTTATCAAGATTTAGACTTTTGTTTAAGATCCAAGTTAAGAAAACCATGAGGTAGGGCTTTAGGGTTTCAGCCAAGCCTTAAGATTGGGGCTTGGGGATGTTGTATACTTTCATTCATGTTCCTAATGTTTTATTATGATAAGTAAGGTGTAGATAATGATTTAGGGAAAGTTGGGGGCACTCTAAGGCTCCCTAGGGTTTCGACCCATATCAAGAGGGGACGGATAGGATGTTATTATGTTTTCCTATGACATAATGAAGATAAATTGTGAATGATGGGAATTTTCCATGTGCTTGTGACCCTCTAGGGTTGGCCAAGGTCAAAAGGTAAGGCTAGGACTTAAGGTTAGCTCCAATTATGGGGTCTAATGGCTCCCTATGGCTTT
Source organism: Boesenbergia rotunda (assembly GCA_024364735.1). Classification (NCBI taxonomy): domain Eukaryota; kingdom Viridiplantae; phylum Streptophyta; class Magnoliopsida; order Zingiberales; family Zingiberaceae; genus Boesenbergia; species Boesenbergia rotunda. Next base: position 202,728 of record JAGFNQ010008250.1, read on the forward strand.
GTAAGTAATGTATGAGTTTTCTTTTACTCATGAAACCTTCCATGTTAATTGAATGATGGAGTCTTCCCCTATGGAACTTTCGGCCAACTCAAGGTTCTAGGGTTTGGGTTGGGCTAAGGTCTCAAGGATACTTGGTTGTAGGCTACTATGATGTATGTACAAGTTAAGCATGTGGTAAGAATTTTTATGCTACCTATAACCCTAGCTTTATGTGGGATATGCCATGATTTAGTATATTTAGGTTATGTGCCATGTTATTCATTAATGTTTTAACCATATACCATGAACACCTGTATTTGATGTAGGCTTAATGCCATATAGAATAATGTATGTATGCTGTTAAATGCCTATAATAGGTATATATTCATGAAGTTCTATGCATGTTCTATGATGAGTGATATGAACCTAAGTAATGTAGAATACCATGAACCTAAATAGTATGTATCTTGTTCATATGAATTTTACCCATGCATACTCTATGATGGACACTATGATTATGTATGTATGTCATGTTTTATGAATGAAGAAGATGAATGAAGATAAGATTTATGCCTTAAGTATGAATGATAAGTATGAATGATGAAAGCATAATGATGTTATGAATTAAGTATGGATGATGAAATGCCAAGTATGTTGATGTCATGCTTCATGTAACAAGATTATGTTCATGTCTTTAAGTATGCAATGTACATGCTATGAATGATGAAGCATGTTAAGTATGCAATGTATGTGCTATGAGTGATGAAGCATGTAAAGATATTTTACTTTATGAATGGGCTTGTACCGGACCGAAGTATGGGTCCAAGGGATGGACACCTTAAGAATGCCTCGGTGTTGGTCTACCATAGCTGTCCACGGTTCTGGGACTACCGAAGTTGTCCAACAGGGATGGGCACCTTAAGAACGCCTCGGTTTGGGGACTACCGTAGTTGTCCTTACCCTAGTAGGTCGAGACTAGCTACCTCGTATCTACTTAGGGATGCGCACATATGATGTATGTATGTGGTACAAGCCGGGGACCCCAATGATGTGATGATTATGTTTAAGTATTTAAAAGTGTGATTTTTAATTAAGCATCCTTATGTATATGCATCTGACTCATGCATCCATTCATGTAATGCATCCTGCTATGGTAAATGTTTTATGTTAAGGATATACTCATGTTTATGTCAAAAATATGCTCATGTGTATGATAAGAATATGCCATGATGGTAAATGTTTTATGCTTATGTTCTATAACATGCTACGTTTTATGTTAAGAATTATGTCATGCTAAGTATAGTTATGTTTATATTTATGCTATGTATCATGTCATGTTAAGTATAATTATGTTTATATTTATGTCATGTATCATGTCATGTTAAGTATATTTATGTTTATATTTATGTCATGTATCATGTCATGTCAAGTATAATTATGTTTATGTTTATGTCATGTATTATGTTATGTTAAATATAATTTATGCTTATGTTCTATGTTAAGCATTGTGTCATGCTGAATGATTTTATATGCTTATGTTCTATGTAAAGCACCCAGTCATGTTAATGTTTCATGTGCTTATGATTAAGTGACGAATGGTTTTAGTGAGTAGGAAAGGGTCTTACTAAGCCTATGAGCTTATAGTCTTATTTCCTTATACCACAGATCAAGCAAGAGGATAATGATGGAAGCAGTAGGAGGGGCAAGAACGTGTGTGTGGTAGTGACTTGGCCAAGGAAAGAAAAGTTTTAATATTTATACTTCGTCACATGTTCTAGATTTTGCAAGCCTTATGTTAAACTTATGATGGTTTTGTCAAGAACAAATTACACTTGCTACGTATGTTATGGATGACTTATGTGGGGTCATAATATGATGTTAAGTATGATGTTAATATGCCATGTTCCCATGTCATCATGTAGGAAGGATAGTTAGGTGCATGTATGTATAAGCTTTAAATTATTCCGCTGCAATATGATGTTCACATGCCCTACGTATGTTAGCGTAAAGCCGCCTTACGGGGGAAAAAAAAGGCGGGCGTTACAGCATGAATGCCCGATTTTTAGAGGAGGACTATGTAATGAACCACACACCCATGAGTAAGATTATTCTAGAGGAAATGAGAGGGGATGTTCCTACTTCACTACCAACGGTACAGGAGGATATACCACAAGTGACCGCACCGCGTGTCACAGAGGATACACAGGTAGTACCTCGTCGTAGTGGGACCAAACAGATTCTTATTTTTGGGAGAGTCTTCAGACTTGGTCCCTGGTGAACATGAATCTGATCCCTGAACCTATGACGAGGTACTCCAAGATAACGATGCAGTATCTTAGCAAAAGGCAATGAATTCTGAGATAGAATCTATGGATTCTAATCAGGTTTGGGAGCTAGTAGAACCACCCGATGGTGTAAAAGCCATTGGATGCAAGTGGATCTACAAAAGAAAGAGAGGATCAGATGGGAAGGTAGAGACCTTCAAAGCAAGGCTTGTTGCGAAGGGGTATACTCAGAAAGAGGGTATCGATTATGAGAGGACCTTTTCGCCGGTAGTCATGCTTAAGTCTATCCAGATTCTCTTGTCTATTGCCACTCATATAGATTATGAGGTTTGGCAAATGGATGTGAAGACAGCTTACCTTAATGGATGTCTTGAGGAAATCATCTATATGAAGCAACCAGAGGGATCCATTGCAAAGGACAAAGAGCATCTTGAGTGTAAGCTTAATCGGTCCATTTATGGATTGAAGCAAGCTTCGAGATCTTGGAACATCCGGTTTGATGAGGTAATCCAGTCTTATGGATTCATTCAAAGTCTAGATGAGTCTTGTGTATACAAGAGATGTGACGAAAAGGTAGTGGTATTTCTTGTATTATACGTAGATGACATTTTGCTCATTAACAACAATGTCAAAGTGTTGTCAGACGTAAGGATATGGTTGTCCATACAGTTTGATATAAAGGATTTGGGAGAAGATGGACACATCCTTGGGATCAAAGTTATAAGGGATCGCAAGAAAAGGATGTTGTGCTTATCTCAAGCTTCAAACATTGACACTGTCCTAGCTCGTTTTAGCATGCAAAACTCCAAGAATGGTTTTCTACCTTTTCGGCATAAAGTGTTAGTGAGAGCCCTAGAGCCAATCATGTGATGGTTGTTGTATGGACTCATTGTATCATATTTCATATATATATATAAAGGCATTTGATTATGGTTATTATACTTACTTGTATTGGTGCCAAATAACTAAGTGTAATAACGTCCTTGGTAGTAGGTTCATATCTATATCAATCGATTGGTTGAATCGATAGTGAGATGATATAGAGAACACTACTCTTAATTATTCCTAGTCAAGTATTAACATTCAGGGACAATGTTAATGCATAGAGACTAGCATGTAGTGTTAGTGAGAGCCCTAGAGCCAATCATATGATGATTACTTTTTGGACTCATTGTATCATATTCTTGTATATATATTTCTTATATATAAAGGCATTTCTTATGGTTATTGTACTTATGTGTATTGGTGTTCAAATAACTTAGTATAATAACGTCCTTGAGTAGAAGGTTCTTATCTATATCAATCGATTAGTTGAATCGATAGTGAGATGATATAGAGAACACTACTTTTAATTATTCCTAGTCAAGTATTAACATTCAAGGACAATGTTAATGCATAGAGACTAGCATGTAGGTCAACATGATGACTTGATCTCACAATTCATGGATATGAGATATCAAGTTGACACATGGGTATATATTAGGGAATGTATACTGAATGGTCCGCCATGAGAAAGTATCATGGATCGTTATATGAGTGTCATATACTTTCTCATGTGACTATTAGTATGACTATTAGTCCTTGGACCTAAAGTCACCATAGTTCCCTACATAAGGAGTTATGTACTTTGGTTTCGTCAAACGTCACCCGTAACTGGGTGGACTATAAAGGCGATTACTGGGTATGTAACAAATTATGCGGAGGGATGTGAGTGATGTAGATGGGATCTATCCCTCCTATATGACGGGAGAGATATCATAGTCTTGATAGAGTGAGATCACTAAGTGCATGGCCATGCCTAAATAAGGCAATATGAGATATTGAGCTTATTTGATTATAGTGAGTCTACTTGGAGTTCAAGACACATAGATTGATTGGAGAATGACACGGTCTATGCTTCATAGAAGATCAATCTAGATATCGAGGATAGAAGGACGTTGTCACATATTGTGATGGTCACAATTATTAGTCACAATGGTGATGTTGGATCTCGACATTCTTGTAACTTGGGTAGCAATGATGTGTTGCTAGATACCTCTCATTGCTTATGTCCTTAAATAGGTTTAAGGGCATTGCCAACGTTACAAGAACCTATAGGGTCACACACATATAGCAATAGATGGAGAATAAGTCCATATGATGGACCGAGAGTAATGAAGTCAAAGTTTGACTTTGGCTAAATATGGAAAGTCCATAAAAGGCAAGTTTGACTTGACTCAAATTAGACAACTTGAGTTGGACTCGAGTTTGATCCAAGTGTTGGATGAATCTAATCATGGGAGAATAATGAAGTCAAAGTTTGACTTTGGCTAAATATGGAAAGTCCATAAATGGCAAGTTTGACTTGACTCAAATTAGACAACTTGAGTTGGACTCGAGTTTGATCCAAGTGTTGGATGAATCTAATCATGGGAGAATAATGAAGTCAAAGTTTGACTTTGGCTAAATATGGAAAGTCCATAAAAGGCAAGTTTGACTTGACTCAAATTAGACAACTTGAGTTGGACTCGAGTTTGATCCAAGTGTTGGATGAATCTAATCATGGGAGAATAATGAAGTCAAAGTTTGACTTTGGCTAAATATGGAAAGTCCATAAGAGGCAAGTTTGACTTGACTCAAGCCACATCACCTTGACTTGACCAAGTGATGACTTGGCATCATCATCAAGGCTAAGTAACCTCCCCATTTGAATTTTGAATTCAAATAAGGGGGTAATGGAAGGTGGTGGCAGGCCACTTAATGGCCAATAATGACCATTAAGTGGCCTGCCACTTATACACACAAAATGAGTTTTTCTTGTGTGTGATTGATTTTTCTCCTAATGTGTTTTTGGTTTTGGCTCTCCCTCTCCTCTCTTGTGGCCGAGACCCCAAGCAAGTGCTAGCACACTTTTGGGCTCTCCTCTCCACTCTATTGCTTGTGTGGATTCTTCTAGAGGGTTGCTACTTTGCATCCTTGAGATCCGACACCAACCGAGGAGCGAGCGGGAATTGCGGGGCACGCTTCGAAGGTAGTTTTTCTCTTCTCTAATAGATCTAGGTTGTAGATCGGTTTTGAAGCATGTAAACGAGCACTCGTAAATTTTTGAAATGGTTTTCTTCGCTCGGATCCTTTCTATTGGGGCTTTCGGGGTTTCTGCGACGCGAAAAAGCGGTTTTCGCGGCCTGAAAAACCCTACAGTGGTATCAGAGCCACGAGCGAAGCTTGTGCTCGTTTTGGTTTTTATTTTTTTTGTATTAGATACAAAATTTAGATAATTTTATGCTTCTGTAATTTTTCTAAATTTTAGGATTTTTGAGTATTTTTTCTCGTAGAGGCAAAGCGACGAGTGCGAAGCACTTGTAGACTTTGCCACCGAGAAAAACTTCTCCGAAACGGCAAGTTTCGCCCAAATGGATTTTGGGACAGCGGGTAAAGGCACTGTATAATCGCAAGAAGACACTCGTGAAAGTTATTTCACGAGTAGGGGCGCTGCCCCTAACCCCACAAGGGGCCTTGTCTCGCGATTACGCCCGAAACCCGCTTACCGGGACCGCCGCGGAGTTGTGACTCGAAAAAATTCTAAAAATCAGTAGAAAAATTGTATAAAATCTGTAAAATTACATAATTTTGAATTATGTACAGTAGTGTGATGGTCATGGTCCAAAACCCAATTTTTAATAAGATTAAAATTGTGTTGTAATTCATAATACGGCCTGCGCGCCGTTTTTGTACATGTGCGTGTTGTATTGTGTTTGCGACCTGCGTATCGGCTTTTAATATTTTATTTCTGTTGTATTTCATATTTAGACTCGAATGTAACTCGAGTATAAAAATTTGTAATGTACAAAAGTGAAGACGACGGAAATTCCGGAGAACTTGGACTCGGGAGAACTAGCCGACAACACCAAGACGGTCAAGAGGAAGCGCTTGGAGAAGCCGCTAGACCTAGGTTGACCATCGGATCCTCTCATTGGCTTGAGAGGGTCTTAGTAGGGCCATGACCAAGTCACTTAAGTTTATTTTATTATTGCTATGCTTGTGATGTATATGATGCATGATAATGTAGAATAGTAAAAATAAACTTAAGTGTATGAGATGCACAAGTAATGTGGGAACCACATTTTGATGTGCACTTAATACACATTTAGAATTAAATTAGATTTCATAAATGCCTAGATGTGATGCACATCCTCGATTAGATTAAATCTAAAATCGAATCGACTCGTAAACGCCTACCGGGTCCTGATACCCATCACTACCTCGATCATATGCGCTTGTCGATTCTGCCAAAGCAGAGCAACGCATTTAATCTTGGTAGGATGTGGAGGGACAACCTTGGTCCCGCCTATCACGGCTCGGGTTAGATCGATTCTGCCAAAGCAGGGCATTGGCAAAGGGCGAGGTGGACCTACGAGTAGGCAATGGAGCACGAGTTGCTGCTGTTGCTGTAGGAACTTATTTTCTATCTCTGCCCTCTGGGATTGAACTAGAACTAGATGATTGTTGTTATGTACCTGCACTTACTAAGAACATAATTTCTGTTTCTTGTCTAGACAAGAAAGGCTTCTCATTTATAATTAAGAACAAATGTTGTTCAGTCTATTTAAATGAAATGTTCTATTGTAGTGCAGATCTTATCAACGGACTCCATATTCTAGACTTAGAACGCTCTATCTATAATGTAAGTACCAAGAGGTTGAGATCAAATGAGTTGAACCCAACCTATCTCTGGCACTGTCGCTTAGGCCACATAAATGAGAGTCGCTTGTCCCAGCTCCATAAGGATGGATTGCTGGATTCATTTGATTTTGAATCATATGAGACATGCGAGTCATGCCTTCTAGGCAAGATGACTAAGACTCCCTTTAGTGGACATAGCGAGAGGGCAACAGATTTGTTAGGACTCATACATTCTGATGTATGTGGCCCTTTCAATGTTGCTGCTCGAGGTGGTTATAGATACTTCATCACATTTACTGATGATTTTAGTAGATATGGTTATGTGTACTTGATGACACATAAGTCCGAGTCCTTTGAAAAGTTCAAAGAATTCAGAAATGAAGTACAAAACCAACTCGGCATGAGTATTAAAATACTTCGATCAAATCGAGGTGGAGAATACTTGAGCCATGAGTTTCGTGACTATTTAGCTGAGTGTGGGATTCTATCTCAACTCACTCCTCTTGGGACACTACAGTGGAATGGTGTATCCGAAAGGAGGAATCGTACCTTATTAGATATGGTACGATCTATGATGAGTCACGCAGATCTTCCTATATCCTTTTGGGATATGCTCTAGACACGGCAGCGTTCACACTTAACCGTGTTCCATCAAAGGCGGTCATGAAGACACCATATACGATATGGACTGAGAGGAGTCCCAAGATGTCTTTCATGAGAGTTTGGGGTTGTGAGGCTTACGTTAGACGTCAAGTCTCAGACAAACTGGGACCCAAGTCCGATAAGTGCTATTTCGTGGGATATCCCAAGGAAACTAAGGGATATTACTTCTACATTCCCAGTCAGCACAAAGTGTTTGTTGCTAAGACTGGGGTCTTTCTAGAAAGGGACTTTGTTTCTAGAAAGACTAGTGGGAGTTCGTTTGATCTTGAAGAAGTTCAAGACAACGACCATAGCACTGAGCCCTTGATGGATACTGAACAGGAACCACAAGAAGTTGTGGATGAGATTGTTACACAAGAAGTTGTGGAACAACAACCTGTTCAGGTAGACCTACCTCTTCGCAGGTCTGATAGGGTACGTGTCAGCCTGAGAGATATTCATTTCTCTTGCCTGACCATGATGACGTTATGATCATTAAGAATGAGCCTACCACCTATCAGGAAGCTGTGATGAGCCCAGATTCTGAGAAATGGCTAGAGGCCATGAGATCCGAGATGGATTCCATGTACACCAACCAAGTATGGACTTTGGTTGATCCACCTGAAGGGGTCAAACCCATTGGGTGTAAGTGGGTCTTTAAGAGAAAGACTGACATGGATGGACTTGTACATACCTATAAGGGTAGACTAGTAGCTAAAGGTTTCAAGCAAATTCATGGTATTGACTATGATGAAACTTTTTCTCCAGTCACGATGTTCAAGTCCATTAGGATCTTGCTTGCTATTGCAGCATACCACGATTATGAGATCTGGCAGATGGACGTCAAAACTGCGTTTCTGAATGGAAACCTCCTCGAGGAAGTGTACATGACACAACCTGAGGGTTTTGTAGATCCACAGCATACTGGCAGAGTATGCAAGCTACATAGGGCCATTTATGGTCTAAAGCAAGCTTCTCGGAGTTGGAATCTTCGATTCGATGATGCGATCAAACAATTTGGTTTCATCAAGAACGAAGATGAACCTTGTGTCTACAAGATGGTTAGTGGGAGCACAGTAGTCTTCCTAGTCTTGTATGTGGATGACATACTACTCATTGGGAACAACATCCCTTCGCTACAGTCTGTGAAGACTTGGTTGGGGACTTGTTTCACAATGAAGGACTTAGGTGAAGCAGCCTGCATTCTAGGCATAAAGATCTATAGAGATAGATCTAAGAGATTGCTTGGCCTAAGTCAGAGTACATACATTGATACCGTTTTGCAACGGTTTGCCATGCAGAATTCCAAGAAGGGAAATCTGCCAATGTCACATGGCGTGAGTCTTTCGAAGACTCAAGGTCCCTCTTCTAGAGAGGAGAGAGACCGCATGAGCAAGATCCCTTATGCCTCAGCCATAGGATCTATCATGTACGCCATGTTATGTACTCGTCCTGATATCTCGTATGCTTTGAGCATGACGAGCAGGTACCAGTCAGATCCAGGTGAACGTCACTGGATAGCGGTCAAGAATATCCTTAAGTACTTGAGAAGGACTAAGGAATATTTTTTGATATTTGGAGGCGATGAGCATCTAGTTGTAAAGGGTTACACTGATGCCAGCTTCCAAACCGACCAGGATGATTACAGATCACAGTCAGGGTTCGTGTTTTGCTTGAATGGCGGAGCTGTGAGCTGGAAGAGTTAGAAGCAGGACACAGTTGCAGATTCTACAATAGAAGCTGAGTATATTGCTGCATCAGACGCAGCAAAGGAGGCAGTTTGGATCCGCAAGTTCATCACTGAGCTTGGGGTGGTTCCTAGCATATCTGATCCCGTAGAGCTCTATTGTGACAACAATGGAGCTATTGCGCAGGCTAAGGAACCTCGCTCACACCAGCGGACCAAACACATACTACGGCGATTCCATCTCATTCGAGAGATCATCGATCGAGGAGATGTGAAGATTTGCAGAGTACCCACAGAGGCTAACGTCGCAGATCCCTTGACCAAGGCTTTGGCACAGATGAAGCATGATGGTCACACTAGGTCATTGGGTATTAGATACTACAGCGATTGGCACTAGTGCTAGTGGGAGATTGTTAGTGAGAGCCCTAGAGCCAATCATATGATGATTACTTTTTGGACTCATTGTATCATATTCTTGTATATATATTTCTTATATATAAAGGCATTTCTTATGGTTATTGTACTTATGTGTATTGGTGCCAAATAACTTAGTATAATAACGTCCTTGAGTAGAAGGTTCTTATCTATATCAATCGATTAGTTGAATCGATAGTGAGATGATATAGAGAACACTACTTTTAATTATTCCTAGTCAAGTATTAACATTCAAGGACAATGTTAATGCATAGAGACTAGCATGTAGGTCAACATGATGACTTGATCTCACAAGTCATGGATATGAGATATCAAGTTGACACATGGGTATACATTAGGGAATGTATACTGAATGGTCCGCCATGAGAAAGTATCATGGATCGTTATATGAGTGTCATATACTTTCTCATGTGACTATTAGTATGACTATTAGTCCTTGGACCTGAAGTCACCATAGTTCCCTACATAAGGAGTTATGTACTTTGGTTTCGTCAAACGTCACCCGTAACTGGGTGGACTATAAAGGCGATTACTGGGTATGTAACAAATTATGCGGAGGGATGTGAGTGATGTAGATGGGATCTATCCCTCCTATATGACGGGAGAGATATCATAGTCTTGATAGAGTGAGATCACTAAGTGCATGGCCATGCCTAAATAAGGCAATATGAGATATTGAGCTTATTTGATTATAGTGAGTCTACTTGGAGTTCAAGACACATAGATTGATTGGAGGATGACACGGTCTATGCTTCATAGAAGATCAATCTAGATATCGAGGATAGAAGGACGTTGTCACATATTGTGATGGTCACAATTATTAGTCACAATGGTGATGTTGGATCTCGACATTCTTGTAACTTGGGTAGCAATGATGTGTTGCTAGATACCTCTCATTGCTTATGTCCTTAAATAGGTTTAAGGGCATTGCCAACGTTACAAGAACCTATAGGGTCACACACATATAGCAATAGATGGAGAATAAGTCCATATGATGGACCGAGAGTAATGAAGTCAAAGTTTGACTTTGGCTAAATATGGAAAGTCCATAAAAGGCAAGTTTGACTTGACTCAAATTAGACAACTTGAGTTGGACTCGAGTTTGATCCAAGTGTTGGATGAATCTAATCATGGGAGAATAATGAAGTCAAAGTTTGACTTTGGCTAAATATGGAAAGTCCATAAATGGCAAGTTTGACTTGACTCAAATTAGACAACTTGAGTTGGACTCGAGTTTGATCCAAGTGTTGGATGAATCTAATCATGGGAGAATAATGAAGTCAAAGTTTGACTTTGGCTAAATATGGAAAGTCCATAAAAGGCAAGTTTGACTTGACTCAAATTAGACAACTTGAGTTGGACTCGAGTTTGATCCAAGTGTTGGATGAATCTAATCATGGGAGAATAATGAAGTCAAAGTTTGACTTTGGCTAAATATGGAAAGTCCATAAATGGCAAGTTTGACTTGACTCAAATTAGACAACTTGAGTTGGACTCGAGTTTGATCCAAGTGTTGGATGAATCTAATCATGGGAGAATAATGAAGTCAAAGTTTGACTTTGGCTAAATATGGAAAGTCCATAAGAGGCAAGTTTGACTTGACTCAAGCCACATCACCTTGACTTGACCAAGTGATGACTTGGCATCATCATCAAGGCTAAGTAACCTCCCCATTTGAATTTTGAATTCAAATAAGGGGGTTATGGAAGGTGGTGGCCGGCCACTTAATGGTCATTAAGTGGCCTGCCACTTATACACACAAAATGAGTTTTTCTTGTGTGTGATTGATTTTTCTCCTAATGTGTTTTTGGTTTTGGCTCTCCCTCTCCTCTCTTGTGGCCGAGACCCCAAGCAAGTGCTAGCACACTTTTGGGCTCTCCTCTCCACTCTCTTGCTTGTGTGGATACTTCTAGAGGGTTGCTACTTTGCGTCCTTGAGATCCGACACCAACCGAGGAGCGAGCGGGAATTGCGGGCAGGCATCGAAGGTAGTTTTTCTCTTCTCTAATAGATCTAGGTTGTAGATCGGTTTTGAAGCATGTAAACGAGCACTCGTAAATTTTTGAAATGGTTTTCTTCGCTCGGATCCTTTCTATTGGGGCTTCGGGTTTCCGCGACGCGANGACAATAGGTTAAAGTTAGGTTTGCTTTTGGTTTTGACCTCTTTACTAAGTGTGCAGGGTTGAAAGACTTAGGACCTGACACCAGGCTGAAGTCCAGGGTGGTTGAGTCCTGGCAGGAAGTCCAGTTGGGTTCGTGGGGCCTGACAATTGGCTGAAGCCCAAGTTGGTTGAAACTTGGCAAAAAGACCAGGGTGGTTGAGCCCTGGCAGGAAGACCTGGTGGGTTAAGAAGTTGAGTAGAGCTGCACGAGGTAAGTAAGGTAAGTCACTGGAGGAGCGAACCAGTGAGGACGGGTCCTATTTTAGGACTGTAGGCGCGGTCCAACTTAGGCCCATTTTGGTGACCTCGGTTGAGTCCTGGTTAGATCCTTATCCAGGTTTGGACGGGGTCTAATTAACTCTAAATTCATTAACTCTATTTTACAGGATTTATTTGATATGTGAACTAATTAGATTTTGTAGGTTAATTTTATAAATTTATTCCTCATCTAAAGCCTCGGTGGAGGATAAATTTTCATTTAAATTATTCGTATTTCTTATTTTTTTGGAGAATAAAATTATTCCTACTAATGATAAAATCTTATTGTTATTTTCTAATTATTCCTATTAATGCTTAAAATTCTCACGTGAAGCCTAGCTAGAAGGATAAAATCTCTTTTTAAATTGTATTTTGAATTTTTTTTCAAAAAAAAAAGCCTTGGTGAGGTAAGAGGATAAAACCTCTTGGTTAACTTTTCAGATTAAATTTTATTTAAATTATTTAAGTGAAGCAAAGATAGAAATTATCTTGTTTGAATTATTCCTTCTTGCTGATGGATAAAATTTGAGCTGAGAAGATCATGCATCGAGGCACTATAAAAGGAAGCAAGCAAGCCCTCTAGGAGAAAAAAAAAATTTTTCTGGTTCAAGCTTTGGCACTCTCTTGCTTCCACGCTCCTCTGCTGCGGTTTGTGCTTTGACTCGACGCTGTCCGACCGCTGCCGGAAGATCGCTCCCAACACCCAAGCTGCTTCAGATAAATCTAAGTGTTGGGTAACATAATTTTTGTTCTGTCTGCACTTAAATTATTAAAAGGGGAAGTGTAGGGTTGTTACACTTCCACCTAATCTTGTATTCGAATCACTCTACCGGGAGTTTGCCGGTAGAGGTTTTTAGTGGATTGCCCACAGGAAAGGCTCAAGGAGCCTGGGTCTTCGAGTAGGAGTCGCCGAAGGCTCCGAACGAAGTAAAACTCCTCGTGTAATTTTTTATTATTTTTCGCTTTCGCTTTTCGTTTTAATTTTTCCGCTGTGCACGTTTTTCAAAGCATCGTACAATTTTCTATCGACTCTGATTCTATAACGAAGATTTTAAAAGTCACGTGATTCACCCCCCCTCTCACGTGCATCGGTCCTACAGTTGGTATTAGAGCATTGGTACGCTCTGAATCGGTGCAACCACCGTAAGAGCCGGGGGAGATCCAGTTTTTCGCATTTTGTGTTTTTCGTTTTACAATCTAAATTAAGTATTGTTGCTTAAATTTGGATCTTTTTCTTTTGTTCGTTCAGTTTTACTCGAATTTGGTGCAACACCATTTCGAGTCGCTCTTCACTTATTCTTTTTTTTACCACACCACTAATCCAAGACTTAGTCTTGGAACGAGTTTTGTTGTTTTTATGTAAGTCACAGATGGCCCAGAGTGAAGGTTACAGCACTGCTCGTCCTCTGCTCTTCAACGGGGAAGATTTCCCCTACTGGAAGCGGAGACTGGAAGTGTATCTCAAAACCGATATGGATCAATGGTTCGCGGGTGCAAACTGGCTACGAACCACCAATGGACGAGGGAAACAAGGCGCCACTGAAGCCCGATAGATGGAACCTGGAAATGAAGAAAAAAGCTCAGATCGAGGTTCAAAGCGCAGAACACCCTCCAGTGCGGACTAACCAAAGAAGAGCTGAACAGAATCGGACCAACCGAATCAGCAAAAGAACTTTGGGATAAACTAATTGAATTGCATGAAGGCACTACTGATGCAAAGGTAACAAAAAGGGATTTGCTTTTAAATAAATTGTTTAATATGAAAATGCAGGAAGGAGAATCTGCAAGTCAACTTCACGCTCGGATCAAGGACATATTAAATGGACTCCACCCTGATTGGGCACAAACAAGAAAACAGAGACATTATAAGGTATGCACTAAATGCCTTTCCTAGAAATTCATTATGGGCATCCATTGTAGATGCTTATAAATTTCTAGGAATCTTTCCAAATAAATTTAGATGAACTGTTTTGTGAATTAGAGTTGCATGAACAAACTAACGCCAGGCCGAGAAAGGGTTTGCTTTGTTTGCAGATTCTTCAAGAAAGGTCAAGTTGAAGAAGAATATTCAAGAAGAATCCGAAGAAGAACCAGAGTCAGACTCAGACGATGAGGAGCATATGGTAAACTTGGTAAGAAAAGTCTTTGCCAAAAAGAAGAACAAGTTTTCAAAAAGGGACCTCCAAAAGATAATGAAGCCCATCAGCAATGAAGGTAAAAGCAAAATGACCTGCTTCAGTTGCAACAGAAAGGGGCACTTCAAACATGAATGTCCCTATAAAAAGGAGGACCAACCCAAGAAGAAGAAGGCTTTACAAGCCACCTGGGACGAGAGCTCGGACGACTCCGACAATGAACCACCAAAAAATTCAAGTTACCTAGCGCTAATGGCAACCGGACATGGATCGGACTCGGAAAGCGATGAAGATTCCGAATACGAGTCGAGCCAAGAGATCGGACTCTTTTCGGATGGCTCGACTAAGGTATACTTAGATTCCATTAATAAAAAGTTTTTTAAGATTATCTCCATTTTAAATAAAAATTTGTTTGCATCTGAATCTAGGAATGACCAGCTCCTTAAGGAAAATCAAGACCTTAAGGAGCAATTAATTAATACCAAAACCTTAACTGAATCAACTCAAAATGAAAGAACAATTGAACTGGAAAATGATAACTCCACCCTAAAGGGTGAAGTTCAAAACCTTAAGGACTTACTAACAACTTTTACAACCCGGTCCAAGAATCTTGACCTTATTCTTGGATCTCAAAAGGGCGTGTACAATAAATCTGGGATAGGATATAAATCAGGATCGACCCAAAAATCCTTTATCTCATTTGTCCACCCACGTGAAAACCGGCGAAAAGCGTGGGTCCCGAAAGCTTACCTAACAAAGCAAGTAGGGCAGAACCAATACTATGTCCCCAAGAAGGACATTCATTACATTGACCCTAAACACCCTACCTATAATTTAGGGGGAGGCACCAAATTAGTTGGCACCTCAAAGTCACCCTTTACCCGTCTGGGTACCTAGGACTAGTTTCAAAAGTTAGTCTGACACTTGACCTACGCAGTACTAGGGTAGGGCGAGCTGATAGGACATTAGGGAAGCTGATCTAAGGAGTCATGTAGGGGAAGACGTCCTTTATTTGGTCTTCTTAGCCCAGTGGAACTAGCCGGAGCTACCCCGCCACATCCTAGACTAGTTAGACCAAGGAGTTCAATAGGTAGGTTAAAAGTACAACTTCCTTAAGCGGTTTTGCCTAGAAAGTGGTTGTTGATCCAATAAGGCTTCAGCAAAAGAAGACCTCTGTGCCTCACCACGGCCTGGAAACCAATTATGGAAGTATACTTTTAAACTGCTTCTTGTCAAACCTGAATCTAACAAAAGGTCAGATTAACTTTTATAAATCAAACTCAAACTTATCTCACACAAATCATAGGATTTCTTTGATTGACAACTTAGATCAAGTGAGATGAATAAGGACAACTAAACTCAAACCTCAAAATTCAAATTAACAAATTCAAAATTCAAATTCAAAATTCAATTTAACAAATTCAAAATTTAAAATTCAAATTAACAAATTCAAAATTCAAATTAACGAATTCAAAATTCAAAATTCAAATTAACAAAATCAAAATTCAAAATTCAAATTAACAAATTCAATTTAACAAATTCAAGATTCAAAATTCAAATTAACAAATTCAAAATTCAAATTAATGAATTCAAAATTCAAAATTCAAAATAATGAATTCAAAATTCAAAATAATGAATTCAAAATTCAAAATTCAAATTAACAAGTTCAAAATTCAAAATTCAAATTAACAAATTCAAAATTCAAATTAACGAATTCAAAATTCAAAATTCAAAATTCAAATTAACAAGTTCAAAATTCAAAATTCAAATTAACAAATTCAAAATTCAAATTAACGAATTCAAAATTCAAAATTCAAATTAACAAAATCAAAATTCAAAATTCAAAATTCAAATTAACAAATTCAATTTAACAAATTCAAAATTCAAATTAACAAATTCAAAATTCAAATTAACGAATTCAAAATTCAAAATTCAAAATTCAAATTAACAAAATCAAAATTCAAAATTCAAATTAACAAATTCAATTTAACAAATTCAAAATTCAAATTAACAAATTCAAAATTCAAATTAATGAATTCAAAATTCAAAATTCAAAATAATGAATTCAAATTTCAAAATTCAAATTAACAAGTTCAAAATTTAAAATTCAAATTAACCAATTCAAATTTAAAATTCAGAATCTTAAATTTTTGAAATTTCTTAATGTTTCTCGAAATTCAAAACTCTTAAGTTTTTTTTAATTCATATTTTTCAAAGTTGTTCAAAATTCAAATTTTCAAATTCCTTAAGTTTTTTTTAAGTTGTTCAAAATTCAAATTTTAAATTTCTTAAATCTTTTAAATTCCTTAACTTTTTCAAAACTTCAAGTCTTCAATTTCTTAAGGTTTTTCAAAATTCAAATTCTTCTAAGCTTTTTAAATTCAAATTTTTAAACTTCTTAAGTTTTTTTTGGAGTTCAAATTTCTTAAGTTTCTTTAAATCAATCCTTTAACTCATTAAAAACTTAAACTAAATTCTAAAAATTTCCTACTTAACTGTAGAAAAACAAGTGGATTATCGACAGTGGGTGCTCCAGACATATGACTGGGGATCCCACCAAGTTTACAAAACTCAAGTACAAAAGTCTAGGGACAGTTGCGTTTGGAAACAATGGTAAACTTAAGGTAATTTGCCTAGGTAACATTGAACTTGAGTTTGATTTTATAATTAAAAATGTCTTACTTGTTAAAAACTTTCACTTCAATTTACTAAGTATCAGCCAATTGTGTGACACTGGGTATAAGGTTAGGTTCTTGTCCAATGAATGTATGATCAAACACACTGACAACCCAAACATCACACTTAGAGGACATAGACACAATAACATCTATGAAATTAGGTTAACCCGTCCCCTAGCAAATTGTCTTTTAACACATAAGGATGAAACTTGGCTATGGCATAGGAGACTTTCACACACTCACTTCAGAAAATTACCTAAACTAAATGGTTTAGTTAGAGGCCTACCAAAGTTACCTAACTTTGAGACAACCTTATGTAATGCTTGTCAACAAGGAAAACAAACTAGATCAACTCACAAACCAACTAATCAAACTCAAACTAAATCAATTCTTGAATTAATTCACTTAGACCTATTTGACTCACATGGGGTAAAATCAATTAGTGAGAATCTATACTGTTTAGTAATTATAGATGACTATTCAAGATTCACCTGGGTAAAATTCTTAAAAAATAAAGATGAAACGTTTGATATATTTACTCAATTTTGCAAATTAATAGAAAATGAAAAGGGGTTAAAATTATAAGACTTAGGAGCGATAACGGTGGGGAATTCAAAAATCAAAAATTTAATCAATTCTGTTTAGAAAATGGCTACCACCATGAATTCTCCTGCCCTAAAACACCTCAACAAAATGGAATTGTAGAAAGAAAAAATAGAACACTACAAGAAGCAACCAGAACAATGCTTAATGAATACAACTTACCTAAATACCTTTGGGCCGAGGCTGTCAGTACAGCCTGCTATGTACAAAACAGAATAACTATAAATAAAAATCTAGGAAAATATCTTTTGAAATCTATTATAACAAACAACCTAATATTAAGTATTTTAAAGTATTTGGATGTAAAGTGTATATATTAAATACTAGAGAACACTTAGGAAAGTTTACATCTAAGGTTGAGGAAGGTATCTTTGTAGGTTATTCCCTTACCAGTAGAGCCTATCGAGTTTATAACAAAACTACCCTAAGAATTGAAGAAACTACAAATGTAAAATTTGATGAAACATCTGACCCAAATAACTTTGATCAAACCACCTACCAACCAATTGTTGTTAGGTCCAGTACTGACCCAGATGAAAGCCCAATTAAGGACCAAGACCATGATCTGATTGAACCTTCACCTAACCAAACCAGAACTATTCGAGTCAGCTCAGCCCACCCTATTGATCAAATCATAGGTGATCCAGAACTCAAACTAGGTCAGCCTTTAGAAACCTTAGCCAAATTGCTTTAATTTCCAAAATTGAACCAAAATCAGTAGAAGAGTCTTTACTTGACCCTGATTGGATCATAGCTATGCAAGAGGAGTTAGCCCAATTTGAACGTAGTCAAGTCTGGGATTTAATACCCTTACCTAAAGACAAAAAGTTCATTGAAACCAAATGAGTCTTTAGGAATAAACTTAACGAACAAGGTGAAATAATCAGGAATAAGGCTAGGTTAGTAGCTAAAGGGTTTAGCCAAGTAGAAGGACTTGATTATGATGAAACCTAAGCCCCTATAGCTCGACTTGAGTCTATTAGGATGCTTTTAAGTTATGCAGCCCATAAAGGATTCAAATTGTATCAAATGAATGTTAAGTCAGCCTTCCTAAATGGCCTAATTAAGGAAGAGGTTTATGTAGGACAACCCCCTAGTTTTGAAAGCTTAGAACACCCTGACTATGTCTTTCAACTAAAAAAAGCCCTATATGGACTTAAGCAAGCCCCTAGGGCCTGGTATGAAAGACTGTCTAACCATTTAGTATCTAAAGGTTTTAACCAAGGTAAAATTGATCCAACACTATTTGTTAAAATCTTAAAAACTGATATTTTTATAGCCCAAGTATATGTAGATGATATAATATTTGGCTCAACTAACTCAAAATTTTTGCAAGATTTTATAACGGTAATGGAAAATGAATTTGAAATGAGTTTAGTAGGCCAATTAACTTTCTTTTTAGGGCTATAAATAAAACAGACCAGTGTGGGTACTTTTGTCTATCAACAAAAATACACTAAAGAACTACTTAAAAAATTTGGAATGGATAGTGCAAAAGAAATTCAAACACCTATGGCTACCAATCAAACTGTAGATAGTGACCCAAATGGCAAACCTGTTGACCTTAAATATTATAGAAGTGCTATAGGCAGCTTACTTTACCTGACTGCAAGTCGACCTGACATTCTCTTTGCAGTTAGTATGTGTGCTAGGTATCAAACATGTGCTAAAGAGTCACATCTAACCCTAGTTAAAAGAATATTTAGGTACCTTAAAGGGACAGAAAGTTTAGGAATTTGGTATCCTAGAACATCCCAATTTGAACTTATTGGATTTTCTGACTCAGATTATGCTGGCTGTAAATTAGATAGGAAAAGTACCAGTGGTGATGCCAACTTCTAGGGCCCTCACTAGTTAGTTGGTTCAGTAGAAAACAGCACTGTGTTGCACTATCCACCACTGAAGCTGAGTATATAGCCATGGGTGAGTGTGTAGCCCAATTACTTTGGATGATGCATACTTTAAAAGACTTTAACTTAGATTTTAAGAAAGTCAAAATCTTTATAGATAATCTAATTTCAATTAATCTAACCAAAAACCCAGTCCACCACTCTAGGACCAAACATATAGAAATTAAACATCATTTTGTCAGAGATCATGTTAATAAAGGAGAAATTGAACTTAACCATGTTGAATCTAAGGCTAACCTAGCTGATATATTTACTAAACCACTCCCTGAATCTGAATTTAGTAACTTAAGAAGGTTAATAGAAATGTGTGTTATAGACTAGAACTGACCTGATCACACTTACTTCTTTTGAACAATCAGCTCGCATATTCTGTTTGGCCATTAGCTTAATTACTTTGATTCTTGGTTTAATTGGCTTAATTTTAGTATTTCAAAGTAGCATTTAAAAAAAAATTGGTGGACTTAGCCTAAGTTTGACCCCTAAAACTGCATGAACCTATAGATTTAGGTAGCCACATCTCACAAAACACATTAAGGATAACTTGTTTGTGCTTGCAAAACATAGAACGGTTGTGAGATGCATAGGACTTTGCCTGGACTTCAGAATGCTTAAATCTGTGCATCGCAGTAAGTCTGGGCGTAAAATACCCATATTACAGTGATCAAGTCAAGTAGTCGTGAGTTAAAATCTGAGCTAGACATTATTACTTGACTTGACTAACCCAGTGAACACTACTATCATCTAGATAGTTAGCTAGTAATTAAGGTTAGACACCTAAAAAGGGCTAAAATTCTTACTTGGTTCAAGGAGAGCATAAGTTAAAATCTTTCTCTTTTTGTGCTCTTTCGAATATGTTAGTTAAAAAATATATATATTTTGAAAATGTTGGTTCACCTATCCTTAAAATCATTGTTCAAATTTTTCTTTTAAAATATTGTGTTAAAAAAATTATCTTGAAAGTTTTTCCTCAAATTAATCCTGAAAATATTCTAAATGATCTTTTGAAAAGAAAATTTTGGAGAAATCTTCTCCTTTTCATTAATTCGCTTTGAGATATTCTTTATTGGTTTGGAAAAGATTAATATTTTGAAGGAAGTTTTTTTGAAAATGGTGTTAGAAAAGTCATTTCTAAATTTACACCTAGTCATTTTCTTTATGCTCTCAGATTGTTTGTGTTAAATTAAGAACTTGACTTCCCCCTCTGAATCAGTTCAGAAACTTAGTATGCTTGTTAAGCATTTTTTCTTCCCCAAATACTTAAAGTTTTTTTGGTTGGCATATTACTTGAATGCTTGGTTTATTTCTGATGCTTGTGCACTTATTATTTCTTTGTTTTGATGAATGCCAAAGGGGGAGGGTTTAAGGGTTAAGTTAGAAGTTAAAGTTTTTAGAAATTAAAATCTTAAAGAAATTAAAAATTCTAGATCTTAGAGCATGTCATTTGCATATTTTTTTTGGACTCATTGCTTTATCTGGTATGTTCTAACTTTAACCCAGGTTGTCATTGCATCAAAAAGGGGGAGATTGTTGGTGCAATTTGCACTAATAGTTAAACCTGGGTTTTGATGAATGACAAATAGGTTAAAGTTAGACTTGCTTTTGGTTTTGACCTCTTTACTAAGTGTGCAGGGTTGAAAGACTTAGGACCTGACACCAGGCTGAAGTCCAGGGTGGTTGAGTCCTGACAGGAAGTCCAGTTGGGTTCGTGGGGCTTGACAATTGGCTGAAGCCCAAGTTGGTTGAAACTTGGCAAAAATACCAAGGTGGTTGAGCCCTGGCAGGAAGACCTGGTGGGTTAAGAAGTTGAGTAGAGCTGCACGAGGTAAGTAAGGTAAGTCACTGGAGGAGCGAACCAGTGAGGATGGGTCCTATTTTAGGACTGTAGGCGCGGTCCAACTTAGGCCCATTTTGGTGATCTCGGTTGAGTCCTGGTTAAATCCTTATCCAGGTTTGGACGGGGTCTAATTAACTCTAAATTCATTAACTCTATTTTACAGGATTTATTTGATATGTGAACTAATTAGATTTTGTAGGTTAATTTTATAAATTTATTCCTCATCTAAAGCCTCGGTGGAGGATAAATTTTCATATAAATTATTCGTATTTCTTATTTTTTTGGAGAATAAAATTATTCCTACTAAGGATAAAATCTTATTGTTATTTTCTAATTATTCCTATTAATGCTTAAAATTCTCACGTGAAGCCTAGCTAGAAGGATAAAATCTCTTTTTATATTGTATTTTGAATTATTTTTTCGAAAAACAAAAAGCCTTGGTGAGGTGAGAGAATAAAACCTCTTGGTTAACTTTTTCAGATTAAATTTTATTTAAATTATTTAAGTGAAGCAAAGATAGAAACATTATCTTGTTTGAATTATTCCTTCTTGCTGATGGATAAAATTTGAGCTGAGAAGATCATGCATCGAGGCACTATAAAAGGAAGCAAGCAAGCCCTCTAGGAGATAAAAAAAAATTTCATTCTGGTTTAAGCTTTGGCACTCTCTTGCTTCCACGCTCCTCTGCTGCGGTTTGTGCTTTGACTCGACGCTGTCCGATCGCTGCCGGAAGATCGCTCCCAACACCCAAGCTGCTTCAGATAAATCTAAGTGTTGGGTAACATAATTTTTGTTCTGTCTGCACTTAAATTATTAAAAGGGGAAGTGTAGGGTTGTTACACTTCCACCTAATCTTGTATTCGAATCACTCTACCGGGAGTTTGCCGGTAGAGGTTTTTAGTGGATTGCCCATAGGAAAGGCTCAAGGAGCCTGGGTCTTCGAGTAGGGGTCGTCGAAAGCTCCGAACGAAGTAAAACTCCTCGTGTAATTTTTTATTATTTTTCGCTTTCGTTTTTCGTTTTAATTTTTCCGCTGTGCACATTTTTCAAAGCATCGTACAATTTTCTATCGACTTTGATCCTATAACGAAGATTTTAAAAGTCACGTGATTCACCCCCCCTCTCACGTGCATCGGTCCTACAGTGTCCAGATCTTGTGGAGAGGTTTCTCCACCCACAAGGAGCTACGAGTTCTAGCCGGAGGTGCTCCGGAGAATCATCCACCGATGGATTAGGGATCGCCCACCTTACGGACAGCCGTGGAGTAGTAGTTTATCTCCGAACCACGTAAATCATGAGTTTCTTCCTTGTTTTAGTTTAGTTTAGTTTTATTATAGTATATTCCGCTTGCGCAACTAACCATGTAGGAAGAAAGTGTTCAAAAAGTGCTATTCACCCCCCTCTAGCAACCGGATCGATCTAACATTCGGTCCAGCAGAAGGCGCTAGACAATCTGACCCTCAAGAAGTTTCTTCTAGTCAGGCCAGAATCAACAAAGGGAAAGCCCCCATCAGTCAAGCCCCAGATGACCACACCGGATCATCAGTGATCCGCAGAACAAGCTCATCCGTTAGGGAGGAAGGCACTCAGAGCCGACGCGCAGACTTGTTCGCATCACTTGTCAAATTAATAATGGAGGTCGCGGGACCCTTAGGGTCCATCTCCCACTTAGTTATTTATAATGAGGAATTTTCATGCACACACACGACAATCACATAAACCAAAACAATAAATAAGAAAATCCTAGATTTTCCAATTATCATGGCTTTGGTCTCTAATGCGCCTCCAGCCGTGTCGCCACCTCGTCCTATCCTCCCTACACCATGCGCAAGCCACCATTAAAGGGATCTCCGAGCCAAGATGATAAGCTACTTATTTACATCAATCGATCCTATACTCCACAAAGGAGTGTACATAAAATCTAGATCGAAAGTAAATAAAAGCTCAGCTAAACATGTGTCGTATTTAATTACAAAAATTAAATACCTATTTAGCCTCGTCAACCCCGAGGATTCAAATAAATTACAACCATGCACAATCAATCACATATTCACAATATTTAAGCCATAATACTTGGAATCTCGTGCCTGTAATCAAAGAGTTAGCCTACACACATCCTACTATTTTCCGGCAAAAATAAAATACATGATAATGTGCAAAAAGTAACCGAATCCTAAACACACAAAATCGGAAACCTCAGTTCTGATACCAATTGATAGAGGTAGGGTATGGCTTGGCGGGGTTCCTAAGCAAATACTTGGTCATCCATGAGAGATCTCTCCATGTCTACGGATTAAAAATTTAATCCGAATGGAGACCTATCTCTTAAACGACCGTCTCGTCGTCGTACTAATTGGTTCGAGTTACAACTTAGCCAATCTTGATAGTTAAGCCTTGTAACTCGCCTAACTAATTGGTCGCGGAAAAGACAACGAGTGGATCATCAATTTTTGTGTTTATTATCAGGGTCCATGACATAATTAATTATCAACATTAATTAACAAATAATTAAAACCATGATAATTAATTAACCACATGTAATAATAGAAAAACAAAGGAGCCGTAAGAGAAGGTATACCTCTCGTTACCTCGCGATCTTCTATCGTATGACCCTCCCCTCTTGGACGTCATGTGAGCGACGATCTACCAAGACCCGGAGTCACCAAGGCCTTCCAATCAATCCCTTCTTCTTCCTTCTTCCACGCACCAAACAAACCCTAGAACTAGGGTTACCGCCGACCACCAATTCCTCTCCCACCTTGCGCCGCCGGCCACTCCAAGCCACCAAGGTGTGTCGGCCACAAGGAAGCACCGGAGAGGAAGTTAAGGAAGATGAAGATGAAGAAGATGAAGAGAAAAATGAACTCTTTCTCTTCCTAAACAAACCCTCGGACTGCCTTCTCTTCTTCCTCAATCCCGACAGCGCCAACAAGGAAGATGCCTTATTTTTCGGCCGCCGACCACGTCTTCTCCCTGCTCACAGCTTGCGCACGCCAAGGAGGAAGATGTGAAGAAGAAAGGAGCAAAGATGAACAAGAAGAAGATGAAGAGAAGGACTCTTCTCTCCCTCACAGCTAGCGCCGCAAACCACCAAGTGGTTGTTGTCGGTAGCCCTTCCACCTTCCCTTTTACTCTTCGCCGAGCACCAAGGTGTTTCTCCTAGCCCTGTTGAAGCTTCACGCCAAAGAGGAGGAAGTGATGAAGATGAGAAGAGAAGAGAAAACCTTCCTTTCCTCCTTCTTAACCCGGCACAAGTCCAACCCTAGGAGAGAGAGAGTAGGGGAGAAGGCTAGGGTTTTTGGGTTGTGTTTTGTATTGGATGATCAATTAGCTTTGGTTTCATGACTCCTATGAGGTATTTATAGGGCTATAATAGGGACCATGAGGAGGAGTTGGGTCTTGGCATGCTAATGGATCCAAACCCGATCTATTAATGAAGAGTCATTCCACTAATGGCCCTTGATTGAATCACCTCACCAACCTCCATATTTACATATAGGCTCCACCTATTATGAGTACAATTTCTCCCCGTGTTTAAGATATCGAATGCCCGTTGATTAATTTAAATTATTGATAATTTTAATTAATCAACCTCTAACTCCTTGACTAGTACCACTCATCCTTATCATCATGTTGGACCAAGTCCACTTGCAAGATTTAACATGATGAACCTTATGAGCTCATCAAGGGGGCATCATCATCCCGACCCACCAGGCATCTATAATGAATGGCACGCCATGTAAATAATATTATTTTCCAACTTACCGGGCCTATCGATTTAGTAGAATAAATCTCGTCCATTGGTAAATCAAAGAAATAACTACTAAGTACATGTGCCTATTATTATATCGGGATTCAGAGCATGTACTTCCATAATAATTCGAGGTTCGATCCAATTATAAAGTCAGTACAAATTGGATCACCTCTATGTTGGTCCTACTCAATGCACACAAAGTGCACTAGTGTAATTCTATGGTCAAGATAAACCACACCTAATTACACTACAACCATCCCGATGGTTTGTCCAACTCTATCTCAGTTGTGATCCTCTACTTATAGCAAGGGATTGATAACATGATCTTCTGTGTGTCACCACACACCATGTTATCTACAATGCAAAGTATCAGACATTTATGCATATACTAATATAAATATGCATCAGTGATTTTGTGATTTTTTTTCAAAATGTAGATGTCTATACAAAAGACAAGACTTTTAGTATACATCCTAACAGATTCGTCGAGCAATGACTCACTTGACTTGAGGAGTCCTCATCTTCAATCCGACATTTTGTTTCCGATCTTGGCAAGGAGGTTTGAGATTCAGTTGTCGGGCTACGTACTAATATCACTACCGGATTTCATAGGATGGAAGACTTAGATTGCTCGCTTGTTCACCCATGCCCACCTCCTCCAAACAAGACCTAGCTCATTGTTGTGATGATTGGACTTGACTATTGTTATGTTTTAGGGTTATCTTAGACTTGTTTTGATCTCCACCTTTGGCAAACTTTGATTTGACTTAACTAGCACTGCGATGTGGTTGATTGTATGTCATTTTCAACTTATGGTTGTTTGGTTTATTTACTTGCATATATGTGTGCTAGATTAGGGCTTAATTTACTTAATTGCTTATTTAGAATTCTTCCCTTGAAAATTACATTTCAAAATTTAAACTTGTTTGTTTTAGCTTTTCAAAACTTGATTTGAGTTTTCAAAATTAACTATTCTGGTTTTTGGAAATTTGCACTTTAATTTCAAAATTTACTATGTGTTTGAAAAATTGATGTGATGGACTTAGCTTAGGTTTGACCCCTATAACAACATGAATTTATAGTTCTAGGTAGCTCGCATCTCACAAAACATATTAGGTTTAACTTGATTGTGATTGTAAAAATTTAGAATGATGTGAAATGCATAAGACTCTACTTGGACTTCAGAATGCTTTTATTAGTTCATCATAGCAAGTCTGGGTATTAAATATAAGTAAAATAGTGATCAAGTCAAGTAATCTTTCTAAAGAAACTATACAAGTGGGGCTAAGTTTTTTATTGACCAGTTCAGGAGGAGAATCAAGACTAAAACCTATTTTTTTTGATTTTTTTGAAAATATTTTTTAGAAAAATCTCTTTCTTGAAAAATATGTCAATACTTGCAAAATAATTTTTAAAAATTTAGTTTTGAAAAATACTTTAAATCTTTAAAAATTCTTCTTTTTGAAAAGATCTTGTAACATGCTCTTGGGAAAATTACTTTGGAATATTATTCACAAATTATTTGAAAAATACTCTTGGAAAATTATCCTTCCAAATTTTTGAATTTTTTTTTGGCCTTAGAAAATAGTCTTTGACAAATATCTGTCTTTTCATTAAAGATGGATTCTTTTGAAAATTTTCAATAAAAATGTCTTTGAAAAGTGCCTTAGAACTTAGTTTTGAAAATATGTTAAAAATGTTGGTTATTTTAAATATTTTTAAAAATACTCTCACAATTATATTTCAAAAGGACACTTATGTAATTTTTTGAAATGTGTATATGTTCAAAACTTGGCTTATTTCTTTTACAACTAAAGGTCTTCATGAATACGTTTTTACAAGTTATTGAATCCCTCCCCCCTATTTTTGGAACACTTTTCACAAGTTTAGAGTCTTTTTGAGATTTTGAAACTAGTTTTACCTTCTTCTATTTGAAAATTCCTAGTATCTCCTTAATCCAATCTCTATACTTAGTCTCTATCTTTTGTTATTCCTAATAATATTTGTGCTATTACTTGTTTCTTTTGATAACTGACAAAAGAGGAGGGGTTAAGGGTTAAAGGCTAAAAACTTGAACTTGAAAAACTAACCCTGATCTTAGAACATATTATTGCATTATTTATGCCTATTCTATTATTATTGTTGTTTTTTCTAACTTTAACCCAAGTTATCATTGCATCAAAAATAGAGAGATTATTAGTGTAATTTGTATTTTGATGAATGACAAATAGGTTAAAGTTAGGGTTGTTGTTATTTAACTTTCTACCAAGTGTGTAGGTTTGAAAGACTTAGAACCAGACACCAGACTGAAATCTAGGGTGGTGGAGTCCTAGCAGGAAGTCCAGTTGGTTCAACAGGCCTAACAACTAGCTGAAGCCTAAGTTGGTGGAGACTTGACAGAAAGTATAGATGGGGCATTTGGTAGGAAGTCCTAATAGTTAAGAGGTCGAGTAAAATTGCACAAAGATAAGTAAGGTAAGTCACTGGAGGAGCGAAATCCGGTGAGGATGAGTCTCTGTTGGGACTTTAGGGATGGTCCAGCTTAGAACCATTTTTGAGGTCTAGGTTGAGGCCTTGACTAGATCTTAGTCTTGGAAAGACAGGATATATTTAATGCTAAACCTGTTTAGTCTATATTCTATACTTGCGCTAACCTTGTTTTGCAAGAAATATATTATTTCGGACTAACACATTTTGCAGGAAACAAACTACAATATTTAGCTTCGGATGAACGGTAACCGAGGTGCCTCAGGTGGGACTTGAGGCGCCTCAGTTGGGACTGTAAGCGCTTTTAAGGAGTTGAAGGCGCTTCCGTGAAGCTACCGTTGAAGATAGAATTTTTGGCAGTCCGAGGCGCTTCAGTTGATAACTGAGGTGCCTAACTTCAAATTTGAGGGGCCTTCCAGAGCATAAACAGTGACGACGAAGGCTTCAAATTAGATAGCATTTGCTGGATCTGAGGTGCTTGAATTCCCAGATGTCTTATAAAAAAGTCTTCAGCCGAAAGCTTCACACTACTTACATACTTCGATGCTTGTGCTCCTGCAATCATTCTACCTCCTCATCTTTTTGTTACGGTTTTGCTTCAACTCGACTACATCTGACTGCTGCCGGAAGACGAACAGCAACACACGAGCTTGGTCAACATTTTGCAATTGTGTTGGGTAACGAGTTTAATTGCACTTTTCCTGTACTTAAACTATTCTAAGTAGGAAGTGTAGGGTTGTTACACTCCTTACTCATTTGTACTTGACTACTTTGCCAGGGGTTTCTGGTAGAGAGATTAGTGGATTGTCCGTTGGAAAGGACCAAGGGGCTTGAGCCTTGGAGTAGAGTCGCCGGAGACTCTGAACCAAGTAAAACTGACTTGGTGCTTGCGTGATTGCGTGTATTTCATCGCTTTATTTTCACTGTGTTCACTTTCTTCTAATTTCAAAAAAGCGATGTTTTTAAAAAGTCATATGATTTACCCCATCTCACTTGCAACGATCATACAAAAAATACGGTTGTTCTTTATCAATATACTATGGGAGTAAAGTGTCACATCTTTTTGACTACTCTGACCGGGCTAACATAACAGTGGTTTTGCATCTTAAATCGGTTACCATTTCTTCATTTAATGATTTCACCATATTTTTTTTGTGATACTTTTCCAGTTCCAAAAGGTACATTGCTATCCATGTAGCTTCACTATTATAAAAAAAGACTTTTCGCAGCTCGTTATTAACAATGCATGTTAAAAGCACGACGTTAATAGTATTATTAACAATGTGCATGTTGATGTGTGATATTAATAGCATAAATTTAGAAAAAAAGTATTAATGACGCATATGAAAAATATACTGTTAATATTATTATTAATCATATCCAAATTAATATACGGTGTAAATAATTATCAACAATGATAACATATAAAAATTAACACGTTGTCAGTGTATCTAGGGCTGTATATTCGGTCAAAACTGAACCGACTGAACTGAATAAATCGAAAATCGAATTAATCGATTTTTTTTGGAACCGACCGAATCGACCGAATTTTCTACAAAAAATCGAACTTACCGAACCGATAAAATTTCGGTAAATTCAGTTTTCGACCGAATTAACCGAAATTTTAAATTTTATTTGATTTTTAATTAAAATAACCAGATTTTATTAATTAATTATATTTTAAATAAAAAATAATTAAATTAATATTTTATTCGATTTATTCGAGTTAACCGAATTATAAAATTCAAAATCGAAATTAAACGATATAATCGAAACTAAA
>JAGFNQ010008250.1:232303-343601 GCA_024364735.1 Boesenbergia rotunda
ACAAAGCCCTATAATTCAGTGGGAGCATCATTTAATTAAAGGCCTAGTTAAATGATAAAATAATGATACAATGGTGGATATTTATTTTCTGCATTTTATGTTGTAGATTACCATGTCAAACACGAACACTCTCTCTCTACGATCTGTTCTGAGAAGGACAAGCTCCTAGGAGCTAATTTCCTGGACTGGTACAGGAATCTGAGGATAGTCCTCACGCAGGAACGTAAGCTGTACGTTCTGGAGCAAGCAGTTCCTGATCACCACCAGCCTCTGCCGCTCGTAGTGTTAGAGATGCTCATCAGAAGCATCTAGATGACGCGTTAGACGTGTCATGCCTAATGCTATGCTGTATGTCTCCTGAGCTTCAGAAGCAACACGAGAAAATGAATGCTTTTGATATGATTGGCCATCTCAAGCAACTATATCAAGGGCAGGCAAGGCATGAGAGGTTTGAAGTGACTCAGGCCCTCTTTTCATGCAAGATGAAAGAGGGAACCTCTGTAGGAACTCACGCACTCAAAATGATTGGGTACGTCGAGAACCTCGAGAGGTTGGGGTTCCCTTTGGGCCAAGAGCTGGCTACCGATCTGATCCTGCAATCGTTGCCGGTGAGTTACCGTCAATTCGTCATGAACTACAACATGAACGAATTAGACAAACCACTGCCCGAGATACTCAACATGTTAAGAACTGCTGAGCCTAATCTCACCACTGCCAAGTCCAGTACCGTCCTAATGGTACAAAAGGGCAAGGGTAAGGGCAAGTGGAAGCCCAAAGGTAAGGGTAAGACCCAAACCAAGGGCAAAGCCAGCTCTTCAACACTCAAACCTAAAGGTGGGGTTGCTAAGGATGCTACCTGCTTCCACTGCGGTAAGACTGGGCATTGGAAGCGGAACTGCAAGGTATACCTGGAAGATCTGAAGAAGAAGAGAAGTGAGACTTCTACTTCAGGTATAAATGTTATAGAAGTCAACCTTTCTATTTCTACATCATGGGTATTAGATACTGGGTGTGCTTCTCACATTTGTACTAATGTGCAGGCGCTGAGAAATAGCAGGGCATTGGCCAAGGGCGAGGTGGACCTACGAGTAGGCAATGGAGCAAGGGTTGCTGCTGTTGCTATAGGGACTTACTTTCTATCTCTACCCTCTGGGCTTGTACTGGAATTGAATAACTGTTGTTATGTACCTGTACTAACAAAGAATATCATTTCAGTTTCATGTTTAGATAACAAAGGTTTTTCATTCATAATAAAGGACAAATGTTGTTCTGTTTATTTAAAGGATATGTTCTATTGTAGCGCACATCTGATGAATGGCCTCTATATTCTAGACTTAGAGAGCCCTATCTATAACGTGAATACCAAGAGGTTGAGATCAAATGAGTTGAACCCAACCTATCTCTGGCACTGTCGCTTAGGCCACATAAATGAGAGTCGCTTGTCCCAGCTCCATAAGGATGGTTTGCTGGACTCATTTGATTTTGAGTCATATGAGACATGCGAGTCATGCCTTCTAGGCAAGATGACTAAGACTCCCTTTAGTGGACATAGCGAAAGAGCGACAGACTTGTTAGGACTCATACATAGTGATGTATGTGGCCCTTTCAATGTCGCTGCCAGAGGTGGTTACAGGTACTTCATCACATTTACTGATGACTTCAGTAGATATGGCTATGTGTATTTGATGACACATAAGTCAGAATCCTTTGAAAAGTTCAAAGAATTCAGAAATGAAGTACAGAACCAACTTGGCAAGAGTATTAAGATACTTCGATCAGATCGAGGTGGAGAATACTTGAGCCATGAGTTTCGTGACTACCTAGCTGAGTGTGGGATTCTATCCCAACTCACTCCCCTGGAACACCACAGTGGAATGGTGTATCCGAAAGGAGGAATCGTACCTTATTAGATATGGTACGATCTATGATGAGTCACGCAGATCTTCCTATATCCTTTTGGGGATATGCTCTAGACACGGCAGCGTTCACACTAAACCGTGTTCCATCAAAGGCTGTCATGAAGACACCATATACGATATGGACAGGGAGGAGTCCCAAGATGTCTTTCATGAGGGTTTGGGGTTGTGAGGCTTACGTACGACGTCAAGTCTCAGACAAACTGGGACCCAAATCTGATAAGTGTTATTTCATAGGGTATCCCAAGGAAACGAAGGGATACTACTTCTACATTCCTAGTCAGCACAAAGTGTTTGTTGCTAAGACTGGAGTATTTCTAGAAAGGGACTTTGTTTCTAGAAAGACTAGTGGGAGTACGTTCAGTCTTGAAGAAGTTCAAGACATGGACAATAGCACTGAAGCCTTGATGGAAGTTGAACAGGAACCACAAAGTGTGGTGGTTGATGAGGTTGTTGCACAAGAAGCTGTGGAACAACAACCTGTTCATGTAGACCTACCTCTTCGCAGGTCTGATAGGGTACGTCGTCAGCCTGAGAGATACTCATTTCTCTTGTCTGACCATGATGACGTTATGCTCGTTGAGAACGAGCCTACCTCCTATCAGGAAGCTGTGATGAGCCCAGATTCTGAGAAATGGCTAGAGGCCATGAGATCCGAGATGGATTCCATGTACACCAACCAAGTATGGACTTTGGTTGATCCACCTGAAGGGGTCAAACCCATTGGGTGTAAGTGGGTCTTTAAGAGAAAGACTGACATGGATGGACTTGTACATACCTATAAGGGTAGACTAGTAGCTAAAGGTTTCAAGCAAATTCATGGTATTGACTATGATGAAACTTTTTCTCCAGTCGCGATGTTCAAGTCCATTAGGATCTTGCTTGCTATTGCAGCATACCACGATTATGAGATCTGGCAGATGGACGTCAAAACTGCGTTTCTGAATGGAAACCTCCTCGAGGAAGTGTACATGACACAACCTGAGGGTTTTGTAGATCCAAAGCATACTGGTAGAGTATGCAAGCTGCATAAGTCCCTTTATGGACTAAAGCAAGCTTCTCGAAGCTGGAATCTTCGATTCGATGATGCAATCAAACAGTTTGGTTTCATCAAGAATGAAGATGAACCTTGTGTCTACAAAAGGGTTAGTGGGAGCACAGTTGTCTTCCTTGTTTTGTATGTAGATGACATACTACTCATTGGGAATGACATTCCTTCACTACAGTCTGTGAAGACTTGGTTGGGGAATTC
This sequence comes from Boesenbergia rotunda, assembly GCA_024364735.1. NCBI lineage: Eukaryota > Viridiplantae > Streptophyta > Magnoliopsida > Zingiberales > Zingiberaceae > Boesenbergia > Boesenbergia rotunda. Next base: position 235,472 of record JAGFNQ010008250.1, read on the forward strand.
CTTCTCAATGAAAGACTTAGGTGAAGCAGCCTATATTCTAGGCATAAAGATCTATAGAGATAGATCTAAGAGATTGCTTGGCCTAAGTCAGAGTACATACATTGATACCGTTTTGCAACGGTTTGCCATGCAGAATTCCAAGAAGGGAAATCTGCCAATGTCACATGGCGTGAGTCTTTCGAAGACTCAAGGTCCCTCTTCTAGAGAGGAGAGAGACCGCATGAGCAAGATCCCTTATGCCTCAGCCATAGGATCTATCATGTACGCCATGTTATGTACTCGTCCTGATGTCTCGTATGCTTTGAGCATGACGAGCAGATACCAGTCAGATCCAGGTGAACGTCACTGGATAGCAGTCAAGAATATTCTTAAGTACTTGAGAAGGACTAAAGAATATTTCTTGATATTTGGAGGCGAAGAGGAGCTAACTGTAAAAGGTTACAGTGATGCAAGCTTCCAAACTGACCAGGATGACTACAGATCGCAGTCAGGGTTCGTGTTTTGCTTAAATGGTGGCGCTGTCAGCTGGAAGAGTTCAAAGCAGGATACAGTTGCTGATTCTACAACAGAAGCTGAGTACATTGCTGCATCTGAGGCAGCAAAGGAGGCAGTTTGGATCCGCAAGTTCATTACTGAGCTTGGAGTGGTTCCTAGCATAGCCGACCCAGTACAACTCTATTGTGACAACAATGGAGCTATTGCGCAGGCTAAGGAACCTCGTTCACACCAGCGGACCAAACACATACTACGGCGTTTCCATCTCATTCGAGAGATCATCGATCGAGGAGATGTGAAGATATGCAGAGTACCCACAGAGGCTAACATTGCAGATCCCTTGACCAAGGCTTTGGCACAGACCAAGCATGATGGTCACACTAGGTCATTGGGTATTAGATACTACAGTGATTGGCACTAGTTCTAGTGGGAGATTGTTAGTGAGAGCCCTAGAGCCAATCATGTGATGGTTGTTGTATGGACTCATTGTATCATATTTCATATATATATATAAAGGCATTTGATTATGGTTATTATACTTACTTGTATTGGTGCCAAATAACTAAGTGTAATAACGTCCTTGGTAGTAGGTTCATATCTATATCAATCGATTGGTTGAATCGATAGTGAGATGATATAGAGAACACTACTCTTAATTATTCCTAGTCAAGTATTAACATTCAGGGACAATGTTAATGCATAGAGACTAGCATGTAGGTCAACACGATGACTTGATCTCACAAGTCATGGATATGAGATATCAAGTTGACACATGAGTATGCATTGGAGAATGTATACTGAATGACCCACCATGAGAAAGTATCATGGATCGTTATATGAGTGTCATATACTTTCTCATGTGACTATTAGTATGACTATTAGTCCTTAGACCTGAAGTCACCATAGTTCCCTACATAAGGAGTTATGTACTTTGGTTTCGTCAAACGTCACCCGTAACTGGGTGGACTATAAAGGCGATTACTGGGTATGTAACAAATTATGCGGAGGGATGTGAGTGATGTAGATGGGATCTATCCCTCCTATATGACGGGAGAGATATCATAGTCTTGATAGAGTGAGATCACTAAGTGCATGGCCATGCCCAAATAAGGCAATATGAGATATTGAGCTTATTTGATTATAGTGAGTCTACTTGGAGTTCAAGACACATAGATTGATTGGAGGATGACACGGTCTATGCTTCATAGAAGTTCAATCTAGATATCGACGATAGAAGGACATTGTCACATATTATGAAAGTCATAATTAGTAGTCACATTGGTGATGTTGGATCTCAACATTCTTGTAACTTGGGTAGCAATGATGTGTTGCTAGATACCGCTCATTGCTTATGTTTCTAAGAGGTTAGAAGCATTGCCAACGTTACAAGAACCTATAGGGTCACACACAAAGAACAAATAGATGGAGAAAAAAAAATGAAGTCAAGTTTGACTTGGCTAAATATGGAAAGTCCATAAAAGGCAAGTTTGACTTGACCCAAATCCAAATCAAGTTTGACTTGACTTGGTTCCACTTCAAGTTAGACTTGACATGGGAGAAGAAATGGAGTCAAGTTTGACTTGACTAAATATGGAAAGTCCATAAAAGGCAAGTTTGACTTGACCCAAATCCACCTCAAGTTAGACTTGACTTAATGCCACATCATGGTGATGAATTGGCATGGAGCCAACCATTGATGATGCTCCACATCATCAAGAGCATTAAGTGTGGATGCCACCTCATCAAGGAAGATTAATGGTCAAGTTTGACTTGACCAAAAGGCCACCTCACCTTGACTTGACCAAGTGATGACTTGGCTTGGTATTTGACCAATGATGATGCTCCACATCATCTCCAAAGGTTATAACCCCCCCCCATTTGAATTTGAATTCAAATTGAAAGGGGGTTATGGCCGGCCACTTAATGGCCATTATGTGGCCGGCCACAATGAGAGAACAAAAACCAAGTTTTGGTTCCATTTTTTCTGATGGTGTGTCTTCTCTTCTTCCTCCTCCAAGTGTTGGTGCTCTTCTTCTTCTTCTCCTCTTGGCCGAACCCTTGAAAGGTGCTAGCACACCTAAAGGGTTTCCTCCATCCACTTTGTTCGCGTGGATACTTCTAGAGGGACGGCACTTGACGTCCTAGAGATCCGACATCCAAAAGGAGCAAGCGGGATTAAGCGGGGCACGCACCAAAGGTAAAATGGTTTATCCCTCTTTAGATCTAGGAGTAGATCGAGTTTTGAGCATGAAATGAATACGTGATTTTTGTTTCGGAATTTTTCTTCGCACGAGCTCCATGGCTTTGGGTTCTCGGGGTTTCCGCGACGCGAAAAGGCGGTTTTCGCGGCCCGAAAAACCCAACATGAAGTACCTCTATCTAAGGAGATGTGTCCTAAAACATCAAAGGAGATAGAGGAGATGAAGGCGGTTCCTTATGCTTTGGCTGTAGGAAGCCTCATGTATACTATCTTCTGTACGAGACCAGATAACTGGTTTGTCGTGTGCATGGTTAGCAGATGTCAGAGTAATCCAGGACAGGGACATTGGACAGCGGTAAAACATATATTAAAGTACCTAAAAAGGACTAGGAATTATATGCTAGTTTACCAGGCAGATCAATTACTCCCAGCTATGGCGTATTGGTAGGAATTTTTCCTCAAAATGGGGCGCGAACCTTGGGACGCTAGGCTTCTAGACCGCCCACTGCGAGCGCTTCCGGATTTACACTAGCAGCTTGGTGGGAAACTTCCATGAGGCAGGGTCAGTCGCCCGAGGTTGGAAAAACCTCGTTAATTACTTTTTAAAAAAAGTAAACACATAGAGCACAAGTACCACCTAATACGAGAGATCGTAAAGCGATGAGATGTTGTTGTCACCAAAATTACATTAGAGGATAACCTGGCAGATCCTGTCACTATGGCCCTTCCAGCGAGAGCATATGATAGGCATGTGGTGGGGATGGGAATCAATGTATGGCAGTTTGATAGCAGCATAGTCTTTTAGTATAAGTGGGAGATTGCTAGGATGTATACTAAAAGCTTAGCTTTTGTATGGACATCTATATTTTGGAATAAGAATCACATGGTCATTATTTGTATTTTATATTCGTATGTGTGCATATTGTTCTTTACTTTATATTGTAGATAACATGGTGTGTGGTGTCACATAGAAGATCATGTTATCAGTCCCTTATGAAGTATAAGTAGAGGCTCACAACAGAGATGGATTTGGACAAACCATCGGAATGATTGTAGTGTAATTTGGTATTTGTCTATCTTGACTATAGAATTACGGTAGTATACTTTGTGTGTATTGAGCAGGACCAACTTAGAGGTGATTCGATTTATACAGACTATATAATCGAATCAGATCTCAAATATTATGGTGTGCATGCTCTTAATCCCGATATAATAACGGACACTTATACTTAATATCAATTTCTTTGATTTACCAATGGGCGAGATTTATTTGTTAAATCAATAGGTCTGGTAAATTGGGAACTAATATTATTTACATGGTGTGCCATTTATTATAGAAGGAAACGGTGTCCTAATGCGTTAGGATGATGATGCCCCCTTGAGGAGCTCATAAAGTTTATCATGTAAATCCTGCAGGTGGACTTGGTCCGACATGATGATAAGGTTGAGTGGTACTACTCATGATGTTAGATATTAATTAATTAAATTGTCAGTAATTTAATTAATTAATGGATATGCGAGATCATAAATACGGGGAGATTATGTACACATAATATGATGGAGCCCATATTTATTTATGGGGGTTGGTGCGGTAGTTCACTGATAACCCCTTAGTGGACCGGGTTATCATTAATTGATCGGGCTTTTGATCCATTAGGAGACCAGACCCACTCCTCCTCATGGTCCCTATTGTAGCCTATATATACCTCATGGAGTCATGAGACCAAGGAAATAGAATTAACCCTAGGGCTTCTTTCCTCCCTCTCCCTCTCTCTTTTCTCTCTCCTGGTAGTGATATGAGAGAAGTGTCCTAAGGCAATCGCCTTATGATTGTAATCATTTATTTTAATAAATGAATATTCACTATTTGAGTATACATGTTTGTGTATTTGATTGAGATCTTAAACTCATTTACTGAATGTCCGCAATACAATTCACAGCATGAGAGAATTTGTGATGAATTCACAACTAGTGATTATCTCTACATGTGCAATTGTGAAGTATTGAAATTGTCCCTAGTCGATGAATTGATAAATACGGACACTATCAATTCTGTTGAGACTAGCATGGGTTATTCTCTAATCAGCTAATTCTCACTGGCTCACTGGCTGGTGACATTGAGATGTCCGGAGATAAACATGAATGCTAGTTAAGGGAACTAGTTCATTGGAGTGACTGGCTATAAAACTTCATATGGTAGTCTACATATAGATATGTCAGTGAAGTTCTTACTGCAGCTTAAGTACGATGTTCCTTTGACTTGCGGTGTTCAAGTCATCTTGGTCATGAAGACTTATACTTTGACATCTTAAGCAAGCGTCTCCAAGGAGGTGTCGACCCAGGATGATTGGGTATAAGCTGAAGTGCCCGAAGATGTTTGAACAGCCTACAAAGGATTCACCACTCCTTGCGAGGAGATGTATACCTGAGGCCTATCGTCGGATTGTTACTCGAAGCCTCTGGCCAGAGTATGACATGTTCAGAGTATGAATCTCTTAAATACATGAGAGTAATTAGAATTCGTAGGACGAGAAAACATTACTTGGGCTAGGTGTGACGTAGTCAGCCTAGTGGGGACTGACACACATAGACCATGTCCTGAACCAAGTGGGTATAAGATGGTGAAGGAAATGGGGCACGATTCATTATAGCTGCTGAAGGGTTTCAGAATTATTTCTGAGGTCACCGTTGATCTTTCGATTAATTAGGGATCATGATGTACTACTAGGTGCCACTCATGATCGTTCTATAATTGATTAATTATAGACGGCCAACATAAATCGAAAACCTATTTAGTCACACGCACTACGAGTAATCCGAGGGATTTAAAACGAGTTGAAAATGAGATTTTCCAATCAAGAGAGATTAAGTTTGGTTGAGCCAAACAATAAGTTGAATCTGAATTTTTCAGAGACGCATCGAAAGCGTAAAATGGCTAAGTCTTTTGAAGACTTAATAGATGAATTAAATAAGTTTAATTCATTGGGGCGTGGCTTGGATGGGCCGGCCAAAGAGTGCCTCCATCCTCTTTGCTTGGCCGGCCACAACAAAGGGAGAGAACCAAGTTTTTCGTTCAATTTATAAAATAAACCAAGTGTGGTTTGTTTTATAAAATTATGGATGATATAAATTTTTATATAATAAACCAAGTTTGATTTATTTTTCATGAAAATTAAAATGAACCATGGATTGGTTTATTTTATAAAATCAATCATGGATTGATTTACCATGATAAGGAAATTTATTCCATAAGAGAGAAGAGACTTGATTGATTTTTTATCATGAATTAAAATATGATTTTAACCATGATATAAAATCAAACTTGGCATGATGGAATAAGTTATTCCATATTTGAGAGGCTTGATATTTGAGAGGCCACTATATAAAGGACCCAAGGCAAGGCTTGGGTGATAATCATAGAGATGAAGGCATAGGCTCTCTTCCTCTCTTTCTCTCCTTCTCTTCTCCCCTTCTTGCCGTGCGCCAACCAGCCCCAAGAAGGAGCACCAGCTGGTCGCCCCTGCCCTTTCCCTGCCGACCACCACTTGCTGCCGGAGAAGGAAGCTCCGGCCATCTCTTGGCCGGAAGAAGGTGCTGCCGGAATTAGAGTTTGCCGCAAGTATCCTTTTTGCCGCAAGCCTCTTCTTTTGCTTCGCCGGAATTTTGATTCCGGCCATCCTTTTATGGTTAGTCTTCCGACTTCTCTCTTGGTTAGTCAGCGAACTGAGTGGTTGAGAAGGCTGAGTTCAAAGCAAGTCGGGATACCAAAGACAACGAGAACATCTTCGGTGCGGAGCGGTGGAGAGGCGGTCGGTCAGGTCAAATGAGAGGTTTGGAGTCTAATCTCTGCAGTCTTGTGCACTCCCATAATCAGCGAGACATTCAATTCAACGAGACATTCAAGATACGCAAGACAGGCCGTGAGGAGTATGCCAGCGAGACATCAATGATACGCGATACATTCTGTCTATATATATAGACAGATGTCCCAGCCAGACCTATTAAGGAAGCGACAGCTGGCAAAGTTGAGCTATGCGAAATCAATCCAACTCAGGTTGAAGAAGGAGAGGAATTGGTCGGTGCTGGTCTGACGAGGGTGGCCAAAGTTTTCTCGTCGCGTTCTCGGAGAATCTAGTTGTTCTCAAGAACACGAAACTCGTGGCTTTGCGAAGTCATCCCGAAGATACTCGGCGTGGACGCGAATAGAGGCGGAGCTTCCAAGGGACGCTTACGGTTGGATCTCATCCCTTCCTTCGAGTTACGCGAGGTAATACGTAAATTAGTTTATGTTTCTGCAAAATTTCAAATATATGATCATGTCTACACAAGATAAACTTGCATGCTTAGATGTGTGGTTAAATGATTTAGAGAAATTATTTATGCTAAACCTTCCGCTGCACGTAATTAATTTTGAAATAATGAACCCGCATCCATGTCAACACGCACCCGGTCCCAACATCTCCTTGGTTAAGGTGGCGCCGGCGGCATAGATGAGGAGAGGGTGATCGGTTTTGAAGTAAGGGAAGGAGAGAATACCTTCATCTCTTCTTCTTCTTCTCTTCATCTTCTCTTCTCATCACCTTTGGTGGTGTTCGGCGCCGCACACAAGCAAGGAGGAGGAAGAGTATTGGCCGGCGGGTTTTGGAGCAAGGGAAGGAGCTTTCCTTTCTTCTCTTCATCTTCTTCTTCTTCCTCTCTTCTTCCTTAAGGCTAGCGCAAGAAGGAAACTTTTCTTCTTTGGAGGTTGGCGCAAGCAAAGGAAGAAGGTGCTCCTCCTTTTGGTGGTTGGCGCAAGCACAAGAGGAGAAGAAGGTGGTCTTGGTGACTTCGTTTCTTTGAAGACCATTGGCCACACGACGTTCAAGAAGAGGATAGGATGTATGATACAAGATTGTGAGGTAAACAAGAGGTATAATTCTCGTTTTGTTCTTTGTTGGATCTTGTATTGTTGTATGTTATTAATTGTCATGGACCCCGAATTATCGTCTATTCCACGGCTAATCGATTAAAAGAGTTTGAATTGATTGAACAACATGTTTGTTCAAGTGATCGCTCAATCGATTAGTACGATGATGAAATGATCGTTCGGAAAGGTTCTCTCTATCCGGGCTATTTCTAATTAATAGAAAATTTTAATCCGGGGACATGGAGAGCAATCTAACCGAACGGGAAACCGAAACCCAACATGGACAACAAAACTTTGCATAGAAGAAAAAAAATAACGACATAATTTTTGTCAGATAAAAAAATGCACATATATTTAATAACAAAAAAACTTATCAGTTTAATACAAATTTAGGAACCCAAAATATGTTCCTGTCTACAGGATTAACTAGAAACTTAGGCGGAATATAGCTTTTGGGCACTTTTTTAAATTGGCCCCAATAGTTTTTAAAATACTATTTTAAATATCAGGAAAGTTATTTTTCTTTTGGTGTAAATATGAAATATCAAGTTCTAATTTTTGCAATAGGTTTTTTAAATTGTCATTTTCATTTTTCAAAATATTAGAAGAGGATGTAAGTGCCAATTCATTTTTTAATTTCAAATTTTCTTTTTCTAATCTACCATTAGATTTGAGCAAGGCTTTAACTCCTGCATACAATTGATCATGAGGAAAAAAACAAACCTCACTTACCAGGTCACTTTCGAAAAGCGAGGTTCCTACTTCGTCGTCAATTTCTTATGATGTCTCTCCCCCTTCATCAGTGCTCCCACCTTGATGACTTGCCATCAGCGCAAGTCCCGTGTATTCTCGACCTTCCGACTCTTCTGCCAAGGACTCATCCCAAGTGGCCTTCAGTGCCTATTTCTTCTTTGGCTGGTTCTTGAGTTTAGGACACTGGTCCTTCAAGTGTCCCTCCTCGTTACAGTTGTAGCATTTGATTATTCGCTTCTTTTAAGACCGCTTTCTTTTCTGCGTTCTTGAAAATTTGTTAGCTTTGAAAAAACTTTTAAAAGAACTTATCACTTTTGTTGTTTCATCATCAGTCGAGGATTCCTCGTCGAGTTGGATCTTCGTTATGTTCAGTGCGACGATGTCTGCTTTCTTATTCTTTTCTACAAAATGAGATTCGAGAAGCTCCAAAGTAGAAAACAATTGCTCTAATGTATTTACCTCTAAATCTTTCGAAATGAAATACGCGTCCATTCCGGGTTTCTCGAAAATGCGTTTAAGCATACCTTTGAGCGTTGCGATTTGTTACCTTTTCTCCGAGGTTCCCAAGGTCCGTGATTAGTTCTTTTACCTTGTTGTGTAGATGCACAACTGATTCTCGATCTTCCATCCAGAAGTTTATCAGTTGGCTTCGAAGGAGGTTTTGTCGCGCCAGTTTCGCCTCTGAGGTACCTTCATGCAATTCCAGGAATTTCTCCTAGAGCTCTTTTGCCGAGTTATAATTCTCGATGTAGTTGACTTCTTGCACGGGAGGAACGATTAGCAGATGAAATTCCGCTTTACCATTTGCTACAAAGTCCGCTTGCTCCTTCTTGGTCCACGACTCTACTTCTTTATCCTTATCATTGTTGTCTTTAGGAACTGAGAAAATCATTTTTGATAATTAGTAGCAGTTCAATATCAATTTTAAAAAATACCTAAATTCGGTGCTTCCACATGGCAAACTCCCCCTCAATCATTGGCGGGTAGATTACCGCTCCAACCATTTTCTCGAAATTACTGAAGTTGGCGGTTAGTCCTTCTGTGGCGACCTTGGCTATGATACCACTTGTTGGATCGAGTTGGCCCGGCTAGAGGAGGGGTAATAGATGGTTAAAAAAAATTATAAAAGTGGAGGGACTCGTCTTTTAAAAAGAAACTTGGTCGCAATTGAGAACATTGCTTCCAAGGTAGTGGACGCTGTATAAAACTCTCCTTACGGCATAGAAGTCTTACAACAAAAGTACGCTTAGACTTTTTACAATTGAATGAATTGATTTCCAAAGCTAAAACTCTAAGCCTATTTATAGCCTAAGAGAATAAATCTGGATTGTTGATTGTTGATGAATTTTCTCTTAGTCGTTGATCCATGGATGAAATCTGGACTGTTGATCTTGGATAGAATTAGACTGCATCCATTGTATCTGATTAAAGGATAAGGTTTTATCCTTTAAGTGATAAAGTTTAATTAAAACTTTATCTTCTACTCGTGACTTCGCTGTTGTGATCTCCAAGTGGTAACATCGGCAACAGCTCCTTGACTTCGCCCGCTATCCCAAGTGGTAAGCATGGAGACATGTGTTGCTTGAGGTTCCGAGTTCGAGTCCTCGTAGGAATAAATAAATTCCTCTTTTATCGGGCGCCTGATTTTGACTTGGTCAAACAGACTAGCCTTTTGGTTCTTCGTCTTCAGGGTGATTTTTGGCCAACCGGAGTTAGGCTCACCCGAGCCCGACTCCGGCCTTTCGCCCCTCGAGCATGCTTCCTCCCGGCTTCTCGTTCCTTGGACGTCTTAGACGTACTTCTCGATGCGCCGGCGTACTCTTCCGCAGCAACTGCGTCCCTCGGATTGCACTGAGCTATCGACTCACTTCCTTGCACAATCCTTCTCGTCCACTACGTCATACGCTCAACTTCCTCCGTACCTAAGCTCCTGCACACTTAGTAGAGGGATTAGAAAACACATGACCTAACTTAACCTAGTTCATCACATCAAAACTAACCGGGGTACCAACAAAGCATACTTAACTTTGAACTTTTTACCATTATTAAAACCATGTTCATCTAGTACTTCCGGCACCAAAATACCCCTCTTTTTATTTATGACAACCTAGTTTAAAAGTTTAGCTAAAACAACAAAGCAAGTAGCAAAGGCATAAAAGGAACACGATTCGACAATTTTTCAATGTAAGATGAATTTTTTCAAGGTATCATATCAAAATTAGAAATATTCACAAGTTAAAATTCAATTTCAAAGTATTTAAGAAAACTTGTACAGCTCTCCCTTGATAAGTTAAGTTTTGAAAATGAAGCCAAAAATGTTAAGTTTCGAAAATGAAGCTCCCCTTTGATATATGACTCTCCCCCAAAGTCAATTGAGTTGTTCTAAAAACTTTGAAAAAAATTCTAAGTAAAATTTAAAGAATTCTAAAAAAATTAAAGAAAAATTTGAACTTTTCCTTTCCCTCTTTAAAAATAAAATTTTGAAAAGCAAAGTACACTTTGAAACATGTTTTAAAAAAAAATCTTTTAACTTTTCCTTTTTCTCCCCCTTTGATATATATCAATAAGTATTTTGGTTAAAGGAAAAAAAAACTTTTTAGAAAAAGGAAAATAAGTATCAAAGCAGTATTTTTTTTTAGTTGCAAGTAAATCTCACTAAGTTTTGAAAAAAAATAATGCTAAGCAGTAATTAGAAAAATAATTTTCAAGTCAATAACGCAACAAAATGATAAGTAATTTTGAAAAATATTTGAATGATGCAAATAGTGCTAAGTAAATTTGAAAGAATGATACTCAGTAAAATTTGAAAAACATTTTAAGTGTGGCAGACAAATGATTCTTAAGTAAATTTAATAGAAAATTTAAGTTAAGCAACTAATTAATACTAAGAAAAAAATTGAACAACTATTTAAGTTAAGCAGATAATTAATGAAAAAATAAATAACAGGGATAAACTAAGAAAAAAAAATTTAGAACCAATTTAATTCACCCATTTGAGTCAAGCATGATTTGAGTCCAGGTTTAGAAAAGTAAACAATCAATAATTAAAACAAAAATTGAATAACAAAAAAATAATCCTCGAGCCCCTGTCTAACCCAATTTGTTACTTACCAACTATTATAAAATAGTGGCTTTCACTTGGGTTAGTCAAGTTATGTTGTCTAATCAAGTTAGATTTGTTAAACTTGATTACTTAACTTGATTGATGTTCAATTGTATTTATTGGCCCAACTACTGTTGATGCACTGACTTAAAGTATCTTTGAGTCAAGACATAGGCCTAAGCATCTCAACCCAGTCTATGTTGTCAAGTAAGGTATCCCTAACATATTTGTGAGATGATGACTTCTAAATATATAGGAGCATACAAACTAGGGGCTAAGCCTAAGCTAAGTCCATAACAAAGAAATCCCTAGTTTTGAGGAGGGTAAGTTTTAGAAAACTAAGTTAAAAAAAATAGAGTAAAACATTTTAACAAAAACTTGAAAAATAATAAAAACATGAATTTTTTTTAAAAAAAGTTAAAGAATATGATTTTGAAAAACAAATTAAAGAAAATAATTTCAATGAAGAATAATTAAGTAGAAAAGAAAAAAAATAAAAACTATTCTACTGAGCACGTATGAGTAATAAAGACAGGTCAATATAGAAGTCAACTAGAGTTAACCACGTCAATCAAAAAGATTCATTAGTCAGTCAATCTAAAATCCACCCATAGGCAAATATAGATCAAGTCTATAAAGAAGACGAGCCCGGGTGTCACGAGCGAAACAAGCCATAAGCTCTGCGTGCATGTGAGGCCTGCTCTACTATCTCTCGGGCCTGATCTACCTCTAGCATCTCTGAGTGTTAAGCCTCCGCCTCCTCCCGTAAACTATGAATCTCCTGCTCAAATCGAGTGAGTCGCTCGTCTGTAGTTAGAGGAGGTGGAGGTGGTAGTATCTGCTTCTGCTACGCCTCAATCTAAGCAACGGAGTCGTCCTCATCGGCCTCCAGATCGTCCTAAGGTTCAGCTCCCTATCATCTCCAAAAGATGACCCCAGTGTCCGAGACGTTTATCGTGCCTAATGAGAAGTTCCTAATGCCTACCTCGTTGAACTTGATCATACGGATAAGCTCACCAATATAGATGTCATGTCCGACAACTAAGAAGAGAGCAGTCAAGATGTGGCAATAGGGAGTCTGAACTCTCGAGTGGGTGGAGATGCTAGAAGCGTAGATGGTAGTATGGAAAATGTGTAGTCTATCTATGTCAAGATGATAATGAGAGCGTATAGTAAGAAGGTATAGAAGGGCATCATCATCACTACATCTCTAGAAGTAAGTGGAAGGATGCAGTGGACTAAAACCCAAGTCAAGAGATAGGAAGATGGACACAGTAGAATCCCTCTCACCCCCGAAAAAGTAAGTGTAGAGTATATCGAGGGTGATGTGAGAGTATGGATTAGAAAAAGGGAGGTCTCTAGGAGGGTAGTAGAGAAATGTGGACTTAAAGGGTTGCAATCCTAGAAATTGAGTGATCAAAGCAGGGGTAATGGAAATATCATGGGTTTGGACCCTAGTGGAGTATGTGAGATCATTATCCTTGATGAGGTTGTTATAAAATTCTCCACAAAAGATGGTATTTACTGGACTGGTGCAGTAGACTAAACGATTAAGATGATAATGGTTAATGACCTCTATACATAAGGGACAAGATTGAATGAAGAATGTTCTATTTAGATAGTGAGTCTTAAGGAGATTATAGATGGTGGAATTAAACATATTGAATAGAGCTAGTGAGGGAAACCTAGGATCATGACTGGCTCAGTAGAGGGGCCAACCTCAATGACTCAGCGTTTACGGGAAATAGCATAATAAATAGCCAAAAAAATTGAATTGCAAAATAGGAGAAATGTTTAGATTAGGGCCTTACTGAGGAGGCATAGTCGAATAATAAATAGAGATGACGACCCTCGGTTGATCGTAATCGCTCAGACAAGGCTTGGAGTAAAAAAGAGAGGAGAAAGAGGAGTTTTTGAGGCTTAGAAGGCACCTGTTTTGGGTTTGGGGTGGCTATGTCTGGTGGCATATATAGCCATCAGTCAGGCGCCCAAGAGCCAAAGGGGGCGCCCGGGTGCAGTACTATGTGGGGGCACCCGAGTGCTTTCTCGGGCACCCGTGATTAGATGAGCACCGCTTGTAAGTACCCAAGGTGAGTTTTGATGTGGTCAACCTAGTCAAGTTAGGTCCTGTTGTATTTTGATCTCTATGTCTAAGTGTGTAGGAGCTTAGGAGCACAGGAAGTTGAGCGAAAGATGCAGCGGTCGAGAAGGATTGCACGAGAAGGGAGCCGACGGGCTTAGTGCATCCGAGGGACACTCCAGAAGGACTAACCGCCATCTGAAGCAACTTACAAAATGGTCGGACTAGTCATCTACCCGCCAATATTCGAGGGGGAGTTCGTGACTTGGAAGTGTAAGATGCAAGTATTTTTCAAAACAGATTTTGATTTATTATTAATTATGAAAAATAATTTTGTAGCCCCCAAAGATGTCGAAAATAAAGACAACGACGAAAGCCTATGAATGAAAAATGAGCAAGCAGACTTTGTTGCAAATAGGAAGGTAGAATTTCATCTACTAACTGTCCTACCAGCACAGAAGTCAACCAAATCGGGACCTACCAGTCAATGAAGGAACTTTGGGAAAAGTTCCTGAACTTGACGAAGAAATGTTTGAAACAAAACTGGCTAAACAAAATCAACTCCGCAACCAACTTATCAACCTCCGAATGGAAGAAGAAGAATCAATTGCCCAGCTGTACACCAAACTCAAACAGCTGGGCACAGTAGTATTCTTTAAATGCATCAGTTGCCCATCGTGACTTATGAACCTTGGAGAAACAGTAACAAGTCGCGATGCACAGTAGTATTCTTTAAATGCATTCCCACGGACCCCAAAATGGACTTCAGTAATAGACGTGTATTTTATCTTTAAGGACCTTGAGGTAAGTACCTTAGAATAATTGTTTTCAACTTTAGAACTTCACGAGTCTCGGTGCGCAAGAAATGGTAGAAAGGTCGACAACATTGCCCTAAGCATGAGGAAGATTCAACACGAGTAGGAGTCTTCAAAAGATGAAGACACAGCATACATGGTAAGAAAATTCAAGAAATTATTTAAATCTAATAAATTTAATGAGATGCAGGCCAAGAAACACCCTTGGAGAAAAAGGAAGGTTAAATGCTATCACTGTGATGAAGAGGGGCACGTCAAGGGAAGCTACCTCATGATGAATAGCAAAGGAAAGGGGCAACGAAGGCAAAAACTCACAATTAAAAGGCAACGTGGGACGAGCCCGCATCAGAAGATTCGGATCTTAAGGGACATGTTAGAGTTGCATTGATGGCCACCAATGAAGAAGAAGAATGTATCGATGATGGGGGAGTCACATCAGAAGATAGCAGTGACGAAGGGGGAGCTTCGAACTTCGAAAGAGACATGGTAAGTGAGATATGCTTTCTCCCTCCTAATGTACTTTGTTCAGGTATAAGGCTATAATGAAATCTATGTGTAAATTAGAAAATAAGAACATAGAACTGAAAAAAATAATTATCATCTTCTTGTCCATTAGAAATGTCTGATAAATTGAAATTAGAAAATGAAAACTTAAAGGAACAAATCAAGAAATTAGAAAGTACTTGTAGAAATTTAAATTATTGTCAAAATTTAAAATTTCAATATTCTGTAAAACTTAATTGGTATTTTAAATATCATAAGAGTCAAATTGTAAAAATTCCTAGGACTTATATTCCATCTAGATATTTGGTTAATCCGGTAGGAAAGAATTTATATTGGATCCCAAAATCTGTATTAAACTTTTTGAAGTTATTTGACAATTTTTGTTATTAATGCTTTGATCGTAATTTTGTTAAATTTTTTTTGGGTTAACTGTTGCAGTAAAAAAATTTAGTTTAATATTTTTTGGTGACAGAGTCTGATGTGTACTATCTAGCAAATTTTATTTTAAAAAAAATCTGATTAAACAGATTTATTTTGATTTTTCTTTCAAAAATATATTTTTAATTTTAAAAATACTTTAAAAAATTAATTTAATCCGATTTTTCTTTGAATTTTTGGATAATATTTTGAGCATTACAAAAAAAATTTATCTTAAAATCAAATTTTGAAAATTATCTACTTCAAATTTAATAAACTTGGCCATAAAAATTATCATCATAAAGTTATTTTTTTTTCTCCTTGACCATTTTTGTGGAGATAAGTCTATCAAAATTCTAACTTGGATAAAAATTTGATTAATTTTTGGCTGAAAAATAAATTTTTGAAAATTATGTTTCAAAATTTGACATTACATTTTAAAAATTAATTTTTGATCAAAATTTAAAAAATTGAATGTTTTTTAAAATTAATTATTGTTTTAAAAATGTAGTCAAAAAGTTTTGAAAATTTTGGATGTTGAATTAATTTTTTTTTATAAATTTTTTTAAATGTTACTATTTCGCTTAATATGGTTTAAGTTTTTGATGTGATCAAAGAGAGAGAAAAAGGATAAAGTTAAGGGGTAAGCTTAATTTCATTTTTTTTCTTACATTGTCATATATTTATTCCAATTTTTTTATGTATGTTTACCCTAGCTTAACTCGGGTTGATACACATCAAAGGAGAAGATTATAAGTACCCGGGGTGTGTTTTCATATGGTCAATCGAGTCAAGTTAGGTCCTATTGTATTTTGATCCTTGTGTTTAAGTGTGCGGGAGATTAAGAGTGTAGGAAGTCGAGTGAAAGATGCAGCAGTTGAGAAGGATGACATGTGAAGGGAGCCGACGGCTCAATGCATCCGAGGGATGTGGAGGTCTGAGAAAGAGTACGCCGGTGGAGTGAGAAGGACGCGCGCGAGGTCCGAGAGACTAGAAGCTGGGCAAAAGCACGTTCAAGGAAGGCCCAAAAATCACCCAAATCGACTCGCCAAACATCTAGTCATGAAAGTGCTGACTAAAGGCACTCGAGTGCCCCTATTCATCGGGGTGCCCCTATGCATACAAGCATCACTATTCCCATACGCCCCCATGAATACAAGCGACCTATATGTGATTCTATCCAAGTCTCAGCCATTTACGAATGTTGTGAAGTGGATAAACTTCCAAGTCACGTGACAGGCACTCCCAAGAACTCGGCCACCCCTATTGTGCTATGTCAACATTCGGATAAAGTTAACCAGGATATAAATAGGCCCCCAGAGCTCAGTTGCAAAGATCAACTAATTGTAAATGAATCTCTTACAATTTTCCATTGTCTTTTTGTGTTCTACAAGTGTGTAAGAGGCTTCTCCACCCCAAGAAGTTATTCAGGAGAATTGAGCTTCATTCTGCCTTGGATTAGCAACCCTCTAGTTGTAAATCAAGTAAATAAGTTGCGCCTCTTTCTCATTTCTGTTTAGCTCATTTTTATGTTATTATTATTGTTGATTTGCAAATGAACTAACCTCTACGTTGTTAGAAAGAACAAAATGTAATGTTTTATTTGCAGGGGCAATTCATCCAACTCTTGTCGACTGCATGATCATCTTCACCCCTGGTGCACGATCAGGTGCTAGGTAACTACC
Organism: Boesenbergia rotunda; assembly: GCA_024364735.1. Taxonomy (NCBI): domain Eukaryota; kingdom Viridiplantae; phylum Streptophyta; class Magnoliopsida; order Zingiberales; family Zingiberaceae; genus Boesenbergia; species Boesenbergia rotunda. The sequence continues at coordinate 252,430 of JAGFNQ010008250.1, forward strand.
CAGGTGCTTGGTTCAAAGGCAGTCGAGCGCCCGAGATATTTCAGACCCTGGTTGACTGACTTTGACCAAAAAATAGAATCAAGCATAGTGTTAAAATAAGCACAAATAATTCATTAGCATTGTTAAAATTAAGTTCAGTTTGAAGATTTTATTAAGTTTGTTTTTTTTAAATTAAGTTAAGTTTGAATTACTTTGGTAAAATTTGATAAGTTTTTAAAAAAATAAGTTTAGTTTAAGAATTTTATTAAATTTGAATTAAGTTTGACAATTTTGTTAAGTTTAAAAAATTTAGTTTAAGAATTTTATTAAGTAAAGCTTGAATTAAGTTTGAAAATTCTGTTAAGTTTAAAAAATTTAGTTTAAGAAATTTATTAAGTTTGAAAACTTTCTCAAGTTGTTGGACTTGAGTAGAGGTTCCTTCCTGAACGGCCTCAGACAAGGGGCTTGAGTTAGCCTCCCCCTTAAGAGCTTTAACCTCCTTTTGGAGTGAGTTGTCCCGGACGTTGGATTTAGCCAACTTGCGAGATAGATAAGAGATAGGGTTATAGAATTCAAGTTTAGAGTAACCGCTTACAGTGAGTCGGCCTTTTCTGACAAGGAGATCATTCTGGTTCTGTTGCTTTGTTCCGGCTCTGCTTCTGACTCAGACTCGGTGTCGAGCTCGTCTAATGTCGTCAGGCCGAGAAGGTTCGAGTGTGGCAGTTCTCCTTCGTATGACTCCTCCGAGGAAGACTCATCCCAGGTAACTTGAACCGCCTTCTTTCTTCGTTGCTTCTTCATTTCCTTTAAGTTGGGGCACTCTGATTTGAAGTGACCCTTCTTGTTGCACTCATAACAAGTTATCTGTCTTGTTCTTCTAGCTTGTTCTTGGCTCAATCGGATCATCCTTTGACTAAGCTAGTTTCTTCTTGTAGGGATCTATAGGTAAAAACATTCAAAAAATCACGGCGGAAATAAGAGATCTCACGAGCGATCCATGCGAAAGAAAACTCATACAAAGTTAATTTATAAATTCCTATTGTATAGGTATACCTTTGGCGCGTGCCTTTCGCTTATCCTACTTGTCCAAGTTATATCAGATCTCTTACATGTTCAAGTGTCCGTGCCTCTATGTGTATCCACACGAACACGATCTCTCAAGCTTCAGAGAAGAATCACCTTTGTGGTGCTAGCCACAAGAGGAGATTCACAAAGCAAGGAGAGGGAAAAGAGAGATTTTGGCCAAGAGAAAGAAGGGAAGGAAGAATGACAAGTTTATCATCCAAATGACAAGAAAAATACTTTTATACTCATCCCATAAATATGAAGAGTTTTTGTCCCTTTAGTTTCCCTTCATTAATGCTAATAAAAATCCACTTAGAGCACATTTTCTCTTGTGACTCTTCAACTTCTCTTCATCCAATGAAGAGAAACTTCTCATCTTCCTCTATTATTAATTTATTTAACATTTTAATAAATTAATATCTCATTCAAATGTAGTTGAGTTTAATCTAAATGAGTCAAACTCAAATTAGATCTCAATCCCATAATCCAAATGGATTCACTTATGTCTAACTCAATTAATCCAATTCCGATCAAATCCTAGTCAAACTAAGATCAATTAATCTCCGAAGCATCGTGTCCTTAGTGTGTGGCCCAATAGGTTCTCGTAACGTTGGCAATATGTCTAAACCATTTTAGACACATAAGCAATGAGCGGCATCTAGCAATGCATCATTACTACCCAAGTGACGAGAAAATCGAGATCCGACTTAACCTCCGTGACTATGACAATATATGACCTTGTCCTTCCATCCTCGATATCTAGATTGACCAATGAGGCATAGACCATGTCATCCTCGATCAATCATTGTGTTTCTTGATCCCCGAGTAGACTCAATCAAACAAATGAGCTCAATATCTCATATTGACTCATTTAAGCATGATCATGCGTTTTAGTAGTCCTACTCGATCAAGGGGCCCACAGATATCACTCCCGTCATATGGGAGGGATAGATCCCATCTACATCACTCACATCCCTCCGCATAATTCATTACATACCCAGTGATCGCCTTTATAATCCACCCTGTTACGGGTGTCATTTGACGATACCAAAGTACATAACTCCTTATTTAGGGAATCGTAGTGACTTCAGGTCTAAAGACTATTCATCCTAATAGTCACATGAGAAAGTTTATGACACTCATATGACAATCTATGAAACTTTCTTATATCGGGTCAATTCAGTACACATTCTCTAATATTTTCCCATGTATCTACTTGATATCATATATCTATGACTTGTGAGCTCAAGTCATCAATTGACCTACATATTAGTCTCCATGCATTAATATTTTCCTTGAATATTAATGCTTGAGTAGGAATGGTTTAGTATAGTATTCTCTACATCATCTCACTATCGATTCAACCAATCGATATAATGTTGATAAGAACCTACTACCCAAGGACATTATTATACTTAGTTATTGGCACAAATATAAAGTATAATAACCAAATATGCATTTATTTAATGATAGAATATGATACAAAAAGTCCCTAGTCAATCATCACATAATTGGCTTTAGGGCTCCTACTAACACTTCTTTCTCTGAACTTTGCTCTTTTTGTGCATTCTTCGAACTAGATTCACTGGTTCTGAGTAATCCATATCTTCAGCGTCAGACTGTGAGTCGAAGTCAAACTCGGGTTCAGGTTACGACTTTTTCTTCTTGAGTTTACCTATAACCAAAGTGATACCTCTCTCGGTGTGTGTAGTATTAGTTTGTTTATACAATTCAAATTCAGAAAAGAGTTCATCTAATTTTATTGAAGCTAGATCCTTAGAAACCTTGTACGCAAACACCATGGATGCCCACAAGGTGTTCCTTGGAAAAGAGTTTAGTGCATTCCTTACTAGATCGCGGTTCTCTACCTTATGGTTGATTGCATGAAGACCGTTCATTAGCTCTTGGACTATATACTTTACGTTATCGCAGGATAGTTTTTCCATATCCTTGTATACTGCGTCTTGGATGGTCGTGGAACCTTGAGTAGGGTCTTAAGAGGAGAATACTCTTCTCGTTTGTGACAGTATATTTTGAGTACCTTCCCTTCCTTCTGCAATATTAATCAGAGCTTCATACTCAACTGAATACGTCATTCTCCATTGTATCCAGGCTAATTTTCCAATTTCTCCAAGAAGATTTTGCATATACTCAATTTTATCCTTGGGGTCTGTGAAACCTTGACATGCAACATGATTTCTGGTAATGGATTCCCATCGAGAGAAGACATCATGACGCAGGCCAATTTGTTCTGGTATCACAAAAATAGCATTGTCCTGTTGTTGTGTTGAAGGCAGAGTCCACATCTCATTATTTTTGTCTCTTCTAAACTTGATGTTAGAAGGCCTCTGCTCATAAACGGGTTGCGATGGGCCTGGGCCAGTTCTAGTTGCTGGTGGATACCCAGTTGGACCCGTCATGGTAACTTGAGGCGGGTTGTATGGGGAAACAACAGTACTTTTGGAGTATATATGTTGTTGCTGTAGCTTTGTTTGTTTTTCCACAAGCCTCCGTAAACTGGGATACTCCATTTCATATCCTTTAGCGATTAATTGTGAAGATTGAAATTGAGTTTCCTCTTCGCCATCATCTTTTGCTGCGAAGGGGTTAGTCCAATCTTCATCAGTATCATCATATGAGTCCCATATAGGTTGATCATTAACCGCAGTTGAGATTGATGCCATATAGCGAATTTGGTCAAGGAAATCATTCTCGGACTCAGGTTCCTCGAAGGTCGGTTCCGTGGACTAGGGTACAAAGGCCCATGGGCTTGTAGTCCCTGCACGGTCGTTCCCGAGAGTTGCCTAATCAGAGACGTCCTCTACAATGAATGCTGATATATCATACTTCTCTGATGGCAATAGGAGTGAGAATATTGCCGGTGGTTGCGTAGAAAATTTCTTCGGCGACTGGCTAGAGCTTGGTGTATTGGTAGAGCCAAAGCCCTTATCTCCTCGCGTTGCCATGGATAATTGAGGGGCCTCAATAACGTCTGGTAGGAGAATATTTTCAAATATAATTTGCGCTATGCATTCTTCCTGTATGACGGTTACAAATTTGTCAGAGTGATTAAAATCCAAAATAATAATTTCACATCTGTAATCACAATCAATAACTCCAGCGACAATATCGAGCCCATTTTTCCAAGCTGCGCTGGATCTGGGGGCAATTCTCCCATATCTCCCCCATGGAATTTCCATACCGATTCTAGTTGGAATCTTTGCATGTCCTCGGGGCTCTATTACGCAAGTTTCACTTGCTGCCAAGTCTAGCCCTGCAACACCACTAGACTTTTGTTCTAGTATAATTGCATTTAGTGAAATTTTTCTTACTAGGACAAATGGATAATCTTCAGATGGCTCAGAATGTGGATCCTCAATAGGATCATCGTTATGAGCAAAAAAAGACTCCAGAGGATTGTTCAATATGTATGGCCAATGAATGTAGACATTCTTCATCACTTTGTATTTCCTCATCATTATTGTTGTATCGCGGTGGTTCTATCATTGGTGCAGCTCTATAGTTGCTGAAACTAAGAGATATCCTGCTATCCAATAAATTAAGACTATTGACTTCTGATGGCTGCATAGGGATGTTGACCTATGTTGGTTTAATAACCCAATTTAGCCCTTGAAGGCCAGAGGTGGAATATCGTCATCCAAGTAGTGCCCGAACCTCATGACTTGCCAAGTAATCCACAACTCCTTATACTTCATAGGCAAATCCTACATTAGGAGTGTTTGAGAGTCGACCAATAATTCCTCTAGTAATAAGGAGATTTGCCTCTTCGTTTTGCCACTACTCGTATCCTCTTGTGAGGGTGTAATTGTTCATAAAACAGACCACCTTTCTGTTGGTGCAGGGAGCACCATATCGAACCTTGTTTTGATATTGGCAAAGGATTCAAAGTTAAGTGTTATTTGTGATCTAATGTGTTCACTGAGTGTGCAGAAAGAAGTCCTAGCGAAGGGCTGCTAGGCATTGAAGAACTGGCGAAGGACTAGGTGTGGAAAGTCCTAACCTGGAGGGTTAGGTGTGAAAAATCCTAGCTTGGAGGGCTAGGTGTGGAAAAGTCCTAACTTGGAGGGTTGGGTGAAAAGTCCTAGCTTGGAGGGCTAGGTGAAAAGTCCTAACTTGGAGGGTTAGGTGAAAAGTCACAACTTGGAGGGTTAGGTGAAAAGTCCTAGCTTGGAGGGCTAGGTTGATGAAATCCTGGCTTGGAGGGTCAGGTCCTAGCTTGGAGGGCTAGGTTGGAGCCCTTGGATCGGTCTGGTGACCGATCTGGGAGGTTGGCACAGTACTCCCTCGTGGATCGGTCTGGTGACCGATCCAGCGATGACTGATCGGTCTGGTGACCGATAAGGGAGTATGCATTTCACTCACTGCACAGCTCCTGATCGATCTGGTGACCAATCAGGGAGCCCACAAGTGGGTTGAGTTCCCCTTTTGCTCTGCTCCTGATCGGTTCGGTGACCGATCAGGGAGCATCCAGTAGGTCTTTGGGAACCTCACTGATCTGCTCCTGATCGGTCTGGTGATCGATCAGGGAGAAACCGTGACCGATCAAACTGAACGATCAACTATCGCGAGGTTTCTCACCTTGACTGATTAGGCTGGAGCCTGATCGGTCTGGTGACCGATCAGCCAGTGAATTCCTGGCTGGATTATGGCAAGCTGATTTCCGGATTGGTTTGGTGACCGATCTGGTGACCGGTCAGGGTGACCGATCATACGAGCTTGCGATCCCAAGTTTCTCACTGGGGACCGATCAGGTTGGAGCCTGATCGGTCTGGGATAGTCCTGATCGGTCAGGTGACCGATCAATTTAATTCAAACGCACTGTCAAAAGCTCTGATCACGCTTGCTTTCACTGATATGCTACTGATGTCACTTTGATCTTCTCTGCTATTACTGATATAAGTTTGATTTCATTTGCTAAACCTCTGATTGAGTGTGTAGGTGACAGGGATGGATTCAAACACTCAAGGAGAGTCAATGGAGGCTTTCCTTGGAGCAGGTTTGTCCATTTGCCATCTTAGGTTGCAACGGCTGGAGCTACTAACTGGAGCTTGGCTGAGTGAAGCTCAGGGTGTCCAGGGAGAGCTCAGTGGTAGCTGGCGTTGGCAGGTGTGCAGCTGGAGGCTGCAGTGAGGTGGTGACCTGGTGATCGGTGAGCTGGGACTTAAGCGCTTGGTGGCGAAGGAGTCTTAGCAACTGAACAATACTACTCTGCGACATGTTGTGTGCTTGCAACAACACTGTCATTATCTTGAGCAAGCAACTGCGATCTTTGAAGCAACCATCTGTTACTTGAACATTGGGAAGAAGAGTCAGAAAGCTTGGTGAGTCCATCAGCGAGAAGACACGAAGAAGGGGATTCTTCCGTGAGATCTGCGCTGAGTGGAGCTGGGGTGAAGTTTGTCTGAGTTCTTGCTGTCCTAAGTGCTCTGTAAGATCCTTCTTTGTTTCATTGTGCTTAAAACCTTATCCTTGTTGAAACGTTGTGGAGAGGTTACTCCACCGAGAAGGAGGTTGCTTATTATCCGGTGTTCACCGGGGCTTGATCTGCCGACGATCAAGGGATCGCCCACCTTAAGGGCACGCCAAGGAGTAGGGGCAAGTTATCCCCGAACCTTGTAAATCCTCTTGTTAGCATTTTGCATTTGTGCTTAGCTAGGTTTTATTTCTGCATACTCTATTTTTTTTAGCTTTCGCTGTGCTACTAAACCTTTGAGTTGCAGAAATTTCGATAAGTGCCAAACTTCAAGTGTCTGGCTACATTCACCCCCCCCCCCTCTCTAGCCATCCAAGTTCCAACAATAGGTGGAGCTCATATTTATTTATGGGGGTTGGTGAGGTAATTCAATGGTGATCCTTTAGTGGATTGGATCATCATTAATGGATCGGGATTTGATCCATTAGGAGGCCAAGATCCAACTCCTCCTCATGGTCCCTATTGTAGCCTATAAATACCACATGTGTCATAAGACCAAGGCATACCATCCAATTAATCCCAATCCTTAAAACCTAATTATCTCCTCACCTCTCTATCTCTCCTAGGTTTGAGGGTGCCAGAGGTAAGGAAGAGGGTGGCCGATTGGAAGCAAGGAAAGGAGAGGTTGAATACTTCTCCTTTTCTTGTACTCTCTATCCTCTCTTCTCTCCACTTCTGGTGGTGATCGGCACCGGAAGCAAACAAGGACGGGTTTTTGGCCAGTGGCACATCGTGAGGTGGGCGGTGCCAGTGATAACTACCATTTTGTTGATAAATTTAGGCTCTCAAATCCATGTTTTGATCCACTTTTATATGCTTAAGTTTGCATTTACATTATGATTCATGAATTATCTCTATTTTGGCTTTTATTTCAAATCTTTGTATATTTGAGATATTTTGGCACTAAAATGTGAATCTAATTTTGTAGGCTTCAAATGAGCATGGACCTAGATCAGACTGAATCAAACTTGAGTCAGAATTGGATCCGGATCAAGGTGATCAAGCATCGGATTAATATGGGTCGTCCATTCAAGAGAACGGCTAGATCTGAGCCATCTGTGAGTTTCTGATCAATCTGAGTTCAGGATAGGGATAATCAGGACCTCAAATCAAGATCTGAAAGTTTGAACCCAATCGGAGCACATCTGACCGTCGGATCAAGCTTAAAGAATTTCAACCGTCCAAGCAAGAGAAGGGAAGATCTGAGCCATCCGCCACAGATCTGGGTGATCCGAGCTAAGAACAGGTAGATCAGGACCATTGATCAGGATTTGGGGAGTTTGGTTCAGATCGGAGAAGATCCGACCGTTGGATGAGATCAGAGCAATCTCAGCCGTTCAATTTCAAAGGGATTAATTTAAATCAATCTTCTTCTCCGCGCTGAAGGCTCGTCGTCGCGAGATCGCCAGTAGTAGAGTTCTTCTTCAGTTTTCGTTTGTTCATCATTTCCTTCATCATTTCTTCTCAGATCGCGTGCGTGACCACATCAGATTGTTCTTCTCAAGTTTTCAGATCGCGGAGGTAAGATTCGCTTGTCAGATTTGCTAATCGATTGTGTTATATGAAGTTTCGGAGAGGGTTTCGCCGGAGCTTGTTTTCATCGATCGATCCATTGCCGATCGTCGGATTGCCGTCATCCAGAGAGCTGTCGAGCTTCAGAGGGGTTCTCGGAAGTAGTTGAGGGTTTTCTAAACCACGGGAGTCATCCAATCGATCGAGATGGAAGAGTTCGCGGAGCAAATTCAGTCACTGATCGATCGCGTGACCAGACAGAGGGTTCTCTGATCGGTCCCGTGACCGATCAGTATAGGTCCTGATCGGTTGGCTGACCGATCAGGAAGGCCAGTACAGAGCAAATCGATCCAGGGAGCTTTTCTTCGTTGATTTTTTAGTTTAGAGGGTTTCTTGCTCAACCTTTGTGTGACGGCAAAGGGAAGTCTTGTGATGAACTGATCTGATGTTCTAATTAGGAATATTTTGGTTTTAAACATGTATTTCTTCAAGTTGCTTTAGATTGTTCCATCTTCACTTCAAGTTAAGTTCTTAAGCTTTGCTTAATTCCATGTTTCAATTTAGTTTTCATTATCTTGCAATTAATTTTCCTTGCAATTTATTTCCTGCATTGAAGTTTAGTTTTTAAGTTTCAGTCCATTGCTTTTGAATTTAGTTGCTCAATTGTCAATTAGGTTAAGTTTCATTCTCGCAATTTCCTACTTCAGTTCTGCTAGTTAAGTCTAATTCATTCCAACTTGTTATTTCATTTCCTTCTTGCCAAGAACTCTCATTTTATTAGAAAATCCAAAACATCGAACGACAAATAAACTTGCAAGCTCCAGTTAAACATTCATTCAACTAGTCCTTGGAAAAATACGACCTGAGGCCCCTCTACTACATTTTATCTTGCTAGCCAAGGGTTTTCAGTTTTATAAATATCTAAATTTGAGTGCTCATCGTGACACTAGTATTGGGCACCATCAGCCGGCACAAACAAAGGAGGAAGAAGGAGTTTCGGCTGTGGTGTTGTGAGGAAGAAGAGCTTCTTCTCTTCTTTGTCTTCATCATCTTCCTCCTCATCTCTTGGAGTCGGCGCAAGCTAAAGAAAGGGGTTCTTCCTCTCCTCTTGGCCGATGGCAACCAAACAACCGACGAGGGTTTCGGCGCAAGGAAGAAGAAGAAGGAGGAGGTTTTGTTTTGGTCTTGGTGACTTCGTTTCTTGGAAGATCACCACCCACTTGACGTCCAAGAAGAGGTTGGGTCATACAATAGAAGATCGCGAGTTAAACAAGAGGTACAACTTCTTGTTTTGGTTCCTTTCACTTTATCTTATTATTGTATGTTGATATCTAACATGGACCCCGATGATAAACACAAAAACCGGCGATCCATTCATCCTCTATTCCGCGGCTAATTCGTTAGACGAGTTAGATGGCTTGAATAACAAGTTTGTTTAAGTGGTCACTCGAATAAATTAGTATGATGATGAGTCAGTTGCTTGGAAAATTGTTCTCCATTCGGATTGGTTTCAATTAATGAAATTTTAATCTGGAGTCATGGAGAGGATTCCCATGCATAAACAACCGAAGCCCAACAATTGGTATTAGAGCCAATGGTTTTCTGGTTTTGTGTGTTTTGGATTCGATTACTTTTATGCACTTTATCATGTATAATTTTATACCAGATAATAGTAGGATGTGCATAGGCTAACTCTTTGGTTGCAGGCATAAGATCCGACTATTATGACTTGTGGTTGATTGTATGTGATTTTGTGTGCATGGTTGTAATTATTTATTTAAATCCTCGGGGTTGACGAGGGTACATAGTATTTAATTGTTGTAATTTAATACGACATTATTTAGCCCCACATTTTAGTTTACTTTCGATCTAGACTTGTTGTACACTCCTTCGTGGAGTATCGATGGATGTAAATTAAAATATTTTTTATCTCAGCTAGATCCCTTCAAGGTGGCTTGCGCATGGTAGAGGGAGGTGCAGACGAGGTGGCGACACAACTGGAAGCATATTGGAAGACAAAAGCCATAGTTGGAAAATTAGTTTTTCTTATTTATTGCTTTTTGTTGATATGCTTGTTGTGTTTGCATGGTAAAATTCCTCAATTCTAAATTACTAAGTGGTAGAGGGATTCTAAGAATCCCATGGCCTCCATTACAAATTTGACATGTGATGCGAACAAACTTATGTGTTGGCTTTGAGTGTCTTCCTCCATATCGGATGAGTTTGTTTCGCGGATCACTAGGTCAGACATGGTTATAGGAAATTATTTAGGAGCGTGTGATCTTCCCCATCGGAAGGGACATAATCGTAGATAATTGCCTTAATATCATGTAATGGTGAACACATAGATGCAAATAATAGTATCCTCCCCATCGGAGTTACTGTTATTATTTGTAGGGTTGAAGAGGAACCAACTATTAATTTTATTTGTCAAAAAGTAAGGTTGACAAGATAATAAAATTAATGGGTAAAACCTTCTCTTACAAATGTTGAATTCGTATACGTTCACACTATCGTGGCATGCGATATTCACGGTGTTTTGAGGTGTTGGTTGATTTTAAAATTTTATTATTTGAGGAATCAATATTATTTTAAAATCTAAAATTTTGATCATTATGATTCTCAGGATATTTTCAAAATGGCTTTCAACCCACTTGTTGTTATATTGAAAGAAAATAAACTTACTGACCCTAACTATATTGATTGAAAACGGAACCTTGAGATTGTCTTGACTGCTGAGTACAAATGTGTACTTTCCGAGTTCTGTCCTGAAAAGCCTAGCGAGAATTATGGTGAAGAGTAGAAGGAATGTTATAGGAAGTGGATAAAAGTAGACGAGATGACACGGTGTTACAATTTGGCTTCTATGTCAAATGTGCTGCAACATCAACATCAGACTTTTTCTACTGCTTATGACATGATGTTCAATCTCAAGGATCTCTTCGGACATTAGAATCGAGCCGCTAGACAAGAGGCAATGAGGAATTTGATGATGACCACCATGATTGAGGGAACACCCGTGAGGGATCATATTCTCAAAATGATGGCTCATTTAAATGAGATGGAAGTCCTTGGAGCGGAGATCGATGGGGAAATTCAGGTCGATATCATTCTCCAATCTCTACCTAGGAGTTTTGAGACATATTCGTTGGCGGAACTTCTAACAGAACTCCAGGCAGCAGAGAGGCTTTTTCGTTAGAGTGCTCATGCTTTGGTTGCTCAAAAGGTTCTACTTATAAGCCGAAAGACAAGAAGAATAAGAAACAAGGTGTGGCAAGAATGTGGCAGGATCTCAGGGACCTCGGGCTGGAGTGAAGAAGCCGAAAGGTAAGTGCTTTACGTGCAAGCAGATTGGACACTGGAAAGCCTGTCCCTGTCGTCAGGAGAAAAATTGAGGTATATCTTTTTGTTTAGTTGTTGAAACATGATTAGTGGTGTTATCTTTCGATACCTGGTGTGTAGATACGGGAGCCACTGATCATGTCTTCTTTGCAGGGGTTCCAAGAAACCAGACGACTAGCTGAGGGAGAGATTACCGTCTACATGGGCAATGCTACGGAGGTGGCGGCTATTGCAGTGGGAGACATTTATTTATCTTTTGATAGGAATAAAACTTTAGTTTTGAGAAATTGCCTTTATGTACCTACTTTTAAAAAGAACCTTATTTCAGTTTCTAAATTAATTATGGATGGGTATTCTATTTCTTTTAATGACAGAGTTGTTATAAAAAGCAATAGAGAGATTATCTGTTCTGGTACGTTGGTTGGCAATTTGTACACTCTTGAACCAAAAACTCCCACGATGCAAATAGAAACAAATAACTCATTGTCTAATCATAATAAGGGAAAAGAACCTTTGAAAATGAACCAAACGTATCTTTGGCATATAAGGTTAGGTCATATTAACCTGAGTAGAATTCAAAGGTTGATAACCAATGGACCTTTAGGTTCATTGGTGGTGGAAGATATCCCAACCTGTGAATCTTGCTTCGAAGGTAAGATGACCAAGAGACCTTTTAAGGCAAAGGGGAATAGAGCCAAAGAAGTGTTAGAGTTGGTTCATTCTGATTTGTGTGGTCTTATGTTGATTCAGTCTAGAGGCGGCTTTGAATATTTCGTCTCTTTTATAGACGATTATTCAAGGTGTGGATACATTTACTTGATGCGCCGCAAGTCTGAATGCTTTGATAGGTTCAAAGAATTCAAGGCTGATATGAAGAAACGTCAAGGTAAAAGTATCAAGACACTACGATCTGATCGTGGTGGTGAGTACCTCTTGGGAGAGTTTAGGAGTTACTTATCAGAGGCTACGATTCAATCCCAATTGTCCGTACCTGGTACACCCCAGCAGAACGGTGTGGCAGAGCGAAGGAATAGGACTCATATGGAGATGGTTAGATCGATGATGAGTTACTCTGAGTTGCCAGATTCGTTCTAGAGATATGCTCTAAAAACAACAGTGTATATTCTGAACTTGGTACCATCTATGTCAGTACCCTCTACTCCCACAAAATTGTGGACTGGGTGAAAGCGTAGTCTGAGACATATTCGGATTTGGGGTAGTCCAGCACATGTGCTGAAGGGAGATGCTAATAAGTTGGAATCTCGTACAGAGTAGGCTTGTTCGTAGGCTATCCTAGAAGAACGAAAGGCGATTTGTTCTATAGTCCTAAAGATCAGAGGGTGATCGTTAGCACAAATGCCCGATTTATAGAGGAAGACGCGGTATCTTGGCAAAGGGCGATGAATTCTGAGATAGAATCTATGGATTCTAATCATGTCTAGGAGCTAGTAGAACCACCCAATGGTGTAAAAGCCATTGGATGCAAGTGGATCTACAAGAGAAAGAGAGGATCAAACGGGAAGGTAGAGACCTTCAAAGCAAGGCTTCTTGCGAAAGGGTATACTCAGAAAGAGGGTATCGATTATGAGGAGACCTTTTCACCGGTAGTCATGCTTAAGTCGATCCGGATTCTCTTATCTATTGCCGCTTATATGGATTATGAGATTTGGCAGATGGATGTCAAGACAACATTCCTTAACGGAAATCTTGAGAAAAACATCTATATGAAGCAACCAGAGGGATTCATTGTAAAGGGCAAAGAACATCTTGTGTGTAAGCTTAATCGGTCCATTTATGGATTGAATCAAGCTTTACGATCTTGGAACATCCGCTTTGATGAGGTAGTCCAGATATTGGAACATCCGCTTTGATGAGGTAATCCGGTCATATGACGGACTATACATAGAGATGAGTCTTGTGTATACAAGAGATGTGACGGAAATGTAATGGTATTTCTTGTACTATACATAGATGATATTTTGCTTATTGGCAACAATGTCAAAGTATTATCAAACGTAAGGGTATGGTTGTCCAATCATTTTGATATGAAGGACTTAGCAGAAGCGGAACACATCCTTGGGATCAAAGTTATAAGGGATCACAAGAAAATGAAGCTGTGCTTATCTCAAGCATCATACATTGACCATGTCCTAGCTCGTTTTAGCATGCAAAACTTCAAGAAAGGTTTTCTACCTTTTCGGCATGGAGTACCTTCATCTAAGGAGATGTGTCCTAAAACATCAAAGGAGATAGTGGAGATGAAGGCGGTTCCTTATTCTTCGCTGTAGGAAGCCTCATGTATGCTATGCTATGTACGAGGTCGGATATCTGCTTTGTCGTGGGCATGGTTAGTAGATATCAAAGTAATCCAGGACTGGGACATTAGACTACGGTAAAGCATATATTATTGAAGTACGTGAGAAGGACTAAGGATTATATGCTAGTTTACCAGGCAGATCAATTACTCCCTATGGGTTATACGGAGTCCGACTTCCAATCAAATTGGGATAAAAGTAAGTCTACCTAGGGGTATGTATTTACTTTAGGAGGTGGAGCATAGTATAGAGGAGTGTCAAGCAGAAATTCGTGGCAGACTCCACTATGGAAGCTGAGTATGTGGCAGCCTCTGAGGAGACCAAAGAAGTTGTATGGCTCAGGAACTTCTTGATGGACTTGGATGTGATTCCTGGTTTGCCCAGAGCTATCACAATTTATTGTGATAACAGTGGTGCAGTTGCAAACTCGAAGCAACCACGAGCCTATAAGACAAGTAAACACATAGAGCGCAAGTACCACCTGATACGAGAGATCGTAAAGCGAGGAGAAGTTGTTGTTGCTAAGATTGCATCAGAGGACAACCTAGCGGATCATTTCACTAATGCCCTTCCAGCGAGAGCTTTTGATATGCATGTGGAGGGTATGAGAGTCAGATGTATGGCATTGTGATGGCAGCATAGTCTTTTAGTATAAGTGGGAGATTGTTAGGATGTATAATAAAAGCATACCTTTTGTATGAACATCTACATTTTGGAATGAGAATCACATGATCATTGTTTGCATTTTATATTTGATATATACATGATATTGTCTAATACTTTACATTGTAGATAACATGGTGTGTGGTGTCACACAGATGGTTTAGGACAAACCATTGGCAAGGTTGTAGTGTAATTTGGTATTGGTTTATCTTGACCATAGAATTATACTAGTACACTTTGTGTGTATTCAGCAAGATCGATATAGAGGTGATTCAATTTTTACTGACCATATAATTGAATCAGACCTCAGATATTATGGTGTACATGCTCTTAATCCCGATATAATAATGGGCACATGTACTTAATATCTATTTCTTTGATTTACCAATGGGCGAGATTTATTTGTTAAATCGATAGGCCCGGTAAGTTGGGAAATAATATTATTTACATGGTGTGTCGTTGATTATGGAAGAAAACCTTGTCCTGATGCGTCAGGTTGATGATGTCCCATTGAGGAGCTCATAAAGTTCATCATGGAAATTCTACAGGTGGACTTGGTCCTACATGATGATAAGGTTGAGTGGTACTACTCATGGAGTTAGATATTAATTAAATAAATTGTCAGTAATTTAATTAATTAGTGGACATTCGATATCTTAAACACGGGGAGATTTTGTACACATAATAGGTGGAACCCGTATTTATTTATGGGGGTTGGTGAGGTAATTCAATGGTAATCCTTTAGTGGATTGGATTATCATTAATGGATCGGGCTTTGATCCATTAAGAGGCCAAGATCCAACTCCTCCTTATGGTCCCTATTGTAGCCTATAAATACGTCATGTGTCATGAGACCAAGGCATACCATCCAATTAATCCCGAGCCTAAAACCTAATTCTCTCCTCATCTCTCTCTCTCCTAGGGTTTGCGGGCGCCGACGGTAAGGAAGAGGGTGGCCGGTTGGAAGCAAGGGAAGGAGAGGTTGAATACTTCTCCTTTTCTTCTACTCTCTATCCTCTCGTCTCTCCACTTGTGGTGGTGATCGACGTCGGAAGCAAACAAGGAAGGGTTTTTGGCCGGCGGCACACCTTGAGGTGTGCGGCGCCGGCGCAAACAGAGGAAGAAGAAGGAGTTTTCAACTGTGGTGTTGTGAGGAAGAAGAGCTTCTTCTCTTCTTCATCGTCTTCATCATCTTCCTCCTCATCTCTTGGAGCCGGTGCAAGCTAAAGAAAGGAGTTCTTCCTCTCCTCTTGGCCGGCGGCAACCAAACAACCCACTAGGGTTTCGACGCAAGGAAGAAGAAGAAGGAGGTTTTGCTTTGGTCTTGGTGACTTCGTTTCTTGGAAGATCATCGCCCACTCGACGTCCAAGAAGAGGTTGGGTCATACAATAGAAGATCGCGAGGTAAACAAGAGGTATAACTTCT
This sequence comes from Boesenbergia rotunda, assembly GCA_024364735.1. NCBI lineage: Eukaryota > Viridiplantae > Streptophyta > Magnoliopsida > Zingiberales > Zingiberaceae > Boesenbergia > Boesenbergia rotunda. The sequence continues at coordinate 268,226 of JAGFNQ010008250.1, forward strand.
TGTTTTGGTTCCTTTCACTTTATCTTATTATTGTATGTTGATATCTAACAGGGACCCCGATGATAAACACAAAAATCGGCGATCCATTCATCATCTATTCCGCAGCTAATTGGTTAGACGAGTTAGATGGCTTGAACAACAAGTTTGTTCAAGTGGTCACTAGAATCAATTAATACGATAATGAGTCGGTTGCTTGGGAAATTGTTCTCCATTCGGATTGGTTTCAATTAATGAAATTTTAATCCTGGGACATGGAGAGGATTCCCATGCGCAAACAACCGAACCCCAACAGTTTCCATCTTCTTCAGCTAGCTCTTTTCCTTTTTCCAGAGCCCTGAAGTCCTCTCTGAGTTCTTCTTGCATTAGCAATTCTTCATATTTTGCTTTATAATATTCAGCTTCTTTTCTCAATCTTTCCATCTCGCCTTGGCACCATGAGATATAATTTTGCTGCTCTTGAAGTTGTGGGAAGAACGGAGCTGGTGCAGTGGGTGTGGCTGGGACCTTCTGATTGAAGTAGTATTGTCCGCACAAGTTGCAGGCTGTAATAAGGAAATTAGGGCAGTGGATTCTTTCCCTTTGCATAGTATTCCGTTTGCAACAGCTACAAATAACCGGCTGAGGTGGAACTATTACTTCATTATGATGCCAATCGTTAAGGCAATTTAGCTATCTTTCCGTTACCTTCACTTGCGGTCGATAGCCACCATCTATCTGGCCAAGCATCAAAATTAATCCTTTAGAAAAGTGGAGAGTTTGAATCGACCTTTGTAGTTCTTCATAGTTTTCCTCTCCTTCGGAGATGCTAAAGATAGCATCATTTTGCGCTTCACCTTCTTGGACTGATAGGATGTTATAGTCGTCAGGAATTTTCAACTGCTCAAATATGACAACTCTTTTAATATTTCTTCGTTCATTGGGGCATTCCCGAGCAAAGTGACCTTCATGTCTGCCTACCACTTACACTTTTTATTTCTTACCAAGTGTTTTCTTTTCTCTATGCGAGCGTGTGTATTGTGCAGCTTGCCCTTGTAGGTCCTTGATCTTCTGATGCCATATTCTTATGGTCGTTATCATAGTAGTCCGGAATTGGAATTTGGCTATAGAATGATAAATCATTGAGACCTTTTAAAGGCAACGTCATTGCATTCCTGCTCCAAAAATTTATAGGCGAATAGTACTCATGGGAATACGCCTACTGTAAGGTTGGGATACTTTTCGTCAAATGCAGCCTTGATTCTCTGGTCCCAAGCTCGCCTGACATTTTTAGCCAGAATTTTTCTGAGAGTTATGGTGCGGTAAATAGTCGACCAGTCCTTGATGTCAATTTTAGATAATCATTCATATACTAGACTATATACTAATTTACGTTATCGCAGGATAATGTTTCCAGATCCCTGTATGCTGCATCTTGGATGACTGTGGATCCTGAGTAGGGTCTTCAGAGGAGAATACTCGTCTCATTTGTGACAGTATATTTTGAGTACCTTCCCTTCCTTCTACGATATTAATTAGGGCTTCATACTCAGCTGGATATGTCAATCTCCATTGTATCCAGGCTAATTTTTCAATTTCCCCAAGAAGGTTTTCCATATACTCAATTTTATCCTTGGGGTCTGTGAAACCTTGACTTACAACATGATTTCTGGTAATGGATTCACATCGAGAGAAGATATCATGAAACAAGCCAATTTGTTCTGGTATCACAAAAATAGCACCGCCCTATGGTATAACAACTCTCGATGGTACAACAACAGGGTTGCATGGAAGAATGGGGAGGAATTTGTAAGTGGAAAAGGAGCAAGTTCGATCCAAGAACCATTGAAAAAATATACGCCTCTGCAAGTGGCAAGTTCTCTCCAATAAAGTCTACAATAGATGCAGAAATTCATGCAGTTATGAACTCTCTCGAGGCATTGAAAATTTATTATCTCGATAAAAAGGAGTTAATAATATGGATGGACTGTCAAGTCATTATCAGTTTCTTTAGAAAAACATCTAGTAATAAACCATCACGAGTTAGGTGGTTCGCATTCACATATTACATTACTAGAACTGGAGTTCATATATGTTTTGAGCACATTGAGGAAAAAGACAATCAATTAGCTGATGCATTATCAAGACTAATTCATTGTCTTAGTGGCACCAGCTCTTCAGGAAATATAAGAGATGCCAGAAGCAGGAGCACAAGTCCAGATGACGCAAGTCCTCCTGACCCTATTGGCCTTGCTAAGAAATATCAACAACTCCTGCAAGACTGACGACAACCACTCCCCCTCAGCAAATATTCTAAAACCGAACTACAACTCCGTCAACTGCAACAGCAAGCAGCAGTATAGGCAGCCAACTCCCTCCAGTAGCTCAGGCTGCTACACTGAAGAAGGAAGAATGCCAAAGGAGGACTACATCGGACAACTGGTGGTCGGATTGGTATCTAGCTACCAAACAAATAGATGAACAACTTGCAACAGCTGCAAATCTATTACATGATGCTTTCAGGAGAATGGACTCCTTCCAGCTGTAAAAGATACTTTGTGGAAGTGATTGACACATATAGAATCAAAGGACGCAACCATTAACCCTTGCTGGCAATAATCAAGATTTCTTCTTATCAGAAGGAGCTATAAAGACAATAATTTAGATTCCTTTCTTATCGCAAAGGACAGATCACAAGTTGTAAAGTGATCTGGGTAGCGTGTAAAGTAGATCCCCTTATCAGAGGACTGTAGAGCATGTGACGATGGGGCCCAATGAGCACCCGGCATCTCTCACCCTCCTCTCTATAAGAACAGAAGGTAAACCATCACAGAGAACACAAGCGATCGTTGGTCTCTACTTGGGGAAGTTGTAATTAGGCTTTAAGTATTAAGAATCTGTGAGTTCTACATCTCTTTTCCTTATTTCTTTTTATTTCTCGCTGTTTTTAATCTCCCCCATTTATCCTGGTATCAAAGTATGAATGAGTTCTGTAATACAAAAATAAGGAAACTTATGCCAATACTTGGTCTTGGATTAGTAGTGCGGGAATAAATGAAAAAAAAATCTCGAGTGGTGTTGGACCAACTTCAATAAACAAAAATACTTTTGAACAAAAAAATATCAGAAATAGGCAAGAGTACTGTTTCTGATTACTTCGAAAAGCACAAAATCTGGGAAAAAAGGCTTAATTGGTGGTTTCACCGAATCTGAGTAATCCCGCTCTGATATCACTTGTGGGATCGTAGAGAGTGATACAGGGGGTGAATACCGTGTTTTGAAAATTCTCGGATTCAGACAAGAGTGTATGCAGCGAAAAGAATAAACACAAGTCAAACAACTGCAAACACGTTTATTTTTCTTAGTTTGGAGTATGTGACGACTCCTACTCCAAGGCCCACGGTCCTTGACCATTTACGTTGGGCAATTCTATAAGTCACAAAGATGTTATAAAAGATGCAAGTTCAAGTACAAACAAAAACAACAAGTTATACCGTTAACTCTTAAGTAATAGATGAAAGTAGTGCATCGTTGTCAAAGCAGTGTTTTGGTGTTTCTGGATTGCTTCAGAGCAGCAGCACGCTTGAGTACAAAAGTTGTAGAAGACTATTATTGAGAGGCTATGGTCAAAACCCCTTATATATAGGCATATGGTCACCTAAGTGCCTATAGGGGCGCCCCCAATGTCGTGATCCAGCTGCATTCTGATCCTACTGCCCGGCCAAATTTTATCCTCAGGCGCCTGAGAGCCTCTGGGGTGCATGTGTTGCTGACGTGTCGACTCCGTCCAGAGCACACCAACTCAGCTTCACTCAAGCTGAGTCATCCGTACAGGGCGCCCGAGACCTCTCGAGCGCTTGTGTTCTCAGGTGCCTAAGTCCTCTCAGGCACCCTAAATGCTGCTAGTCCCAAGTATTTCCGCTGCAACACAGGGATAGTCTAAATACAAGTAATATATGAAATAAAAGTGCATGTATGATAGCCAGTGATGTCCAATCCTGACCTTGAATTTCAACTAAATTTCTAGGTTGGACCGACGCCTACTGTCCCTCTTTTGGGGAATGTGTCCTCACCTACTCCACTCTGGAGAAGTTACCTGTTGCCAACCAGCAACTCCAGTTGGACTTTAGCTTGGTCTCTGAAGCTTTCGGATCTTGAGACATCCATACCTCGACTCATCCCTACTTCTGTTTGTTGTCCTCACTCATCTAAGACTCCTGCCCGATCTTCCGGATCAGGTCTTTGATACCCGACCCCCGATCAGGTCTTCATGCCCAGTCCTCTGAACCAGGTCTTTATGTCAAACCCTCGGCCAAGTCATTGTAGCCAGCCCTCGACCAAGTCTTCAGTGTCTAACACTCGGCCAAGACATCGTGCTCAACCCTACAGGACAAGACTGTTGGTGCAATCTTTGTTAGGACAGGGTTGACCTAGTTTAACTAGTCTCAAGTGAGTTTAAGATTGGTAAGCTTGATAAGCTTAAATTTCAATGTTTGATAATGATGATTGAATATTGTGTGAGTCAAATGGGTCAAGGTTGACTAGAGACTTGACTGGGAAAGACCTAGTGGGACTAGGTGAAGTCTAGGTGGATCAGAGAGATCGCACGCTAGCATGGGAATAGTCCTAGTGGGACTAGGTGAAGTCCAGGTGGATCAGGAAGATCGCATGCTGGCACAGGAAAAGTCCTAGTGGGACTAGGTGAAGTCCAAGTGGATCGGGGATTTCGTACGCTAGCACAAAAAAAGTCCTAGTGGGACTAGGCACACTTAAAGGGACTAGATGAAATCCATGTAGATCGGGGAGATCGCATGTTGGGAAGGTGAAAGTCTACCGAGACACTAGACCTAACTCGAGGGTTAAGCAACCCTGGTTGGGAACTAGGCAAGGGACAATCCATGTCGGTCAAAGGTTTGATCAGACACTTTGTGAGAAAATCCTAGACTTGTGCACACAAGTTAGGATTGGGGTCAATCAATTGAGTAATAGATTGGGATTGGTTTCTCGTGAACATAATCCTTCTTTATTGATTGGGTGATCGATTAAGAAAGGAGTGAATCGATTGGATAATCGATTGGGAGAATTGTGTCGCGAGAATAGAAGTGTTGGTGCAAAATGCATCAGTGATGAATAGTCAGCCTCCAGTGTTTTGATGTTTGACAATATACTTATGTTGGTGACAATATATATGTTAGACAAAATACTAAGGGTAGTCAAAGTGATCATGGGTCAAACCAAACAGGACCTTATGTTTGGTAGGGTAAACCCAGGTTTGATTAGTTTAACAAAGGGTTAAGCCAAACAGGATCTGATGTTTGGCAGAATGAGTAGAACCCAGGGTTGGTCAGTTTGACCAAGGGATTAAACCAAACCGGACTTGAGGTTTGGGATTATATTAACCTGAAGATTGGAGGAAGTCTAGTCAGGATTATGATGACTAGCAAAGGAGTGATTATGTTGAACTAAATCCTGGTGAGTGAAGCTGGGTCCTAGCAAGGGAAGCTAGGTGAACTAAATCCTGGTGAGTAAAGTTGGGTCCTAGTGAGTGAAGCTAGGTGGATTAAGTCCTAGTAAGTGAAGCTGGGCACGAAGCCTTGGTCCACGGGACTGAGCACTAAGTCCTGGTCGGGGATCGGGCAACGGATCCTTTGCCGAGCGAGGATTACGGACAGAAGTAGAGACGGGAGGTTGGACGTCTCAAGATCTGAGTTCTCAGAGGCCGAGCAAAAGTCCAGCTGGAGGTCCCGATTGGCAAAAGCTTTAGTCGAGCGAGAATTGCGAATAGAAGTAGAGACGGGTCGAGGTCGGACGTCTCAGGATTTGGGTTCTCGGAGGCTGAGCGAAAGTCCAACCGGAGGTTCCGGTTGGCAATGATAACTTCTCCAGGGTGTAGTAGGTGAGGACGTGATCCTTGGGAAAGGGAACATTAGGTGTCGGTTCAACCTAGGGTTTCGGATGAAATCCAAAGTCAGAACCAATAAGTTAAGGCTAAAGTTATTTGTATTTTTGTCTTGTGTTTGTTGTCTTGTTGGTACCTGGAGTTGGAGGCAAGATAGGAGTGCAAACGCAGGAGAAAAGGAACTTGGGAAGAACATCTTGGGCGCCTAACATGAATCAGGCGCCCAAGGTATGTTAGGCTCCCCAGTTGGGGGCATCCAGCCCATCCCAGGCACCTGGGAAGGGTTGTTTCTATCCCTGCTACGATTTCGGTGGTTTGGATGTGTTAGGATGTATACTAAAAGTCTTGCTTTTTGTATAGACATCTACATTTTGAAAGAGAATCACAAGATCACTATTGCATATTTATATTAGTATTTGTATAATGTTTGATACTTTACATTATAGATAACATGGTGTGTGGTGACACACAGAAGATCATGTTATCAGTCCCTTACAGACTATAAGAAGAGGCTCACAACCGAGATGGAGTTGGGCAAACCATCGAGATGGTTGTAATGTAATTTGGTGTTGGTTTATCTTGACCATAGAATTACACTAGTGCACTTTGTGTGCATTGAGCAAGGCCAACATAGAGGTCATCCAATTTGTACTGACTTTATAATTGGATCGAACCTCGATTTATTATGGAAGTACATACTATGAATCTCGATATAATAACGGACACATGTACTTAGTAGTCATTTCTTTGATTTACCAATGGGCGAGATTTATTCTGCTAAATCAATTGGCCTAGTAAGTTAGAAAATAATATTATTTATATGGTGTACCGTTGATTATAGACGAAATCCGTGTCCTGGTGAGTCGGAATGATGATGCCCTCTTGATCAGCTCATAAGGTTCATCATGTTAAATCTTGCAAGTGGACTTGGTCCAACATGATGATAAGGTTGAGTGGTACTAATCAAGGAGTTAAATGTTGATTAATTAAAATTGTCAGTAATTTAAATTAATCAACGGGCATTCGATATGTTAAACACGGGGAGAAAATATACTCATTATAGGTGGAGCCCATATGTAAATATGGGGGTTGGTGAGGTAGTTCAATGAAGAGTCTTTAGTGGAATGGTTCTTCATTAATGGATCGGGTATGGATCCATTAGCAGGCCAAGACCCAACTCCTCCTCATGGACTCTATTGTAGCCCTATAAATACCCCATAGGAGTCATGAAACCAAGACTAATTGATCATCCAATACACAACACAACCCAAAACCCTATTCCTGTCCTCTACTCTCTCTGCTAGGGTTGATTTGCGTCGGGTATAAGGAGGACGAAGGAAGTTGTTTTCTCTTCTTTTCATCTTCATCAGTTCCTCCTCTTTGGCGTGAAGCTTCAACAGGTCTAGGAGGAACATCCTGATGTTCGGCGAAGAGTAAAGGAGAAGGAGAAGGGCTGCCGGCGGCAACCACTTGGTGGTTTGCGGCGCCGGCTGTGAGGAGGAGAAGAGAGCCTCTCTTCTTCTTATACTTCTCTGGTTTTCTTCTTTTCTTCTTCACATCCTCCTCCTTGGCATGCACAAGCTGGGAGCAAGGGGGAGAGGCAGTCGGCGGCCGAAAAACAGGGCTTCTTCATCCTTGTTGGCGCCGGCGGAGAAGGAGAAGGGAAGTAGGGTTCCGGCGGGTTTGTGTTGGAAGAAGAAGAAGTTTTTTCTTCTTCTTCCTCTTCTTCATCTTCCTCTCCATCTTCTTCTTGGTTTTCTTATCGCTGGGGCTTCTTGGAGTCTCCTTGTGGTCAGCGGTGCAATAATAGAGAAGGTGGTGGTGGCCGGCGGTGACCCTTGAGCTAGGGTTTGATTGGCGCGTGGAAGAAGGAAGAACGAGGGATTGATTGGAAGGCCTTGGTGACTCCGGTTCTTGGTAAATCGTCGCCCACACGACGTCCAAGAAGGGAGGGTCATACAATAGAAGATCGCGAGATAACGAGAGGTATAAAGCTTCTCCTACGGCTCTTTGTTTTTCTATTATTGCATGTGGTTTTAATTAGTTATCATTGTTCATTAATGATTTGTTAATTAATTGTATGATAATTAATTGTCATGGACCCGATAATAAACATAGAAAACGGTGATCCGCTCGTCATCTTTTCCGTGATCAATTGGTTAAGCGAGTTACACGGCTTAACTATCAAGTTTAGCCAAGTTGTAACTCGGACCAATTAGTACGACGACGAGATGGTCGTTTGGGAGATAGGTCTCCATTCGGATTAAATTTGTAATCCGTAGACATGGAGAGGTCTCTCATAGACGACCAGGCATTCTCTTAGGAAACCCTCCAAGCTATTCCTTCAGGATGAAGTTTGACCACACAAGGCTCCCTATAAGCCTCAGGTGCCCAAGAAACTTGTATATAAAGGGGTTCGACTCCTCATCTCAGAACATCAACTTTCTCATCCGCTAAAGCAGTCTGTGCGAAGCAAACAAGCTCAAGTCAAAGCTCTGCGACCAAGGAGGCTCCAGGAGGAAGTTCGAAGTGCAACGCACTTCGGACTTCCTGATTGGCCGAATCTTTTGTTTCCGTTTGGTTTACATTTTATTTACAAGTTGAATTTATTTATTCTTTGTTTGTAATTCAATCTGTAAGACGGGTTCCTCCGCCTCCGGAAAGTCCGGAAAGGAGACCATTAGTGGACTCACAATTGAGTGCTTAGGCCTTGGATGTAGTGACCCTGGGGGGTTGGGAACCAAGTAAATCCCGTGTGTTTCTCTGTGTTGTTTTTGTCTTTCTTTATTCTATTTTCCGCTGCGTACTAACGTTGATAGAAAGACGAAGATTTCCGACGAAATTCCAGCTAAAAGTTGAGTCGATATTCACCCCCCCCCCCCTCTAACAATCGGCATCGATTCTACAAGTGGGGTATCCGAGCCTAGAAGCTCTTCACTGGACTAACAACCGAAGAAGCAAAGACCGCCAGGAATTGAGGGGGAGTAAGGGTGAATATAGGTATTATTTAAATTATGACAATTTTTAAGTTCCATATTATTTGTTTAAAGTGAAGAGAGAGAGGACACTATAAAAACCAGTGTCCTACTCGTAAGATTCGATCTTCGCCACCGGCGGCAAAGGAGGTACCAGCGCCAGGAGTCCAGAGGGACAAGAGCCACATCCAGTGCCCAGACTGGAAAAAGGCTTTATCCACAATGCAGAAAAATGCGACCACGGTGAAGAAGGTACGAAAAGTTAATTTTGGCAAAAATATTTTTCAAATTCCTACAAAAATAGATAATTTTTCTTTCAAGATAGATAATCCTTATGTTAATATTCTAGTTAAATTAGATTACTTACATAATAATTTAAATATCTTGCATGATAAATTAGTAAGTGATAAATCTAAATCAAATTTAGACAATATTGAAATATCAAATATTAACTCATTAATCCATAATATTAATGCAATAATTTTTAAAATTAATTCTAATACTTTATCTGAAAAAATTCCTGATAAATCTGATAACTCTACGGATAACAATGAAATGTTAATTAATATTATTATGGATAATTCTATCATTTCTAAAAATAATATTTCGGATATTTCTGATAATTCTGAAATTGTAATTAATAATCCTTCTGATAATTCTGATATAAATAATGCTGATAATACTAATAATTCTCAAGATAATGTTGATGATTATACTGAAGATAATGCTGATAACTCTCAAGATAATATTGAGTAAAATAGTCAACACTTAGTTAATTCTATTGATTTTGAATATAATGCTACAACTTTAATTAATAATCCTGAAAATTATTCTACTTATTATGAGATAATGATACAACGTCTGAATATAACTCTGAAGATGAATTTCTTAAAATAATAAGGTTTACAAAAATTCAAATAAAACAGAAGTGTTAAACAAACTTAAAAAAATTAAATGAAAAAGAAATATAGATGATTTAGATATATTTGAATTAATGGAAATGATGCAGTTAGACCCAAAACTGTTAACAATTTAAACTTTAATTAGTAATTTCAACCTCAATTACTTCTTAATAACTTCAAAATAATTTTTAATAATTTCAACCTTAATAATTTCAATCTTAATTAATTCTTAACCTTTAATTAATTCTTAACAATTTAAACTTTAATTAATTCTTAACCAATTAAATCATAATAACTCAAATCTTAATTAATTCATAATAACTTAAATCTTAATTAATCCTTAATAACTTAAATCCTAATTAATTCTTTACAACTTAAATCCTTAATAAATTCTTAACAACTTAAACCTTAGTTCTTGATAACTTAAAATCTTAATTAACTCTTAAATCTTAATTAATTAATAGTTCAACTTTAAATTCAATCCTTATTTCAACAAAATCCACAAACTAAATTTTAATTAATTACCCTCAGATATGAACCTAAATAAAATTTTACCCTATTGAAACCTCCAACTAAATAACAATAAATATGTTAAAGTGGGTTGACATATTTGTGGGTTCACACGGTCTGTATCAAATCGAGAATTTGATACTTTATTGGAAACTTAATTAAAATGTTTTGACTTGATTGACTCATGCATAAATGTCATGCTCATGCATCTGCTTATCTTTTTTTATATATTTGTAATGTCATCCATGTTTATTTTTCTGCATCATTTAGAATGGATAGATAGGAAAAAGATTGGTTGATACTTGCCTAACCTAGTACTAGGGTGGGGCGAGATGATAGTACGTTAGGAAAGCTTGGTCTAGGAAGACAGGAAGGGTAAGGTCTACCCGACCTGGTCGACTTAGCTAAGTGGAACTAGCCAAAGCTACCTCGCCACATCCTAGACTAGTTAGACCAAAATTTCTCAAAGCGTAAATTAAAAGTATTCTTTTTTTAAAAGGAAGGTCTAAGGAATGGGTTGTTGATCCAATAAGGCTATGGCCAAAGAAGGCCTCTGTGCCCCGCCAAGACCTGGAAGCCAATTATTGAAATATGCTTTTAAATTACAAATTGTTAAACTTGAATCTAACTCAAGGTCAATCAATCTATAAATTGAGAAAAATTATTCAAGCATCTCACAAACACCTATAAGGCAACCGTGCTCGCTTGTACTGCGACACATAGAATAAGTGAGATGTTAAGGACTAATTAATTGATAACTGTTTTCAAAATGTTCTCAAAATCTTTAGGATATGTTCTTAAAAATCTATTTTTCAAAATAATATTTAAACATAATAATGTTTTAATGAATTTTATGCTTCATTGGGTGTTTATTTATAAGTAAATTTTTAAAAATTAATCTTTTCGAAAGTTGTTTGACCTACACTTAGACACAAACCTTCTAGGTCAACACTAAAGTCCCTTAAGACACTTAGGTAGAGGTCCTTGTAGTTAACTTTTTTTTTATTTACAAGGGGTATCCAGGCTTACGCCTGACTAATCCGCTTGACTGACCAGCCCTGCCCCACGCCTTCAACGAGAGTCCCACCAGTCCCCTTGAGCTCATAAAGCTCATCATGTTAAATCCTGCAGGTGGACTTGGTCCGATATGATGATAAGGTTAAGTGGTACTACTCATGGAGTTAGATATTAATTAATTAAATTGTTAGTAATTTAATTAATTAATGGACATTCGATATCTTAAACACGGGGAGATTTTTGTACACATAATAGGTGGAGCCCATATTTAAATATGGGGGTTGGTGAGGTAGATCAATGATGATCCATTAGTGGATTGGATCATCATTAATGGATCGGGCTTTAATCCATTAGGTGGTCAAGACCCAACTCCTCCTCATGGTCCCTATTTTAGCCTATAAATGGAGTCATGAGACCAAGACATCCAATACCAAGCAACCCTAAGCCTCTCTTATTCTCTCTCTCTCTCTCTCTCTCCAAGGTTTTGGTTAGGGGTGCCGACGGTAAGGGAGAGGAAGAAGGGTTTTCTTCTCCTCTCTTCTCATCTCTTCTCTCCTCTATAGCAGCGGCACAAGGAATCAAGAAGAGCTTCTCTTCTTTGTTCTTGGCCGGTGCATGCTTGAGAAGGGAAGAGGTTGGTCGGCGGTAACCAAAGAGGAGAGGTTGAAGCTTCGGCGCCGCAAGGTGAAGGAGGGAAGAAGGAGATTAGGGTTTGGTTTTTCTTCTCATCTACTTCCCCTTCCTCTTTCTTTCTTATCTCCCGTTGGTCAGCGATCCTTGAAGCAAGGCTAGGGTCGATGGTGGAAGAGAAGGTTGGGCTTTTCACTACTAGAAAAAATACATTTAACAACAGTGAATCACTGTTGTCGTAGGCCAAATACCACTGTTGTTAAAGGTCATGTTGTTAAAGGGGGGGTCTACGACAACAGTGAATCACTGTTGTCGTATATCACATTCGACAACAGTTTGACAACAGTTTTCCACTGTTGTCGTATATCACATTCGACAACATTTTCACAACAGTGTTTCACTGTTGTCTTTTATTATATTCGACAACAGTTATAAAACCGTTGTCGTATATCAATAAAACAGTTTATCACCGTTGTCGTATGCCATATTCACCGTTGTCTTTTATTATATTCGACAACAGTTTTTATAACCGTTGTCTTATATCAATAACAACAGTTTATCACCGTTGTTGTATGCCATATTCACCGTTGTCTTTTATTATATTCGACAACAATTTTATCACCTGTGTTGTCGTATGCCACCGTTTATCTACAACAACAGTTTAGCTTTAAAAAAATCTATTGTGCGTTTGCACTGTTCCACAACAGTTTCATACCAATTTGACAACAAGGATATTTCCATTATACTTTCAATTAAAAGGTAATAATTTAACCTCGAAACAAAAACTACTATATATATCAAACATCATCAACATATTTACAATAACCTTTATACAAAGATCCACCACAAGCTTTCTACAGATGAAACCATAAAAGTATCTTTTGTCCAAAAACCTTTATACAGACGAAACCACTAAAGTATCTTCTGACCCAAATTACAAGAGTTCATAATTCTGACCCAACTAAACTTACAATGAAGTTCCAATCACAAAAATTATAGCTTGGAAGGTCAAATTAATGGTCTTCAAACATAATCACGAACAAGTACCTGCAGCTAGAAAACAGTGAACAAACACTCTAATTAGTTATTCTATTAAATGCATATGTCCAATAAAAAATGATCCATGAAGATATGTATCAACAAACAACAAAAATAACAAACTAACAAACAAACAGTGAAGACATACTCATTGACAAATTGTCATGTTGATGTTGAAATTGTCATATATATATAAAAGAATTGTAATTCAAACCAATCAGTGAAGACATACTCATTAACAAATTGTCATGTTGATGTTGAAATTGAGTGATTATTGTTCCCGACAGACAGAAATTCTTTAGTGTTAGTTTTTGAACCAAAGGGATGAAAGGGATGCGTGAATGACCATCAAAGAGGTTTAATAATACTTTCTTGTTGGACATTTTCTGACAAAAAGAAAAACATATAATGCATACCACCCCTAAACCTCATACACATTGCTGCTACCAGTAGAGCATTGCACCCTTCTTGGTTGATCTACATTGGCTTCCCTAAAAGGCTAGAAGTGAACATATACTGTCAGTTTCAAATGTTAGCAATATATATCTTTGACAAGGCTAAAATGAACCCAAAAAAAAATGAGAAGACAACGGGAGAAGAGGAGACAAACTCTCATGACTACAACAGGATCTTTAGGGGAAGATATACTTTTAGAGATAGACCAAATTACCACATGGATATAAACACAAGATTACATTTTTGCCTAGATCAAGTCAAAGTGAGGCCAAAATTAACCGGAACTTGAATTTAGGGTAGGACAAGGATGCAATTCTGGTTTGTGCTTGACAAGAGCAATGATTAGCAAATTGGGAATTTGGCCAAAATGAAAGATTAGCCAAGAACAACATACAAGCACCTTACCATTATCTAACTCAAACAAGACAGATTTCTTCAAATACATAAAATGCTCGCTATATGTTGCCTACTTCTAATTAATGAGGAAAGTTTCAATACAAAAACGCCCATCCCCTTGTGTACATTTTATTTTCTCAAACTCAGCCAATCCGGATTGGCCAATTTCTCCCAACCATGAACAATATTGAAAATCATGTAAGTAGTACTCAATTTTGTACAAAAAAATAATTGAATGAAACCCTATCCGGAAAGGCCAATTTCTCCAACCATGAACAATATTAAAAATCATGTAAGTAGTACTCAAGTTTGTACAAAAAATAATTGAATGGAGTAGGGTTTCAGTGTGGAATAATATTGCAACTAACAAACTAATTTACAAAACACTTCAAACATCTTTCTTAAAGAGTCATATTAATAATGGCACGTTTAAGTGCTATTTTTTTTTGTGTATGTATATATATTTCATTTTTCTTTATCAGTACATGTTTACATTGACCAAACAACCATTTGGTATTTCCACTATGATCTTTCACAGAATTATAGAAGAGAAAGATGTCAAAATGTCAAAGGACACTAAACTTGATATATGTTACTTAACACTTTGATAGGCACGGTTGTTATAGTTGATGTTCTTTCTGATTGATTTAGTAGATGATTCAATTGTTGAAATTTTGTGCCTTTGTGTTTTACAATAGTAGGCATCCCTACCACACAAACATGAATTCAAATATTGCATTATGACTCATCTCTCATAGTGAACTCATGCATGTGGATGATGTCTGATCCCTCCTAAAAATGAAAACTGCAACAGAAAATGTATGCACAAACCATTGACAAAGAACTATCAGCTGTCAAATATTTTCCTCTTCAATCAAGGGACTCATAGTTAAAGTTCAATAAAACATAAGCATGCATCTAACTAACCATTGTCTATAAACCAAAACTATCTATAGCTGCCCATCTTTTACTATATTATCCAAACATCCTTTTTGAGACTCAACATGACATCTTTTAGCATCTCAATGTAATATGCATGTCACTCAAGGATAAAGCAATAATTACATTTTTCCAGTTTGTAACCAAGGTTCTAGAAAAATTTGCATTTCCACTTCTGTGGTTTTTATAGGATATAGGTAGAAACATACAAGTTTGTACATTCATTTGTGCAATTGCAGAAACAAAACATGAAGCCATAAATCAACCAAATAAAATACCTTAGTGTAACCATTGAGGTTTACTAGAATATGTATCATATCTTCATTGATCTTTCTAGCAATCAAATCAGATGACATTGAAGACACATCAATAAAATGTTCTGCTTCAGATTGGATACGCTGTCTCCACTCACTGCCATCATTTTGACTCAATGCATAACAGAAAACCTGTAGATGATAACTTCTAGTAAAGAGAAACAAAACTATATAGCATGGAACAGTGTCTAATGGTGCAGGCAATTAAACCTCAACATTCTCTCGATTGTGCATTCCAAAGACAGAGCCCATAAGATGTGAGAGTGGGTGATTGCCAAAGTCACTGCTAACATACCTAAAAGATTGTCAAAAATGAGTGAATAAAATAGTTACAAAGACGAAACCAATTGATTGGTAACCATGAAAATCAAGCCTTAAGCCTGCTTAATGGTCTAGAATTGCAAGAAACTAATGGATTCGCTAAACTGTCGATGCTGATATGGTTAACACACTAGATTGACAATCCATCAGTTCTCTATATTTTTTAATCGTCTGGATTTTTGAAATATTAAAATTTTTTATTATACATTTAAATACTTCTGAAATAAAAGAATAATCTATTTAATTGACCCATCGGTCTGATCAATAACTTGGCCTAAAGCCCAACCAGGTCATTCAGTAAATAGTCACCTTATCTCCAATGCAAGTATTGTGTCAATTGGGTATGCAATAGCATGAAATGGTTGCACACTTGGAAGAACTGACGCCTGAATTTGTACACACATAACAATCATTTGGTACGTAAGTAATAGCATAAGAGAATCAGTGAAAAAAATAATAAACCTTTATCTGCCTTCTAATGATGCCTTCAACTTCTGAAAACCTCTTCTCTCTGTCGTCCCAGTCACAAACACACTGCAAAATGAATTCACAAGAATAATCAGAAGCAGATAGAATAAGAGACTGCAGAGTTACACAAGAGCGTAGGTGTTTAATTTCAAAGAATGAATATGGCTCGTATACTTTGGAGGTTCAAATGTATGGTACCATTACTGTTAAAATATAAGTAATTTTCCAGTGTGCAAAAGATTGAATGTAGTCGACGATACAAACACCACACTAAATTAGAAAATAGGCAATGTGGCTACATGTGATTACTGACATATATCAATCAGACCTAGGTTACCTAAGAAAACAAAATAAATATGTTGGGCAATGACATGAAGGGATTAATAATTTGTTTCCATGAGATCTGTATATGACACAACATAAAAAATGACTTGCAATGCAAGTCCTAGATTCTGAAATAAACCTCTTGTAAATAGTAGATTCAAGAAAGTCAAATACTCAAATGTTAAGCTCTTTAGAAAGTTATTTCCCGAGAATATTATGTCAACACTGCTCCCAATATTAGATTTTTGGTTCCCGCATGGATTCTTTTATCACACCAAATGCAGAGATCATATCCAGTTGATGAGTCTCTCAAATACATCAACAGCATAAGCAACCTTTAAAATCATCACTATCTCACAACCACGCTACATGAAATAGCCTCCTACTTAACATCCAAGTAGGCATGTCTATCATACATATCAACAGCATACTTTGAAGATCCCTACAGAAGTATAAGGAAAATCAATTCCAAGACTTCCCCACTTTTTCCAATCAGGAATTTAGCTAATACGATATTGGGTCCATGAATTTCGTTGAATAGAAGCTGAATGATCAACCTCACTGTACTATATAGAGTATAAACTAATATTTGTATTGTGCTGAGGATTTCTTTTGAAGTGATAGATTGTCATCTTGCATTTGCATAGTTAGATCTGCTCCTAAGAAACATACCTAATAGCTTGCTCCATAGAAACCTCAACAAGATTGCCAATATAAGAAAAAGTACATTAACATCCATCTGGAGCAGTTCTAATAACCTTGATTTGTGGCCAAAGAAAAGAAAATATTGATGATATTGTGTTGGATAAAACAAATTCTGAAAGCAATTTATGCTATAAATCTAGATAAATTCTTTTCATAAAAGTATGTTGTGTGGTGATTAACTTTAGCTTTTGGAACACATTTACGAGGGAAGATCAGTAATATGAAACAGAATGACTCCAACAAATGACAAACAAGCTCTGGCATACCACATGCTAGAAGGGCAGGCTTCTTTGTGGCAAGCTTCTGACAGGGATCACCAACAATTAGTAACAAAGAAAAGGAAAACCACAAAAAGACCAAATCAAAGGTTGATATGGTTTGAGCAATTGTATGGATAGTGGTGATGTACTTAACTTATCAAAGAGCAACAGGCAGCCTATTGATGGAGGTACTGGTGGTCGAAGAGGTCTTTAGTTGAAAGTAAACCAGATGAAGTTCTGAAAATCTACTGGAAGAAGCTGTGTGGATAATATAAGTCAGTGGGTAATAGTGGAATCAGGTAAGTTGGAAGGTAAAGATATGTGGAGGGAAGAACAGGTGAGAAATTAGAATGGAGAGACGAGTGAGATGTATAGGTTCAAACAATTTCCATGACATGGGCATAGTCCATAAAATGCTTAGAAGATTGTGCAGGAACAAGTAAAGAATCCTCAACCAATAAAGACAAGTCAGAAGATACAAGGCAATAACAGAAGCATTCTCTCTCAGCACAGAGAAGGTGGTGGCGCACAAAGGAGAAGAGGAAGAAGGAAATGCAACTAAGAAAGAAGTGCAGAAGAAAAAGAAGACACAGAAAGAGGAAGAAGGCACTAGAAGATCAAAAGAAGTGGATTAGGGTACTGCTTGCCTGGGCGTCAGTAGCTAGGGCACACGATCGAGGAAGAAGAAAAGGTAAGTGAGGAGGCGTCGCCTCCTTGCTTGCGCGATGAAGAAGAAGAGAGCGAGAGGAGTCGGGGCTCACCTCGCGAGGGTGAAAGGAAGCGCCGCTCTCGGGGCTTCCTTGGACACGGGCGATGAAGAAGGGGGAGAGGCGTCGACTCGTGGCTGCGAGGGGTTTGTGTGAGAGAAGAGGAAATGGTCGGGGGTTTGGCGGGCGTGGATCGAAAATAAGAGAATGACTGTTCGTTGTTTTTTTGCAGTTGGATATCCACCGTTGATTTTGTTTATTGCTTGAACAGCACAACAATACAACAACAACAGTTTAATATAACTGTTGTCTATTGTCATAATAGACAACAGTTTATCACATCAGTTGTTATAAATCCCGCCTATAGACAACAGTTATTTTATAACTGTTGTCGTTGAGTATACATACGACAACATTTTGTTATTACTGTTATCTTTTTACGTATATAGACCAACAACAACAACGGTTAATACTAAAACTGTTGTTAAATTGACATAAGACAACACTTTATGAAAAAACCGTTGTCGATTATGTGTTGTTGAATGTAAAAATTCTAGTAGTGTTTGGTGACCGACGGCACAAAGGAGGAGGAGGAAAGAAGTTGGTCGGCGGCAACCCTAACCCTAGGGTTTCAGTGCAACCTTGGAGGAAGAAGTCGGTAGTCTTGGTGACTCCGGTTCTTCAAAGATCGTCGCCCACTCGACGTCCAAGAAGAGGTTGGGTCATACAATAGAAGATCGCGAGGTAAATAAGAAGGTATAATTTCTTGTTTTGGTTCCTTTGATCTTGTTTCATTATCATATGTTATTTTATGTCATGGACCCCGATGATAAACACAAAAACCAACGATCCATTCATCGTCTATTCCGCGGCTAATCGGTTAGATGAGTTAGATTGCTTGAACAACAAGTTTGTTCAAGCGGTCACTCGAATCGATTAACACGATGATGAGTCGGTTGTTTGGGAAATTATTCTCCATTCGGATTGAAGAAATTTTAATCCGGGACATGAAGAGGTTTCCCATGCACAACCGTCGAAACCGACATGCCTAACCCTCGAGTTAGGTCTAGTCTCTCGGTAGACTTCCCACATTGCCAATGTGTGATCTCCCTGATCCACATGGACTTCACCTAGTCCTACTAGGTGTGCCTAGTCCAACTAGGACTTTTCCTGTGTCAGCGTGTGATCTCCCTGATCCACCTTGACTTCACCTAGTCCCACTAGGTGTGCTTAGTCCCACTAGAACTTTTCTCGTGCCAGCGTGCGATCTCCCCGATCCACTTGGACTTCACCTAGTCCCACTAGGTGTGCCTAGTCCCACTAGGGCTTTTCCCATGCCAGCATACGATCACTCCGATCCACCTGGACTTCACCTAGTCCTACTAGGTGTGCCTAGTCCCATTAGGACTTTTCCCATGCCAGCGTGTGATCACACCAATCCACCTGGACTTCACCTAGTCCCACTAGGTGTGCCCAGTCAAGTCTCCAGTCAACCTAAACCCACTTGACTCACATGATATTCAAAAATCATTATCAAACATCGAAACTTAAGCTTACCAAGCTTACCAAACATAAACTCACCCGAGCCTAGTCAAATTAGTTCAACCCTAACCTAACAAAGATTGCACCAACAAAGGTCACAAGGGAAGTCATCCCTAGAGTTGACCAAGATAATATCAACATGACTAAGGCTTCAGAGAAGCCTAGAAAAGTCATTAGGAATGTATCAAGGGAAGTCATCCCTAGTGAATACCTAGAGTACTCAGGAGCACCAATAGGTTTTGGGTTCCTAAGAGTGTGTTTGTCACACCCTAGATAGGTCTAGGGAGTGTCAACTCAAATTGGAAGGGTAATTAACCCAACCTTGATAAAATTGGCACTTTAGAGCATTTTCAAGGACTTACTACCCTTGAAAATGAAGAAGTCATTTATTTACTCTTGAGGAATAAAATTGTGCCAAACTATATTTTTGGAAGATTGAACTTGATAAAGTTAGCACAACTAGGTTAGAATCCAAAGATATGCCAAGTTGGGAGTTTTGGTATTATCTCAGAAAAATTAAGGGTAAAATTAGGATTATCAATGGCTTAGCGATGAGTTATGATACTTAGATAGAAAACCTAGGTATTTTCTTTTATACTGATATGCCATGATTTGTGTGACATATCATATGTCATGTCATCATAATTAATCATTCATATTTTATTATGAAAATATCACATGTCATGTCATACATACATCATTTAATTATAATAAATTTTTCTTTTGAAAATTTCTATATGATGCATGTCATGTTCATTATCATGCATTATTTCATTTTATTAAACTTAAGGACATTGATATTAATTGACATCCTAGATGAATGATCAAACTTATAATCTCTAGGTAGAAATGCATGAACCCTTGGTTAGGGAGAACATGATTTTCACATCTTACAAGACCATAGGATGACTTGAATGTGTTTTGAGACACATTAGAAACAAGTGAGATGTTAGGTTGATGAATAAAACTTAAGGTGTTGATTAATGTGCATCGTATTGAGTTTTAGGCTCATCAAAACATGAATTTAAATGAACTCTAATCATTGGGAAAACTAATGTATAAGTTATGTGCATTTAGCCCAAAGAACATGGTTGGAAATTATTTTTGAAAATCATTTTCAAAAGTATCTTGAAAAATCTTGATAAATAGGATACAACATATAGTGAAACATTGAAGTATCTCAATGATTTCCAATTGTGTAAATCTTTGAAAAAAGATTGTATTTTCATATAAAACTATTTTTCCATGATAGTATATGTCTTAAATAATATCTACACAAAATCTCATTATTTTTGGAGTTTTGTAAAATTATTTAGGAGTTTCTGAAATTTTATTTGAAATTATTTTTAGAAATCAGAAACTCCCAATCGATCAGGTGATCAATTAGGACAGTAACCAATCGATTAGTGAACTTTTTTTGCGAGCACAGAGGCTTGCGTAATCGATCCATTGATCAATTAAGGGCAGCCGTAATCGATCTGGTGATCCATTAAGGCATAGCTTAATCGATTGGGACCCAACACCAATCGATTGATATGATTGAAATTGTTTGATTTCAGTCTTTTAACCCAATTATGAGTAACCTAACGATCCCTAGCCCCTTGGAATACTTTTATAAGTATGTTTGAGTAAATTTCATTATGGAATCAAAAAGGGAGATGGTTTGGTGATAACTATAGGGTTAAGGAGAGGTTTTGATTCAAGTTTTGAATCTCAAAGTCTCATAACCTCAAGTTGAGATTTCGTAAAGTTTTAGGAATTCAAAAATCATTATTGGTGCAATGATCTAGTTTAGATCATGTTTTGAGGGGGAAGTCTTCCTTAAATGCATGTGTTTGAATTTTTATTTTTGAGATAAGTGAAAGAATGAAGATTGGGAATCTTCATAACGATGAATGCTCAAGGTTGAGCATGCGTTCGAATGAAAGGTATAAGACTTTCATTGGGTATGTCTTTGATCATATAGACTCTTGAGGAGAGTTTTTGATGTGTGTCAAAGGGGGAGAGATTGAAAAGCTAATAAGGATTAGTATTTCTCAAACATATTGTCAAACATCAAAAAGGGAGAGATTATTGGTACAATCTATGTTAGGTCAGGGTTGGCCTAGTTTGACTAGGCTCGGGTGACTTTATGATTGATAAGCTTGGTAAGCTTAATTTTCGATATTTGATAATAATGTTTGAATATCGTGTGAGTCATGGGCCAAGGTTGACTGGAGACTTGACTGGGTAAGACCTAGTGGGACTAGGCACACCTAGTAGGATTAGGTGAAGTCCAAGTGGATTGGAGAGACCGCACGCTTACATGGGAAAAGTCCTTGTGGAACTAGGCACACCTAGTGGGACTAGGTGAAGTCCAGGTGGATCGTGGAGATCGCATGCTGGTACAGGAAAAGTCCTAGTAGGACTAGGCACACCTAGTGGGACTAGGTGAAGTCCAGGTGGATCGGGGAGATCACACGCTGGCATAGAAAAAATCCTAGTGGGACTAAGTGAAGTACAGGTGGATCGGGTAGATCGCATGCTGGCATGGGAAAAGTCTTAGTGAGACTAGGCACACCTAGTGAGACTAGGTGATATCCATGTGGATTAGGAAGATCTCACGTTGGCAAGGTGGAAGTCTACCGAAAGACAAGATCTAACTCGAGGGTTAGGCAAACTTGGTTGAGAACTAGGCAAGGAAAAATCCAAGTCGGTCAAAGGTTTGATCGGACACTTAGTAAGAAAGTCCTAACAGGTCACATTTGACCAGGGTTAGGCAAGGGAACCCTAGACTTGTGCACACAAGTTAGGGTTGGGGTCAATCGATTGAGAAATTGATTGGCGTTGGTTTCATGCAACAGAAGCCTTCTTAATTGATTGGGTGATCGATTAAGGAAGGAGTGAATCAATTGGGTAATCGATTGGGAGAGTTGTGTCGCAAGAACAGATGCAGACTGAATTGATTAAATAATTGATTCAGCCTCCTCTTAATCGATCAGACAATCGATTAAGGGGAACCGTAATCGATTGGGCAATCGATTAAGGGAGACCATAATCGATTAGGCAATTGATTACAGTGTTATTACGCGAAAGCACAAAAAGGTGCTAAATCCATTCTGCCATCTTAATCGATTGGCTAATCGATTAAGCTTCAAAAAATAGTCGTTGAACGGCTAAGTCTAATGTGGTAATGCATTAGGGAACCCTAGGTCGCAGGTATATAGGGTTTTCACGCAGGATTGAAGCAAGAGCTCTTCGGCATTCTTCGCACACTCTTCCTCCTTCTTCATCGTCATTTCAAGGAAAGTCTTGGAGTATAGTGTTGTTGCATTTCCAAGGTTCTAGAGGTGATTCCAAGCTAGAAGAAAGAAAGAAAAGCAAAGAGAGCTCATTGTTGTAAATCTTGTAAGATTTTCTTTGTATTTGCTTGTATTCTTGTTGTATCTTTTTGAGAGCTTGTACGAGATTTCTCCACCTCCACGAAGGAGTCTTTCATAGTATTTGAGAGAGTGAGGAGAGCGGATCCTTGGATTAGTCACCTCAAGGAGGTGGTTACCAAGTAAATCCTTGAGTGGTAGCATTGCTTGGCGTCTTCCATAGCGACAAATCATCAACAAGCAAATCGGAGCTAATTACCCCCTAGCTCGCCTACCGGTCCTAACAAAGAATTAATGCCTAGGTAAACTAGGACTTTCTTGCATATTTAGTGAAATACATTAGATCCAAAAGCTACACAACTTTGAACTCTTTGTCATTATTAGAACCAGGTTCGATCTGCTGCTTCTTGCACCAACAATAAGAACTATTTATCATCATTGCCAATAATTCTTGTTAATTATATTTGAATACAATAAAATTCCCTAAACAATGGATAAGATAAATTAAGGTAGAACGAAAACTCAAAGGTCACATTGATTTCATATCAAGCTCAACATAAACTGAGATATGTCCATCAGTGGGTTTTACTCAAAACCCAAGGATGAACCTAGACATATCCGATTGAACATATTTTAGATCATGTGAATTTCTGAGGTTGCAAGGAGTAAATCGATACTATCCATTACTTATTTTAGTTTCTCGGGAGGTATTAAAAGGTTATCGAAAAAATCGACTAAAAAATCCAATGCGGGCTACCCTAATATCATATCAGGCTCAAGGTGTGCCTGATATATGAATCAGGCTCAAGGTGGGCCTGATATGAAATTATATCAGGCCCCACATTGGACCTGATATAATTCCATATCAGGCTAAATGTGACTTTTAAATTTTGGTTTCACCTTAATTTATCTTATCCATTGTTTTAGAAAAATCTATTGTATTAAATATAATTAACAAGAGATATTACAACGATGTTAAATAGTTATTATTATCAAATAAAAATAATAAAGTTTAGAATATTATGAAAAGGGCTCAATTATATATATATTTTTTTGGATTTAATTATAGTTTAGAATATTTTAAAAAAAATTAAATAGTCTCACGAAAAGAAGAACCCTAGATTTCTTAATTAGTTTAAAATATAAAAAATAATATTTTATTTTGTGACATGGATAAAAAGATAATATTAATAAAAATAATTATTTTAGTTTATAATGCATAATGTATATTTTTGGATTTAATTAAAGTTAGAATGCTTGGAAAATTTGAAAATTAAATAGGCGATTTAGTTTAGAAAAAATATTACTTTGTTGATTAAGTCAAATTCATTCATATCAAGCTCATGTTAGCCCTGATATGATTCATATTAGGCCTAACGTGGCCTGATCTTTTCTATGTTATGTATGTATGCATCCAAATGAGAGAAAAAAAAAGAAGAGGGGAACAGAAAAGAGAAAATACATAAAAAAAAGAGAAATGAGAAGAGAGGAAAAGAAAGAGAAGATGCATGTATACGAGAGGATAAGAAAAAGAAGTTGCATGTATAAAAATGTATAAAAATGATATTTGTATAAAATAGAAAAAGTATTGAAAAAGATATACTTTTTATTTAACATTAAATTAGTGTGTACTTTTGATTAATTTAAAAATTATGTATGTACTCTAATAAATTACCGGATGTGATCATAAAAAACCGAATATATCTCTTAAATAAATATAGTTTAATTTCTATATAAGATATCCTGCAGCGATTAAATTGATAATAAGTTGAGATGTCACATCAAAGAGTCATTATGTTTTCTAAATTTGTTTAGTGAATAGAGGGTAAGATCGGACCGTTTATATATATATATATATATATATATATATATATATATATATATATATATATAAAAAATATATATAATATATATATATATATATATATATATATATATAGGTCTGATCTCCTACGTATTATTTTGTGCGCGACTCATGCGTTCCCCTCTCCCTGACCGATCAGGCATTGGCCTGATCTGGTCACGTAGGGTGCTATGCCGATAATGGTCGATCGAACACCATCGACGGCCAAACAAATCTAAAATCCTAGGGGATGCGGTGAACCCTAGGGGTAGCGATGAACCCGTCGGGTACGGTTCACCCGTCGGATAGCGATGAACCCATCGGCATTGGATAACAACTGATCGGTCAGGTTGACCGATCAGGCACCTTCCTGATTGGTCAGGGTGCATGATCGGTTAGGGACTTCCCTGACTGATCAGGCACTTGCCTGATCGGTCAGGGATTCGCCTGATCGATCAGGGAATCCCTGACCAATCAGGCAGGGGGCGCGCATGCGTCGCGCATAAAATAGGCGCGCAGGAGAACAAAATCATATATATATATATATATAGTAAAATTATACTTTAACTGAAAAAAAATCATTAAACTATTCATCATAATTATGAAATCAAGCAAGTACGCCTACGAAGTTGAAGTTTGAGTTTATTGTAAATAAGTAAATTGTATACAAATTGTTAATTAACCTTTAGTACTTGAAAGGTCAATGGTTTAATCGGGCCTCATCCTAAGTTCGTCTGTCATCTAGTCTAACATGTTTTTTGGGATGAATGATTTAACCGGTTAAATCAATGACTAGGTAATAATATTATAAATAAAAAATTTCATCTTTTAAAAAAGGACAAATATTACATAGAAATTAATATATCAAAATTTTAATGTGGTTAAGTAAAGTATACTACCATTAGTGCTTATAAGTAAATAAAAACCCGGGGCATGATACAACTGCAAAATATTTTGTAAATTAGGTATTTTCTTCAGGATGAAAAATGTTGGTTATTGATTGAAAAGTCACTCATACTTTTAGATTTACTTGCGAATAGGGGGAATGTTAATGGGCCTATAAATGCTCTAATCTTATGTGCCTTCATGTTCTCTAATTAGGCCTTCACTCTATCTAAAATATTTTTAACATTTTATTTTTGTGTCGAACTTATTTTTCAAAATTCTTCACTTATTAACGAAGAGATTGCATTATTAAAAATCATTGTTAAGTGTTGCAAGCAATGTTGAAAAATATTCATGCTATTGTGGGGATTTATAAGCCCTTAAATGGGCCTTCATACGCTATAATAAGTCAGAATGCTTTGATGGGCGGTTTGTGTCTCACTAAGCGAGAATATATTAAAGGGCTAGAGCATTTTACGGGTTTTCATCAGTCTCAGATCTAACAGGCTAGAAAACTCCTCAAAATTGACCATGGAAACTTTACTCATTCCTTATTGTTGTTTTTCTTTTAAAAAACCAAAAGTTTTCTTTGATTGTCATCTAAAAATATATAGGACCGTAAAGGAGCTAAGCTAAATATAATTGTGTTCACATTTATTTATCAAAATTTTGTATTGAGCTCGAGCAAAACTCAAGCATGTTTATGAATATTATTTAAATTTTTAATCGAACTCAACAATCAACATTGTTATTCTTATAATTTATATTAAATTTTTATTTATTCATAAAATTTATACTATTTATTTATTTATAATCTATTTCTAATATTAAATTTAAATAGAACTTTAAAAAACAACATTTTCAACAATTAAATTTTATATAAACTAATAAATAAATTTATTTATAAATTATTCATACATTATTCAAGCTCACTAATATTTAAATTTATTTATTTTATATATTTTTATAATTAAACAAACATATACAAGTTTATAGTTTTAATTAAACCCAAATGATATATAACCTTCGAGTCTTCGTTTTTTTTTGGGACAAATTAAATGAAAAACATGGGCACTCTTTTTTTATTTAATATCAAAAGCACGCCTCATATCAAAAGCTGTATCTTTTAATATCAAAAGGATATTTCTCTTAATGTAAAATCATAACTATTATGTAATTATAACGATTATGATTTTATAATTATTATAATTATAGTATTTATGATCTCGTAGTTAATATAATATAACATTAATTGATATTGATCCCAAATAATTTATATATGTTATAGCAATTCAGATTGTTATGATATTAATTTATATTGATTAAAATTTATTAGAGATGAAATATTTATATTATAAGAATTATGAAATAGGAAGAGATGAAATATTATGAAACACTTTTTTATAACAAATAAAAAAACTCTCTCTTTACTACTATCATTTTAAAAAACGCCCTTTTTATTTTTACTCATTATTTTAACCCAAAAGTTAAAGCAATGAATACTTTACGAGTAGAGCAAACAACATCAAACTTGGTCAAAAGAAGATAATAATGATGATACGGGTGATGATAGAAAGCAGACATATCTTTCCCTCTGCTCATAAATTTCCCTCCCAGGTAACCAAAAAAAACAAAAATAAAAATTGTATCACCCTGTCATCACGATCAAAACACACAATTATATACACAATCTGATTTGACAAAATAACCTTTTTTTTGTGACATTTTCTTTTGTTTTTCCCCTAATCATGAAATTGAGTATCTGATGTGCCTTGATGAACCACAAGACTTAGCTTCCCCAGGCTTCATAGAAATAGGAGGGCTTTGCGAGCTCGCCGATGTCTCCGAGCTCCTAATCGCCTCCCCCTTCACAGCACGCAGCTTATCGAACAACCTCCTCGACCTAGAGGACGACGACAACAGCAGGCTGCCGCCACCGCCCTTCTCATTCATGCTTTTGCTCCGCTTGTCGTCGCTGCTTCGGCACTCATCCACCTTTATCTTCAAGCTCCCAAGCTGCTGTTTCAGGCTGCAATGGTGCTCTGACACAACCCGCCCTTCCCACGCTTCGTCCATTGCCGTTCGAGGTACAGAAGCATTGTCGGTCGGTGCTGGTGCACTCCTGGATGCCTTCAACTGCTCGAAGAAGAGGACTTGAACGACAGTTCGAAGTGGCAATCTCTCATTTTGTGCTGCGTGAACATAAGCCTCCGACGATAGCTTCCTAACGTTTATCAAGTTGCAAATCCTCCTTTTATCGGCTTTCATCAAGTTTGGATGTTCCTGAGATATTTTCAATCATCGAGAAGAAAAAAGGCATAACATCATATCGATACGGGCCAATCATATTAAACCTGTTCGACGAGTAACCCTGACTAACGACAAGATTAATTATTTCGCAATTAAGATTGGTACCAAAGATTAGTAAAAAGTTCTCGAGAGCTTACCTTCAAGTAGATATCAATGGCCGTGTACAATCCATCATGAACCGGCCGTGCCGAATCAGGAATTGACTCGGTGAGCTTACTAAATCTAGATATCGATAAATTTGGATCGTTCGCTATTTCAGAAAGATAACCATCAATCAGTTTCCCTAAAGCTACCAATGATCCATTCTTATCGCAACCGGTATGCGTTGTGAATTTATGAATGAGACTTTGCACCAGATCGACATCGTACATTGTTTCGCCGCTGCCTGATTTCAAAGGAATCAGCAGACTTTTGACCGATGATTTGTGCAACTGAATCCCGATTCGATCGATAAAAGCATCCTTCACTGCATCCCTAACTCCAACCAAGATAGCAACTTTTAGCAATTCGAGTAAAAACCTGCAAGAACACCCTGAGCGGTCGTCGGTAGGCAAAAGTGAGAGGATGGTTTCTACTATAATCCTGTTCTTGTTCGTGTGCTCATCATTATCAATCAAAGATTCATAAGAATCGGGCAACCATCGAGATGCGTAAGCCTTGAGAGCCTCCCCGATCATGTCAGAGGGCATCCTCCCCTTCGATTTCACCACCACCATTACTCTCTTATAAAGATCAACATCCAACTCGCATAGATCTTCCACCCACCAGTCACTAGGAACTTTATGCATTGTCTCGACTATTTCAGTAGAGGCTGAAGATTTGCGATCGTAGGTGTACGACCAGTTGACATTAATAGGATCGACCGATGTCTTCGAAGCAATGCAGTCAATGCACCTTCCTACAATCTTCAGCTCTTCAGACCACGGCATCGACGACTTAGTCGTCTGAAAAACGATGATCGAATCTTTCCAACTCTGCAACACACTCGTGTTGAGGAAAACCTCTAATTTGTGTATCAGATTCCCCTTCTCGACACGTTCATCCATCTCAAGGTACTCTGCGGCACATCTTGCGGAAACAACATTATAGGCATTGAGAGTCACCGTGATGCCGTAGCAGAATTTCGCACAAATCTCAAACGCTTTCGGTCCACCAGGGAAATCGCGCAAGACGATATCGTCTGAACGATCTTCAGTGGCTCTGAGTACCAACCCTTGCAATAGGTTGCTCTTCGCTAAAAGAGGAAACTGCATTCATATATAACCAGTGAAAACATTTGACCAACAAATTGAAGTTTATGCAAATTATCATATCGGAAAAGGACTTGTTTGTTCAACATGAAGAGTTCCAAGCCTAAAATCAGATACAAATTGAAGTCCATGCAAATTATCAATATCGAAAAAGGAGTTCAACATGAAGAGCTCCAGGTCTAAAATCAGATACAAATTGAAGTCCATGCAATTTATGGACATCGAAAAGGACTTGTGATCCCGGCCTTGCCTACGGACCCGCAGGCCAGCCTGGCGCCACTAGGGCCTGGTGGACAGGTCAACCATCTTACCAGCGAATAGGGCCTCGCGCCCGGAGGCCCCTCCAATGGGAAGAAGGAAGGGGGGGCCATCAGATCATCTGAAAAGGCGGCTGGGCCACCTCCTAGCCAGCCGACTCTGCAAAAGACCTAGTCATTCACACTAATTCACCCCGACCCAGAGCAGAGTTTAGCATCATCGGCAAGGTCGAGTCTCGTGACAACCCCCGACCCAGGGTGTACCCTGCACTCCCTTTCTTTCTCCCTACCAGTTGGACGCGTGGCGGCCCACGCTCCCTGATCTTTACCCGACTCGGTCCCCAGCGTAGGGACCCGCCAGTCGGCGCTCGGGGTACGGGCTGTCCAGCCCAAGCACCTCCTCACATCCATACTTCCGGGGTACGACCCTGTTAACGGGTTTCCTCATGCTCCACCTACCTCTGACATCTCCACGCGGCCATCCCGCGCATCCAATACTCTCGTACTGCGCACCCAGTACTCACGTACTGCCGGAGCACCCCGCGCCATGTCGCGCCTCTCCTTTGTGCTCCATGCGGGCTGACAGTCATCATACCCTAATCCAGGGCCAGCCTGCGTGTAACCTGGCCCGGCAGCCTGGCGCTCAGTCAGAAGGAAGATGGCTAGTGATCTGGACGATCCCGATAAATAGGGGCTGCAGGCCCAGACCCCTCGGGCTTCCGTGTCAAGGCCCACACAGTCTTGTAATGACCTTCTCTTGAGTCAGATGGATTAAGACTTACCCCACCTAGGCTCTCTGTCGGTGCGAGATGGCCCATGCCCTGGGGATAAGCCTGGGTCCAAGGAGAGCTTACTCAGTACCCCAGTCGGCACCCTCATAGGCCCTCAGCCGGCCTCGTTACTCAGTGCCCCAGTAGGCACCCCCATAGGCCCTCAGCCGGCCTCGTTACTCAGTGCCCAAGTCGGCAACCTCATAGGCCCTCAGTCGGCCTCATTACTAAGTGCCCCAGTCGGCACCCCCATAGGCCCTCAGCCGGCCCCGTTACTCAGTGCCCTAGTCAGCACAACCACCCCCTGACACAGGACTACCAGGAGCTGTACGGGGTCGGCGGAGGACCTCGGTCGTCCTGGTCCCCAGTGGCGGATATCCCGCCGAGGTATTGATCTACCTGCCACATCTTGTCTCCCGTACCTCAACCACATGCCCTGGTGTCAGGCCGAGCGGCGTCCAACGGCGCCAACTCTTAATTTGACAGGGCTCCTTTCCTTAACACAGCATGTGCCACTTTACCCTGCCACCCCTGCCATCCCTGGTGGACATGTCTTGCCCTGTCCTCGCTACGCGACGGCAGGTGGCATGCGGGGCAGAACCTGTCAGCTTCCCCGGCTACATATACTTCTCACTCCGCATTTTCCAGGTACGCGCGATAGTGCAATTTCCTTACTGTTCTATTACTTTCCATCGCCACCGTCGCATCCCTTGCCTCGTTTCAATTCAGTTTCCCCTCACCTGCCCTGAGACTAACTTAATCGTCGGAGTGCCTGACCGGGGATTTTCCCCGGCGGGCCCACTGACGGTCTCTGTTTTGCAGGGGCGGGGCAAGGCGCGGCCGACAACCGGCCACCTCATCGGCTTGTGGCTCCCGGGAGGCCCGTCCAGCCCGTTGGACTGCCACCCCACTTCGCGACAGGATCAAATTTGGCACTAGAAGGAGGGACACCAGCAGCCTGATCGGAAGTGGAAAATGGGAGATCCGTATGGGTTTTGTCGGTTAGTGTTCCCTGAGAATACGAGCCCTTCTTCATCTGTTTCCAGAAGAGTCATCAATGCACTAGAGGCCTTGTGGCGAATCCCTTTGGGGCGGCACTTGACCCGTTCTATCCCTAGCAAGGTGGATAAGGGAAAGGATGTATGCTATGTTTTCCTCGCATCTGGTATTTGGCCTTCTGGATGTACCTCATATACGCTATGCATCTCTATGGTTCGACCTTCTGGATATGACTCACCCGTGCACCGTGTATTCGGGAATCCGGATATATTTTATATATACACTCGCCGCGTGTCTGAAAATTGGGTCTTCTGGATATCTCTCATATATTTTGTACGCCCTTCCGGAATATTTTTCTGAAAGAACAGTCGTTGCTGCATTACCCTCGGCGAGGCTCTCAGGCGGCGCGTGGCGGCCCACGCTCCCTGGGATGCCCTCGATCGGGAAGCCTCGGCGAGGCTCTCAGGCGGCGCGTGGCGGCCCACGCTCCCTGGGATGGCGGTCCACGCTCCCTGGGATGCCCTCGACCGGGAAGCCTCGGCGAGGCTCTCAGGCGGCGCGTGGCGGCCCACGCTCCCTGGGATGCCCTCGATCGGGAAGCCTCGGCGAGGCTCTCAGGCGGCGCGTAGCGGCCCACGCTCCCTGGGATGCCCTCGACCGGGAAGCCTCGGCGAGGCTCTCAGGCGGCGCGTGGCGGCCCACGCTCCCTGGGATGCCCTCGATCAGGAAGCCTGGGCGAGGCTCTCAGGCGGCGCGTGGCGGCTCACGCTCCCTGGGATGCCTTTGGCCGGGAAACCTCGGTGAGGCTCTCAGGCGGCGCGTGGCGGCCCACGCTCTGCCCTCGACCGGGAAGCCTCGGCGAGGCTCTCAGGCGGCGCGTGGCGGCCCACGCTCCCTGGGATGCCCTCGGCTGGGAAGCCTCGGCGGGGCTCTCAGGCGGCGCGTGGCGGCCCACGCTCCCTAGGATGCCCTCGACCGGGAAGCCTCGACGAGGCTCTCAGGCGGCGTGTGGCGGCCCACGCTCCCTGGAATGCCCTCGGTCGGGAAACCTCGGCTCTTTGCAAGCCCTTCCCTCGGATCGGCTCTCGGTCAGACGCATGATGATCCATGCCGCCCGAGGGGTCACCCGACCTAGCGGCCTTCTTCTGGCTCTGCGCAAGCCTGGCCCTCGACGCATGTTGCCCGAGAGGTCGCTTGATCGGGCAACTCCGAGATCACTCTGCGAGAATCCTCTCCTAGGATTAAAATCCCCACGCACTCCTTGACCAAGGAGCCGCGCCCTTGGGCTACATTCCCGAGTCAACCCCCAAATCAGGTCGCGATGGCTACCGATCACAGAGGCTCCAAGTGAATACCCTCATACCTGCCTCTTAGTTAGTTACTGGTTCGGGCCCCAAGCGGACGCGTGGCAGCTCACACTCCTCGGGTCCCACTCGGCCAAGAGGTAATACATATCGCGGGCCAGCTCCCGCTAAACCCTTGGCCCGAGCCCCAAGCGGACGCATGGCGGCCCATGCTCCCCGGGTCCCACTTGGCCAAGAGGCAATACATATCGCGGGCCAGCTCCCGCTAAACCCTTGACCCGAGCCCCTGGGGATCCACGCTCCCCAGATCCCGCTCAGCCGAGAAGCAAAAACTCCCACGAGCTATGTATCTCTAAGCCTCTCCGCCCGAGGTCTCGATCGAGGGATAGGGTTCTCATGCTGAGACATAAGCCCTGATCCTGAGCAGGCCCCATGAAGACTGAAGACCCTCACAAGCAAGCACTAAGAGGGGGGGGGCATCCGTCTCACGGTCTGAAGGAACGACCATCAATGAGCATGGCACGTGGCTAGCCTACGTATTCACTCTGGTCGAAAGAAAACACCACTTAAACAAGTAAAAAGGAAAGCATCACATTCAAAGGCTCAAGCGCCTTACAAAAACCGGGGCGGGAAGCCCCTCGCGTACAAAGAAACAGAAGACGCAGAAACACCAGCTTCACTTGAAAAGTTGGTCAGTCACGGAGGGCAGATCCTTGCACAAATCGGGGAGTGAAACCACGTCGGGAGAAAAATTTGGGGATAAATACCCACCAAGTCTGAGCTGGCGAACTACGTTGAGGTCATGCTGCTCCATCACATCCATAAACCGCCGCGCAATTTCGGCAGCATGGGTCGGATCGTTCAAACACGCCAAGCGGTGGTCCTCTAATCGACCCACTTCGGCCTCTTTGTAAGCGCGCAGCTACGTCAGCTCAGCCTGCATGGCAACCCATGACGCTTGCCGTTCGCGGAGCTCCCCTAATTCCACCTGAGCCGCGTCCCAAGCCGGACGAAGGCCCCGCAAGTCCTGAAGCTGGTTCCTAAGCGAATCTGTCGTTCGCTTCTCGGGCGCCAGCTGCGCCCGAAGGGATAAAATCTCCTCGTTGACCCAGGGGAGGTATGATTTGGCTCTCAAAAGTTCTGCTTGCAACTCGCCCTTGCGCTTGCGATCACGGAGGTGAGCCTGCTCAACCTGGGTCACCCGCTCTTCCATTCGGACCACCTCGGCATTGGCAGCGGTGATCTGAGCTTTGGCGATCTCTAACTCCTCTTGGGTCTGGCGCAACACGTCCTGGAGGCCGATAGCCTCTGCCCTCAAGCCGTTCAAGGAATCGTCATCTGAAGATAGCTGAGCATGGCGGAGCCGAGCCTCAAGGTCTTCCACACGCCTCTCGGCGCGACACCGGGCCTTGGCGTGAGTCAGCATAGCTACACTCATGCTGTAGCTCTGGACCCAAGACTGCAAGAAGCAAACCCGTCAGCCAAAGAAGGAATGGGGCACGTCCCCTTCAACTAACGGAGGCATACCTGGGTAGCCAAGGCCATGAAGTCATCTGCCCCAACAACAGGGCTCACCGAGTTACTCGCCCGCAAGCCGGCCATGAACCTGTCCGAGATTGGACCATATAGCCGGACGTCCCTCGACCGCGTAGGGGCGGTACCGCTCGGCAAAGTCATGCTCAGACGCCAGTCAGACAGCGAAGGCGGCAGCACATGCAACAAGCCTTCGCTGGAAGGTCCTTCCGGGCAAGGCGGGGATGCCTCCCTCAGAGGTAACACCGTCAGATCCATTGGTAACACTGCAGAAAGAGGGGGCGGTAGCGCTGGAAGAATGGTCGTAGACGCTTCACCCATCTGTCTTTTGATAGGCCGACTGGAAGAGGCCCCCAAAGGATCAGCCGGGGCAGATGCAGAGTCGGCGCCCCCGGGGCATCGCAAGGAACGGCTCAGAGGTCGGGTATCCTCTGAGCCCGACTGAGGAGTCTTCGCCTCCTTGGGAGAAGAGGCCCGAGAAGGAGAATCGGATGGAGAAGCTTCCCGTTCGGCCAGCAGAGCTAAGCGCCGCCCTTGCATGGCCCTCTGCTCCGCAGCCTGCACTCGCTGCTCCCTTATCACCGCTCGGAGACGCTCCTCCATTTCCTCCACATGTCCCAACCCGAAACCCCTCTCGGGGGCAGCTGTGCACATCATCTCAGCTGGTCAAGAAGCAAAGGTCAAGAAATAGCAAGGGCTAAATAACAGAGAAAAACCACTTACTTAGGGAAGCCGGGCGAATGAAGGGCGCTGGACTAAGGCCAAACGCGGACAGGATATTCTCGGCCAAAAGCGGCCCGATTGGGAAGTGTTTGTCCCTGAATAAGAAAAGGGCGTGCTCGAAGGGAGGAAACTTCCGGGGATCTGTGTGATGAGGCATTTGAGGAAAGTCCCGCCGAAAGTTAAGCGGCCAGGTCGGGAAGGCCGCAGGGCGGATAAAGAAGAATTTCTCCTTCCAACCCCTGCTGGTGGAAGGAAGGGGGGAGAAGAAGGAAGTCCCAGAGCGAGCCTGGAAAACAAACGCGTCCCACTCCTGTTTCTTCAGATAAAAGAAGTGGTGGAAGAGTTCGACGGGGGAAGAACAGCGATACAACAGGAAGAGGATGGCGGACCCACAGAGGAGGCGGATGGAGTTAGGGGTCAGCTGAGACAGGTTGATACGGAGGTAACGACACACTAAGGCAATGAAGGGATGGATGGGGAAACGTAGGCCTGCTTGCAGGTGATCTCTCGAAATGGTAATATAGTACCTCGGCGGTATAGCCGGCTGGTCCGAGGGAGAGGGCAGCCGAAGGTCATGGTCTGACAGAATATGAAACTCCGCCCTAATATCTTCGAGGTCGCCGCGGGTGAGAACGGACCTCGCTGTGACATACCAGGGGTGAGGGTCGCGAGACGAAGAAGCCATGGGAAACCGAAGACGGTAGAAGGATCAGCCCGCGAGAGAAAGTGAAGAGCACCGGGGAATAATCGCAACCCTAGCCGGGACAAAGAAGACAATACGCCGGAGCAAAGGATGAACAGCTTTTACGCAATTATATAGGATGACATGCCCACCCGGCGGTGGGCCAAGGCAGAGGCGGCGGATGGTAGCCGCCGCACGTCCAGGCCCAGCGGGGCCCAAGAAGCAGAGCGCCTTGCGCCCAACCCCGTTCCTCGGGGAATGGAGAAACTACCTCGGTGATTGGAGAAGGAAGGGGGACAAGGCACATGGAATCCTCCCCAGTTATAAGCGGCAGTAACGAGAAGTTCTTGGTCGCTTAGGGGTACGGAACCGTCAATAGTGAAAAGGAAGGGAGCGTGGTTTCATCAGCCGACCGGGATCCCTAGGCCTCGACAAGCCCGCAGAGATGTCCCTAGGCGAGGCCCGGATCTCCCCGGCGCGCCAGACTTTTGTGAAATAAAGATGGTCCAGTCAGTCAGACTCGCCGCCTCCTTCGACTAGACTCGAGGGGGACGCTTGTGATCCCGGCCTTGCCTACGAGTAGAGGCATAGGCCGGGCCCGCAGGCCAGCCTGGCACCACTAGGGCCTGGTGGACAGGTCGACCACCTTACTAGCAATAGGGCCTCGCGCCTGGAGGCCCCTCCAAAGGGAAGAGGGGGGGGCCATCAGATCATTTGAAAAGGCGGCTGGGCCACCTCCTAGCCAGCCGACTCTGCAAAAGGCCTAGTCATTCACACTAGTTCACCCCGACCTAGAGCAGAGTTTAGCATCATCGGCAAGGTTGAGTCTCGTGACAACCCTCGACCCAGGGTGTACCCTACACTCCCTTTCTTTCTCCCTACCAGTTGGACGCGTGGCGGCCCACGCTCCCTGATCTTTACCCGACTCGGTCCCCGGCGTAGGGACCCGCCAGTCGACGCTCGGGGTACGAGCTGTCCAGCACAAGCACCTCCTCACATCCTTACTTCCGGGGTACGACCTTGTTAACGGATTTCCTCATGCTCCACCTACCTCTGATATCTCCACGCGGCCATCTCACGCATCCAGTACTCTCGTACTGCACACCCAGTACTCACGTACTGCCGGAGCACTCCTCGCCATGTCGCGCCTCTCCTTTGTGCTCCATGCGGGCTGACAGTCATCATACCCTGATCCCGGGCCAGCCTGCGTGTAACCTGGCTCGGCAGCCTGGCGCTCAGTCAGAAGGAAGATGGCTAGTGATCTGGACGATCCCTTTAAATAGGGGGCCCGTAGGCCCAGACCCCTCGGGCTTCCGTGTCAAGGCCCACACAGTCTTGTAATGGTCTTCTCCCGAGTCAGATGTGTTGGTGCAGTTTGCACTAACGGTCAAACTCGGGTTTTGATGTATGACAAAGTGGTTAAAGTTAGGGTTGTGTGTGTTTAACCTCTTTACCAAGTGTGCAGGGTTGAAAGACTTAGGACCAGACACCAGGCTGAAGTCCAGGATGGTTGAGTCCTGGCGGGAAGTCCAGTTGGGTCCGCGGGACCTGACAACTGGCTGAAGACCAAGTTGGTTGAGACTTGGCAGGAAGACCAAGGTGGTTGAGCCTTGGCAGGAAGTCCTGGTGGGTCAAGAGGTCAAGTAAAACTGCACAATGGGTAAGTAAGGTAAGTCACTGGAGGAGCGACCCAGTGAGGACGAGTCCAATCTTGGACTTTAGGCGCGGTCCAACTTAGACCCATTTAGGTGATCTAAGTTGAGTCCTGGTTAGATCCTGGTCTGGGAAACAGGATCTAATTAACTTAGAATTATATCTTATTTTAGTCCATATAAAATTGTGCTAGCTTTGTTTTGGACTAACCCTGGATGCAGGACCGAAGGACTGTGTATCTGCAGCTCAGAGAGCCTCAAAGGAGGGAGGCAGTAGCTGAGCTGGGCGCCCCGGATGTGTCGGGCGCCCCAGAGTCAACCCAAAGTCAGCAGAGAGGTAAAACGCCCCGACAGCCGCGCGCGTCGGGCGCCCCGCGTGTCGCGGGCGCCCCCTGTGCCACCTCACTGCCAGCTGTCGAAGCTCGCCCTCGCGAAGCCAAGGAGATGAGGCTTTGACCGGTCAAATCGGGCGCCCCGCGCGCGTCGGGCGCCCCAGTCAAAGGTGATCCCGAAGATAAAGAGATCAAGTGCTTGACCGAGAGGGCTGCGGATCGGCAGCCACGCAGGGGGGGGCGCCCCGGACGTTTCGGGCGCCCCCAGGGCTATAAATAGAGCCCCTCGACCAAGGTTCTAATACAACACTTCTTCCAAAGTCTCCAAGTTCTTCTACGCTCGCGCCTTGCTCCGGAAACGCTACACTTCGAGCCGACGACGTCCTGCTGCCCCGAAAGAGTCGACCTACTCCGGACGTCGGTAAAAAGTTAATTTTTTAATATATATATTGTTGCATTTAAATTACTTGAAAGTGTGGGGTTGTCACACTTTCAATTCCTTTGTACTCGCCTACTCTATCGGTGTTTACCGGTAGAGAGTATTAGTGAATTGCCCAACGGAAAGGTCCGAGGGACCTGGGCCTTCGAGTAGGAGTCGACGAAGGCTCCGAACGAAGTAAAACTCGTTTGTGTTAGTGTGTTCATTTTTCGTTTCTTTCATTTCCGCTGTGCACGCTTTTTAAAGCGCTCTGATTTTAATTTTTTAAAAAAGTCACGTGATTCACCCCCCCTCTCACGTGCATCGATCCTACAAGATGGATTAAGACTTACCCCACCTCGGCTCTCTGTCGGTGCGAGATGGCCCACGCCCTGGGGATAAGCCTGGGTCCAAGGAGAGCTTACTCAGTACCCAAGTCGGCACCCTCATAGGCCCTCAGCCGGCCTCGTTACTTAGTGCCCCAGTCGGCACCCTCATAGGCCCTCAGCCGGTCTCGTTACTCAGTGCCCCAGTCGGCACCCCCATAGGCCCTCAGTCGGCCCCGTTACTAAGTGCTCCAGTCGGCACCCCCATAGGCCCTCAGCCGGCCCCGTTACTCAGTGCCCTAGTCGGCACAACCACCCCCTGACACAGGACTACCAGGAGCTGTACGGGGTCGGCGCAGGACCTCGGTCATCCTGGTCCCCAGTGGCGGATATCCCGCCAAGGTATTGATCTGCCTGTCACATCTTGTCTCCCATACCTCGACCACATGCCCTGGTGTCAGGCCGAGCGGCGTCCAACGACACCAACTCTTAAGTTAACAGAGTCCCTTTCCTTAACACAGCATGTGCCACTTTACCCTGCCATCCCTGGACATATCTTGTCCTCTCCTCGCTACGCGACGGCAGGTGGCAGGCGGGGCAGAACCTGTCAGCTTCTCCGGCTACATATACTTCTCACTCCGCATTTCCCAGGTACGCGCGATAGTGCAATTTCCTTACTATTCTATTGCTTTCCATCATCACCGTCGCATCCCTTGTCTCGTTTCAATTCAGTTTCCCCTCACCTGTCCTCGGAGACAGACTTGATCGTCGGAGTGCCTGATCGGAGATTTTCCCCGACGGGCCCACTGACGGTCTCTGTTTTGCAGGGGCGGGGCAAGGCGCGGCCAACAACCGGCCACCTCATCGGCTCGTGGATCCCGGGAGGCCCGTCCAGCCCGTTGGACTGCCACCCCATTTCGCGACAGGATCAACTTGTTTCTTCAACATTTGAGCAACATGAAGAACTCCAAGTCTAGAATCAGATACAAATTGAAGTTCATGCAAATTATCGATATCGAAAAAGGACTTGTTTGTTCATCAACAGGCGGGAAACTATGATTCCTAAAAGGACTAATAGATCTTTACATGAGGAGGGAAAAGGAGTTGTTTAGTTCACTTGTTTACTCGGGAGAACTTATACCTCAGCCTAAACAGTTTGCCATTCTCACAGATTTCTTCCACTCAATTCAGTAAACATGATCCTTCATTATACATCAAAATAAACACGATCGAAAGAGTTGTTCAGTTCATTTACTGACCTTGTGCAAGAAAAATCTCACTTCTTCAACGTGTATAACGACGTCCGTTGGCAGTTCAGACGCCACAAATCTGCATGAGTTTGATATCAACAACAGAGGAAATAGCGCAAAGATTTGAAGCAAAGAAATCACAAAATCGACGGCACGAAGCGATTTTGATAGCGAGCACGATCGCGGAGAAGGAGGTGGTCCACCTTTTTGCAACGATCGCGGAGAAGGAAAAAGATCAAACCTGATGCAGATGCCGTCCGACCGGAACGCGTCCGGCTTCGATCCGAGCTTCATGAACTTCATCTCCGCCGTCACCGGAAAAGGAAGCCTCTCCTACCTCCTCAAAACATTCACTTCCCCACCTCCAGCGCCGCTCACGCCTTAAAGCCCTCGCCCACACGCTTCCCAGCCTACGCCATTCAATTCGATTCAATGCATCCTTCTGGAAATCGCCGCCCCCACAGCGCGCCCTGCTCCGCGACGCTGCTGCTCTCGGTTTCTTCACACCAACTCCCGCTGGCTATTGCAGTCTTTAGCGCTGCGCATCAGACAGAGAGTACGTGTGTGTTGGGAAGAGGAGAAGAATAGCGTGTCGTGTAGTGCGGTGATGGTAATGATGACACGGGCTTACTAATCCGCGCCGTCTGCTTCGCAATGCACTTCTTTTCCAGTTTCTCCTTCTTCTTCTTCTTCTTCTTCTTCTTCTTTTTTTTTTTTTTTTTTTTGGCAAATATCAGCGCCATTAATTCTAGTGTATCCATATTCCATACGTAGTTTCTGTTT
The DNA here is from genome assembly GCA_024364735.1 of Boesenbergia rotunda. Taxonomy (NCBI): domain Eukaryota; kingdom Viridiplantae; phylum Streptophyta; class Magnoliopsida; order Zingiberales; family Zingiberaceae; genus Boesenbergia; species Boesenbergia rotunda. The sequence goes on from JAGFNQ010008250.1 coordinate 308,281, forward strand.
CTATCCTCGCCTCGCTCCTGCTGCTCTTATGTTTGTGATTGATAATGCCATCTGGGCCGCCTCGGCCATTGCCAGAGCTGGCGTCGCTTTCAGTGGTGCAGCGCGGCGCAGTGCCTCAAAAAGCTAGGAAGGGATGCTCTGTTCGGTTTTTTATGGAATGTAGTTGGCCAATACCGTCGAGTTTACTTTTATGGTTTTCTTATTTTTTTAAAATTTATTTACCTAATAAACACTCATGAAAATTAAAAGAGACTCTTAATTATCTAAAATTATATAAAAAAATATTTTTATTTTCAAATTTTTTGTTTGTAAATTAATTAAAATCATTTTAATAACTACTATGTCATTGTAGTAAAAATAGATTTTAGCCCTCTAATAATGATTAGTGATAAGATGCATTAATCATCTTGGTTCAATTTTCACAAGGCTATGACAATTAAATTATTAATGAAATTAGAACATCGCATCAAAAGTTATCGTGCTTCTATAATTTATTCGATTCGATGGACAGAATGTAAAATAGGATTAATCAAGTTGTAAATATTATACAAAACATAAATTTTAATCTTTTATAATTATTTTATTAAAATTAAATAATGTAATCAAATTGATATATATATTTTTATATAAAAGCACTATTTTTTATGATTCTGATAATAGAAACATTCTTTTGATTTTACTTGATACATAAGTAATATTTATTTTGAAAGGAAATATAAATAAATAAATCAGACATTGAAAGGCATATTTTCCAACTCTCCGACCAGCTTCCTTCTCATTCAAATCTTTGTTGCTAATTTTTTCCAAGGCCAAGAAATTCGCTTCTTTGACTTTCAGCAATGCCAATTAATTGTCAAATATTGAAGTGACATCTAAATAATTATTTTTTAAAAATAAAAATAAAATAAAATCATATTTTCGTTTTTTTTCCTTATCATTATTTGAAAGCTTATATATATATATATATATATATATCACATTGATTGACCTAACTTCAAACCAATTGTTATATCGTATCATACATTACAATAATTCGAAGATGAATCTAGTGGTCCACATTCATAATCATTCTGAGCACATGCTTTTTAACTCGATCCATCTCGATAAGAATACATTATGGGAAGTGAATAAATATTGATAAAAAAAACGACAACAACAAGATGAGGAATCTAATACCACCAAAACACTAAGTTGGATTTAGTCGTGGAACGAAGCAACAATTGAAAGGCCGCCATCACATGCTAACTCGTAGAGCACCCCCTCCCTCCATCACACCGGACAAAGATCGCAAAGTGCAAAGTTTGGGAGGTGTGTCTGAGTTCAGGCCTCCTACTTTAGAGGTACGGATTCGAAAGAATTGACTCAACTCGATAAAATTTGATTTCCTTCATCTCGACTACTCTTGAGTCCCAATTCGACCGATTGATCGATCTTGATCGTCGGTATCCAGGGCGTGATGGAGAGTAAGTGGTCAATGGAATCCACACTCCAAAACACCTCTTTCGACAAATAGAGAATAAAGATTCTCCATTTGATTTGAATGGCATCAAGCTCAAGAAAGAACATGCTGAAGCTTGTCTGTACTTATCGAGCCAATGTGGCTCAGGACCCAGGAGTTGGGCCTCCTTTGTTGCGAATGTTTAGCTGCTTGGGTTCTTTTTGGTAATCGAATCGGAGAATGACTCGTCAAATCAATTACGATTCAATTAGTTCTATTGTTAGCGACGAGGCTTAGTTATACTTTTTGATAGAATTCATGAATTAAAAATTAGAATTCATGAATTCTTACAAGTATATCAAAAAGAAATATCTAATTTGATATCTGTTTATTATATCTTTGAAAGAAGATATTACATCCCTTTATATAAGGTTAAAATGAATTCTATAATTCACATCAATCGATATGGGACAAAATGCAAATATAAAATAATGCATATGTTAACATCCCCTCTCAAACTCGTGATGGTGTAGTGAGAAACATTGAGAGTTTGTCAAGAAAGAACCGGTGACGCTTGATGGTGTGTGCCTTTGTGAAGAAATCTGCAAGCTGCATCGAGGATGAGACAAAAGGTAAGGATATGGTGCCTCGCTCGAAATGGTGCCGAGTAAAGTGGCAATCGATCTCAATATGCTTGGTACGTTCATGAAAGACTGTGTTGTGCGCAATCTGAATAGCACTCTTATTATCGCAGTACATCGGTGTCGGACCACTAAGGGAGACGCCCATATCAGTCAATAGCCAGCGTAACCATATAATCTCACTTGTAGCAGAAGCCATAGCGCGATACTCTGCCTCAGTTGAAGAGCGAGAAACAACATCTTGTTTCTTACTTTTCCATGAAATAAGTGAATCACCTAAAAATACACAATAACCCGTAGTCGATTTTCGATCAGTTTGGTCAGTTGCCCAGTCGGCATCAGAAAAAGCGCGAAGCTCCAAAGATGAGGTCGATGGAAACAAAAGACTCTGATATAGCGTTCCCCGAAGATAACGAAGAATACGCATAACTGCAGCCCAATGAACAGATGTAGGTGAGCAAACGAACTGACTGACAATGTGAACAGCATATGCAATATCAGGCCGAGTAATAGTGAGGTACACCAGACTACCCACGATTGATCGATATAAAGTTGGATCAGCAAGAGGATCCCCATCAGTAGGATTGTAACGAACGTTGACCTCAAGAGGAGAGTCAACAACACGAGTATCTGTGAGACGAGACCGCTCAAGAATATCTGAAGTGTACTTAGACTGAGATAGAAGATATCCCCTTTCAGAATAAGCTACCTCAATACCTAGAAAGTAACGTAGATTACCTAAATCTTTCATCTCAAAACGATGAGACAGAGTAGCTTTTAGATCTGAGATACCGTCAACATCATCTCCTGTAATAATCATATCATCAACATACAACAAGAGCATAATATGGCCTGCAGGAGACGATTTAACAAATAATGCTGAATCATGAGAGCTAGAAGTAAAACCAAGTGAAGATACTACAGAGGAGAACTTGTCGAACCAAGCTCTCGGGGCTTGTTTAAGACCATACAGGGCCTTCTTAAGCCTGCACACTTGTCCTGGCCGATGAGAAACACCAGGTGGAGGGACCATGTAGACTTCCTCCTGAAGATCTCCATTCAAAAAAGCATTTTTAACGTCCATTTGTGAAATACTCCAGCGACGAACAGAAGCTACTGCAATAAGAACCCGGACAGATGTCATTTTTGCAACAGGTGCGAAAGTCTCCTCATAATCCATACCATACTCCTGAGCATAACCTTTTGCAACCAAACGAGCTTTATATCGCTCAATAGAGCCATCAGACTTGGTTTTAATCTTGTATACCCATCGAGAACCAATAATTTTCTTACCAACCGGTGGAGAAACCAAATCCCAAGTACCAGTTCTGTCCAAAGCAGACAATTCCTCATTCATAGCCTCTTGCCAAAGAGGATCACGAGATGCCTCAGAGTAAGAGGTGGGCTCACAAAGAAAATTGTTGGAAACTAAAAAGGAAGCGAAAGATGGTGTATAGCAAGAGTAATCAAAATCAGATACCTGAGTAGATCGACGAGTGCGTGTAGGATATCGAGGTAAGTTTGGATCCGTAATTATGGGAGGTTCTGAAGCAGTCGTAGAAAGAGGATGGGGTGTCAACATCATTTGTTCTACAAGTAGGATGAAGCGGAACATTCGATATAGTTTCATGAGGGTTAGCATTTTCAGATGGATAATCAGTAGTAAAAGGATCAATTTGAATGAGATCAGATTTCGACATGTCATGTGAGGTAGGTGGGATAGTGAAGAAAGGAATATGTTCAATAAAAGAAACATTACGAGAAACATACAATTTTCCAGAAGCTGGATCATAACAACGATAACCTTTCTGCACAACCCCATATCCAAGAAAAACACAAATGGCCACACGAGATGATAACTTAGAACGTTCTGCATGTGGACGAAGAACAAAGCATGTAGAGCCAAAAACCCTTAAATGAGAATATAATGGAGTGTGACCAAATAATTTAGCATATGGATAAATCCCAGAGTTATGAGCGGTAGGGATCCTATTAATAAGATACACAGATGTAAGGACAGCTTCTCCCCAAAATTCACTAGGAACACTAGCGGATAACAGCATAGACCGGGCGGTCTCAATAATATGCCTATGCTTTCTCTCGGCTACTCCATTCTGTTGTGGGGTATCAGTACAAGAGGACTGATGTATTGTACCATCAGCTTTGAAAATACCAGAAAGATCTCCACTAGTATACTCTCCCCCCAAATCAGCTCGAAAACACTTAATAGTGGCAGAGTGCTGAGTTTTTACATAGGCCTTAAACTCAGCATAAATGTGACTAAGATCAGAACGACGTTTCATTAAATAAATCCAACAAAAACGAGTGTGATCATCAATGAATGAAACGTAATATCGAGAACCTCCCTTAGTGGGAATAGGTGCCGGTCCCCAAACATCAGAATGAACTAAGTCAAAAGGTGCCGAAGAAGTGGAAGTACTTAACATAAAAGGCAAAGCAGAAAATTTTCCAAGTTTGCATCCACTACAATCAGAAATATCATCAGGTGGTAAATCACCAAGTACATCAGTAGTACACATAGAACGTAAACGAGAACCTGATAGATGACCAAGTCTAGAATGCCACAAATAAAATTTTGAAGAAGAAGGTGTCAAATGAAAAGAAGACAAATTGACAGGCATTGCTGCTACGTGAGTGGGAAGATGCAGTTCATCCAACACATAAGGTCCTTTCCCTTTTCTATGCCCTGTCCCAATCACTCTCTTGGATTTTAGATCCTGCACATAACAAGAATTTGGAAGAAGACCAACAAAACACCCAGAGTCACATAATTGACCAACAGAAACAAGGTTCATATGTAATTTAGGGATAAAGTAAACATCAGGTAAAGATAAAGAGGGTGTTTGGATAGAGCCAGTTCCTTTCAATGACATTTGTGTACCATCCGCAGTCATAACAGAAATAGATGGAGGGTCAGGAGACATATATGTAAAAGAAGAAGAATCATGAGACATGTGATTACCAGCTCCAGAATCTAAAATCCAGGGAGATGAAGGGATACCTGACCCAATAGACGAAGATGAGCTGGAAGGAGCAGAAAGAGCATAATTATGAGGTTCCTTTTGAAATTGCTGAAAGGCGAGGAACTTCTGAAATTGGTCGACAATAGAATTAGTACCAGTATTCACAGAAAACTCTGAAGCTGAAGCTGAGTGATTTAAGGAGAGCACAAAAGCTGCTGGAGTAGATGGATAAACATTTTGAGATGGACCCTCAAAATACATTTTTGTTGCCCGCCTTGATATTGTTGTGGAGACTTCCGTCCGTGCCCTGGAAGCTTCCTAGCCGATTCTTTCCGAAGCTCAGGGCATTGACTCTTCCAGTGCCCTGGTTTCTTACAATAATTACAGTTTCCTGTGACAGATGTTTTATACTGGTGTGCAGGAGCTGCTATGATCGGTGCAGACGGAGAGGCTGCCAAAACCGAAGTAGAAATATTATGCACCCCTTTTAGAGTCTTCAAACAAGTTTCTTCAGCCATGAGTTCATTTATTACATCTTCAACAGATGGTAGAGGTTTACGGTGCAAAAGACTTGAGCGACAATTTTCAAATTCTGGACGAAGACCCATAAGTAGTTGAACAAGGCGATCCTCATCTCTACATTTAATATAAGCATCACATGTTTGTAATTCAACAGATTCTGTCAATGCTAACCGATCCCAAAGAGTAGTCATTGCACAGAAAAAATCCTGAATACTTAAGTCATTTTGCACTAATGCACGAATTTCAGATTGTAATTGATACTTGATAGCAAAGTTATTTTGCACAAATAATTTTGACAAATAATCCCAAATTTCTTTTGCAGTTTTAAACTTTGCCAATTGAACACCAATTCTGTGTTCAACAGAGTTGTTGATCCAAGTGATAATCTTTGAATTATTTGTATCCCAAATACGAAACAATTCATCAAATTTTTCAACACCAACTACAGGGCATTTGATTTTTCCAGAAACATATTCCCAAACTCCTTTGCCCTTCAGAAAATTAGTCATCACATAATTCCAATACGAATAATTTTTTCCATCTAAACGGACACCAATAGATTGCAACGAATCGTCACCTCCAGTCATTGTAAACAATTTTGAACAGAACAATCCAAAATAACAAATAACAATCTCAAATCCCAACTAACAAACGATCAAGGCAATCAAAACAATTATCCAATCTCAAACGAAATAAAACATTTAGGGCAGATCTAACCATTCAGATGCGGAAGCGACGGAGATAAACCGAACCATAAAGCCACGAGCAGTGGAACAATAAGTATTTAACAGGGCTCTGATACCATGATAGAATTCATGAATTAAAAATTAGAATTCATGAATTCTTACAAGTATATCAAAAAGAAATATCTAATTTGATATCTGTTTATTATATCTTTGAAAGAAGATATTACATCCCTTTATATAAGGTTAAAATGAATTCTATAATTCACATCAATCGATATGGGACAAAATGCAAATATAAAATAATGCATATGTTAACACTTTTGACTCCCCATCTAACTGATTCAATGCAATCCATCGAGGTTAGGCACGACCTCGATGCAATCCATCGACGAATGTGACACAACCATCTCGTCCTGTGGAACGACCAATTTTAAAATTTTCGATAAATAAAAAACATAAAAATATATATATAGTTAATGGTAGCCGGACTTACCTCAAATACGATCAAGTTCCCTTGAGCAATATGTTAAAGTTCTCCCGAGCAATATTACCAAGCTGCCCCAAGTAATATGATACAGATCTCTCGAGCAGTATGGCAAATGTCTCCTGAGCAATATGACAAACATCCACCGAGCAATACAACTGAGTTCTCCCAAGCAATATGACAAAGTTCTCTCGAGCAATCCAACCAACTTCCATCGAGCACCAAGATTTAGAGTTTCCAAGCAGAAGTACGTGACACCTTTTGAGTGAGAGAAACAAATAGTGAATGTCAAAATTTGTTTCCTTGATTCGTTCCTCTCCATACATGGCGATTAGTAAATGGTGAATCGAGTAGTGGTTTCAGATTTGATTCCCTTGATGTCTTCCACTCAATATGTGGCAATTAATGAATGAAGGATTACATAACAGATTGTCAGAAGGCTCGTCTTCATCATCCCACTAGAAAAAGTAAATGGTGCATGACACTTGACGTGGAGATACTTTTTTAATAATTATATAAACACCACGGTTGGTAAGTTATGTAAGTACTCCAAGTTAGTTTTGACATTGATCATCCGAGTTGAGTTAGACACTGTTTGATGTCTTGTATCTGAGTGTGCAGGGTCTTAGAAACACAAGAAGTCTAGCAGAAGACATAGCAAGTAAGAAGAATGACATGGGAAGGGAGTCAACGAGCTCGATGCATCCGAAGGACAAGGTGCTACGAAAGAGTACACCGGTAGAATGAGAAGAACGCGTAAGGCCCATCCGAGAAATGAGAAGCTAGGTGGAAACTTGTTCAACGAGAAGGTTGGAATTGGATTCAGGTAAGCTCAACTCTGGACTGGAGCATCACCCAAGCGTGTGAAGAAGTGGATGATCGACCATCCCAGGCACCTCTAGTTAACTGGAGGCGCCCTAATGAAGTGAAGACCCGAGGAGCCTCCGATGGATTCGAGGCGCCTTGCATGAGCGGCACTTGAGGCGCCTCCAATGAACTAAGGCACCTCCAAAGACTTGGAGACATTACGACATGGATAAGAAGCGGGAATCCATATCAGCCCACTCGAAGCACCTTCAATCAAACGAGGCACCTCTAATACTGACAAAATAGTGAATGACCATTATAATGGTGATAAAACTCAATGTTAGAGGCGCCCTAGATCAATGGAGATGCCTCGAGTTGTCACATTAGTAAAATGGTCATTTTAACTAATGAGCTATAAATATCGCAGTATAGCTAGGAGTTCAATAATACACTAAATATTTCATTTTTTAGCTCTGTTATTTGCTTCATGCTTTCAAATGCTATAAGAGGCTACTTTGCTCTAACCTTGTCAAAGAAGGAGATTGAAAGTGCTTCCATAGCATTGGATTAACAATTATCTAGGTTGTAAACAAATAAACCCATGTCTCTTACGTTTTATGCTATTCTTTTTAATTAATTAGTGTGTCTTTAATTATCAAGTTAGCAAGAGAAAGGTTGAATTCTATTTGCAAGTTATTCATCTCCTTCTAGCCGGTTCACCCGATCCTACAAGTGGTATCATAGTTCAACCGCCTTAGAAGGACTAATTGTTAGTGCAATTTGCACTAATAATCAAACACATATTTTGATATATGACAAAAGGTTAAAGTTGTTGGAAACGGATGGCTAGAGAGGGGGGTGAATATAGCCAATCTCTTTTATCTTTGGCACTTATCAAGATTTCTGCACTCAATCTTATCAGTAGCACAGCGGAAGAAATAAAGCAATAGAGCAGTGCAGAAAACCAAAACAGAAATCGAAAACAAACAACCACAATTAGCAAGATCGCTAACAAGGAGAGTTTACAAGGTTCGGGGATAACTTGCCCCTACTCCTTGGCGTGCCTTTAAGGTGGGCGATCCCTTGATCGTCGACAGATCAAGCCCCGGCTTTCACCGGATATAACGCAACCTCCTTCTCAGTGGAGAAACCTCTCCATAGCGTTTCAATCACAGATAAAGTTTAAGCACAAAGAAACAATAAGAAAGATCTTACTCAAACACTTAGCAAGGACAAGAACACAGCAAGCTTCCCTGAGCTCCACCCAGTGGCGATCTCACGCAAGAACCCTTCTTCGTGTCTTCCCACTGTCGGACTCCAAGATCCTTGTTCTCTCCTTCAAGCGCTCAAGTAATGGATGATTGCTTCTCTATCGCTTGCTCAAAGTGATGAAAACTTCAAGAACACAGCAAGCAAGTTGTGGAGAACACAAGGCGCGACAAGAACACAAGTTTTCGAACTCTGCTTCCACGAAGCCAACTTCCGCCCTTTTGATTCTCCACACAGCACCAGGTGACAACATCCTCCGTAGCCTCCAGCTACTTCACTGCTAACGCCAGCAACCACTGAGCCCTCTCTGGTCTTCCTGAGATCCCCTCAGCCAAGCCCCAGTCTCGGCTCCAGTCTGCAGCTCGGCCGTTGCAACCTGAAATGGAGAATCGGATAAACCTGCTCCAAGGAAAGCCTCCATTGACCTCTCCTTGAGTGTTTGAATCCTCCCCTGTCACTTGCAGCTTAATCAGACTGTTAGAGCAGTAAATCATACAGTAAATCAAATATCAGAGGCAAACAGCAGCGAATCGGATACGATCAGACGCTCTGACCGCGTCTGACAGTGCAATTTGAATTAAAGTGATCGGTCACCAGACCGATCCAGGACTTGTGGATCGGTCACCAGACCGATCTACTGCTGTGCTGGGATTCCCAGCTCTTACAGCAACACAGCCTGATCGGTCACCGGACCCATCAGAGTGAAGCCTGATCGGTCACCAGACCGATCAGAGTCAAGCCTGATCGGTCACCCAGACCGATCAGGACAGATGAACAGTGGTTTTTTAATCAGCTCCTAAGTCCCTGATTGGTCACCGGACCGTTCAGGACTTGATCAGCAAGGGAACTCACTCACTTCCCGCTCCCTGATCGGTCACCAAACCGATCAGGAGCAAGGCAGCAAGGAAGCAGCCTGCTCCCTGATCGGTCACCGGACCGATCAGAAGCCACACAGTAGGTTCCCAACCTCACTGTGCGCTACCTGATCGGTCACCAGTCCGATTAGACATCGCTGGATCGGTCACCAGACCGATCCACGAAGGAGCAGCGTGCCTGATCGGTCACCAGACCGATCTAGGGACTCAACCCTAGCCCTCCAAGCTAGTGTTTCATCCACCTTAGCCCTCCAAGCCAAGGATTTTTCCATCTAACTCTCCAAGTTGGGAATTTGCACCTAACCCTCCAAGTTAGGACTTTTCACCTAGCCCTCCAAGTTAGGACTTTTCACCTAGCCCTCCAAGCTAGGACTTTTCACCTAGCCCTCCAAGCTAGGACTTTTCACCCAACCCTTCCGAGTTAGAACATCATCCAACCTAGCCCTCCAAGCTAGGCACCTGACCCTCCAAGCCAGGACTTTTTCACCTAATCTTCCAGGATGGGAATTTGCACCTAACCCTCCAAGTTAGGACTTTTCACCTAGCCCTCCAAGCTAGGACTTTTCACCCAACCCTTTCGAATTAGGACTTTTCCAACACCTAGCCCTCCAAGCTAGGACTTTTCACACCTAACCCTCCAGGTTAGGATTTTCCAACACCTAGCCCTCCAGGCTAGGATTTTCCATATCATGTCTAATCCTCGATCAGGACTTAATCATAATCATCATAATCATAATCAACCTAAACTAAAATCGATGTCAACACCAAAACAACAATCAGGGCCAGACTGCATCAACAATCTCCCCCTTTTTGTTGTTTGACAATCCGATTTTAAGTTTAGGGATTCTCAATCAATTGCTCAACTTTAGAATCATAGGGGAATCCAGATCCTCCCCCTACAACATGATCATCCTAAACTTAACCAATCCACACTCTCCCCCTTTGTCGAATACCGAAAAGGGGCTAGAGGGGCTGTTAAGTTTTAAACAAACTCCCCCTCAACCCTAGGGGTATCCCAAATCAACAAAGATGTGATAGGTTGTTGGAAAACCATACGAACACATGTGAAAAAGATAGAGAAAGATATAGCAATCACATGCATCATACGAACATGAAGTAGCAACTCACAAAGCATGTCATAACAGTCATATGTATTAAGTAGACATGGCATTATAAGCATGAACATGGCAATGTAGCAAATATGCAGATCATTGTTATATAAACAACATGACATCAACAATAGACATACTAAGAGTAGATAAGCATGTGAGGCAAAGTCAGACAAGTCAAAGCATAAAATATCCAGACAAGTAGCAAGATGCAGGACACATGCATCAAGGGCAAGATACGTGTGACACAAGGCCACAATAGTCAAGTCACAGGGCATACAGCCCAAAAGTCACACAAATCATCCATACAGACCACAGAGAAAGGTAAGAAACATCCAAGCTCAAACATCAGCGGGAGGGTCGTCATCGTCCACGAGATCATCCATCGTGGTATCAGTAGGAGCAAAAGACCCTGGTGCAGTACTCGATGAAGGTGCACCTCCTGGAAATGTGTGGCTGCGCCACTCATCATACCATGTCTGCTGGAGGGTACGGGTCCCCGAGAACTCAGTCTCGATCCTGGTCAGTCGGCAATCAAGGGAGCGAAAATCTGACCGAAACTCCTCGCGATCTGTCGCCCTCAACTGAACAAACTCCTGTACCGTCTGATCCAGCTCTGAGATCTGCCAGCGCAGATCTGGATCCGGCTCGTCGTAGTCATCATCATCAGCAGCAGCAGCTGGCACCTGAACTTGTGGACCTCCCCTTGGTAACTCACCAAGAACCCTACCATCTTTCCAAACCAACATCCGATCGGGCCCCCGAACAATGATGCCGGACTTGGCGAATGCTCGCCGGCCAAGTCTACAATCCTGTCGGACCATAGGCATCGTCCGGCCCTTGGCAACATCAACACCAACTGACATGAGCCAGTCGGTGATGATGTGACCAAAAGGCATGTAGACCGTGCGTCGGCTGGGCTCTCGATAAGATAAGATGGACTGGAAGATGCTCTCCATGATATCGAAGTCCAAACGGCGGTGTATGCCGTAGAGCATCAGACAGTGATAGGGTCGAATCTCAGCTAAAGGTTTGGAGGTGATTGGGAGGATACAATTCGTGATGATCTTGAATAATATGTAGCTAGTGGGAGAGAGACGTAAAGCAGCAAAGGTAGGAAAGTCAGGGCCCAGCTCATCAAGGTCGTCTGGGCGGGGATGACCGAAGAAATACTGATGTACCGAATCAGGGGTAACATCTGCAAATGGTGCTAGTAGGGGATTAGAAAGTTCGGGATAGATCGAATACATGTTTGGTGATCGGTGACCACCCAGAAACTCGGCAAGTATATCATAAGAAAAATTGAGAGTCCTTTTGGCGACTCGAGTAGTGAACTCGAAACCGCCTTGAGGACCCTGCTGAAGGTTATTGTAAAACTCCGAGACTAGGTCATAGTTGATGGTTCGCTCTAAGGAGAGGAGGAAACCAAGATTGTAATGCAGGACTATCTCCATGACTGATGGACAATACTCAGTCAGGAAGGGGACATCGATTGATCGGCAGGGTAGCATTTTGAAAGTCCTTGATTGGAAGGATTGCTCACAGGCGGCGTTTGGAAATCTAGAGCTCGAAGAGGGTTGTGGCCTCTTGGAGGGGGTAGAGGAAGAGGGGGCTTTCCCCTTGGAGCTGCCCTCTGCAGCCTCTTTGCCCTTGGAAGACTTTCTAACGAGTTGAATTGATCATACACAGATAATGTGAATCAATTGATCAAGATGGACATAAATTGAATCATAAATTCAAAGATTGATCATCAAAGGTAAGACCCAATCATAGGTAGACATTAGATCAAGATCAAAAGAAAAAAAATGAGATGAAAAATCGATTTGATCATTTGATGAGAGAGTGAGGTCACGGCAAATACAAAAGGGTCACGGCACCACACCAAGAACAACACCAAACCATGATTAGCTTCAAAACATAATTTTATGAATTGATTGGCAAGGAAAATCGAAGCCAAAAACTCACTTTGGTGCCATTGAAGAGATTCCTGAAGTTTTGAAGGGAAAAAGTTTGCGCAGAAGAAGCCTTGGCGCAAGAGAGAAACGCAGAAGATTGGAGCAAACCGTGAACTTGCAGAGAACAGGGAACTTCCGTAGAGACCTTCGCACAAACTCGCATGGAAAGGAAGGAGAAGAAGGCACTGGAGAGCTCTCGCACGAAGCAAAGGTGGCGCAAGTGGGAGGTTTCGGCGCTAGGGTTCGGAAGTGAAGGGTTTTGGGAGGAGTTAATCGGTTGGTGGATCGGTCCAATGACGAAATATTATCAGACGTAAGGGTATGGTTGTCCGTACAATTGTGAAGGACTTGAGAAAAGCAAGACACATCCTTGGGGATTAAAGATCTAAGGGATCTCCGGACAAGGATGATGTGCTTATTCTAGCATAAAACATTGTCCTAGCTCATTCTAGCATGGATACCTCCAAAAAGAAAGTTTTGTACTTTTTGGTTTTGGAGCTACTCTATCTAAGAGATATGTTTAGATTATCAAAGGTAATAGAGTAGGTAATAACGGTTCCTCTAGGATCGGCTAGAGGAAGTCTCTTGTATGCTAGAAATGAGCCCAGATATCTGTTATGTCATGGGCATGGATAATAGATATCAGAGTAACCTAGGTCAAGGAAATTGGAATAAGGTAAAAGCATGTTTTAGTGCCTGAGAAGGTCTAAGGACTATATGTTGATTTACCGGGCAGACCAATTTCTGAAGGTTATATGGATACAGAATTCCAATCTAGATAGGGGTGTATATAAATATTCCTTGGGTTTTGTGTTCACTTTTAAGAAGTAGAACCATTGTATAGTAGAGTGTTGTGCAGCGACTGCGTAATGGACCCTACTGTGGAATCTGAATATTCTAGCAGCCTGCGAGGCAGCCAATATAACTACAAGGTTCAGTAACCTCAAGATGGACTTCGATGCGATTCCTGGTTTGCTCAGTAGTATCACATATGATGTGATTAAAATGGTGCAGTTGCAAACTCGAAGGAATCACGAGTCCATAAGGCAAGTAAACACATAGAGCGCAAGTACCACCCAAAACAGGAATAGCTGTCGTTACCTAGTTTGCATCAGAGAATGATCTTGGTAGATCATTTCACTAGAGCCTTAGCAGTGAGAGTTTTAGGCTTGTGACGGATCTAGAGGTCAGATGTATGACATTTTGAAAACAGCAAAGTCTTTGAGTATAAGTGGGAGATTGATAGGATGTATACTAAAAGCTTTGCCTTATGGTTAAGGATACATCTACATTTTAAAGAAAATCAGAAAATCACACAATGCATGTTTATATTAGTATATGCACTAAACGTCCAATGCTTATAGATAACATGGTGTGTGGTGTCGCACAGAAGATAATGTTATCAGGTTCCTTACCGAAGCATAAGAAAGAGGCTCACAACCGAGATGGAGTTGGACAAACCATCGGGATGGTTGTAGTGTAATCAGGTGTGGTTTATCTTAACCATAGGATTACACTAGTGTACTTTGTGTATATTGAGTATGACCAAAAGAGAGGTCATCCAATTTTTGTACTGACCTAGTAAATTGGATTAGACCTCGGATGCTATTATGGAGTACGATCTCTTAATCTCGAAATAATGACGAGCATATATTATTAATTACTATATCTTTGATTTACCAATGGGCGAGATCTATTCTGTTAGATCGATAGACCCGGTAAATTGGGAGATAGTATCAAAAGTATGATATGCTGTTGATTATTGACGGAATCCGTGTCCTGGTGAGTCAGGGTGATGATGCCCCCTTGGTGAGCTCAAAAGGATCGTCATGTCAAACTTGCAAGTGAACTATGGTCCGGTATGTCGAAAAGGTTGAGTGGTACTAATCAAGGATCAAGAAGATAATTAATTTAATTATCAGTAAATTGAATTAATTATCGGGCATACGATATCTTAAACACGGGGAGATGGACGACTCGTAATAGGTGGAGCCCATATGAAAATATGGGAGTTGGTGAGGAAGTACAATGGGATCCTTTAGTGGAATGGATCTCTATTAATGGATCGGGTGTGGATCCATTAGAGGGCCAAGAACCAACTCCTCCTCATGGTCCCTATCTTAGCCCAATAAAGCCCCATAAGAGTCATGATAAAAGGCCGGATTAATTAAGGAATTAATTTGGGATTAATTAATTTATTAATCTCGAATAAATTAATTTATTAATCTCGAATTAATTAAAGATTTAATCATGGAATAATTAAGGAATTATTCTATATAAAAATTTGGATGGAATAATTAAAGGAATTAATCTTGGATTAATTAATGAATTATTCTATATAAATTTTTATAATCAATCCATATTTAATTGGAAATTTTTTCCAATTAAACAAAACTAAACCACTATATAAATCCCACATCTCTCTCTCTATCAAAAACTAATCTCTCCTCTCCTCTCCTCTAAACCCTTGGGCGCCGGTAACAAAGGGAGATGAGGATCTCCTCTTCTCCTCTTCGTGTGGTTTCTTCCCTCCTTCAAGGTTGCTGTCGACAAGGGAGGATCCTTCTTGATCCCTTGGTGGCAAACGGCAAGAGGAGAAGGAGGAGAAACCAGTGGTACAAGCGGTGAAGGTCGGCGCCGGCGGTGGAGGAGAAGAGAGGCTCAACTACTCTTCTTCTCCGGATCTCTTCTCCTACTTGCTCTCCTGCGGACACCCACAGGACAAGGGGAAGCCGTCTTCTCCTTTGTGGTGCGCGGAAGAAGAGAAGAGAAGAGAGTGGCGCGCTGGAAGTGGAGCTTCTCCTTTTGGTGATTGTCGCCGGATAAGGAGGGGTTGAGGGAGAGCTTTTCTTCCTTATGGTGTTGCTGCCGCGAGATAGGAAGAAGGAATAGAGGTTGGCATGGGCTGTGGTGAAGAAGAGGAGCTCATCCTCTTGACCTCACCATCATCTTCTTCAAGGGCTGCCGGTTGGAAGCAAAACCCTAACCCTAGGGTTTTGGGACTTGGCGCAAAGAGAAGGAGAAGAAGGATTGATTCGTGTGCCTTGGTGACTCCATGACTTGGGAGATCGTCGCCCACACGACGTCCAAGAGGGGAGGGTCATAAGATAGAAGACTGCGAGGTAAACGGCGAGGTATATTTCTCCCGAGCTCCGTTTTTATTATCGCATGTCTTAATTGTGCTATATTGCTTTGCCTTGTCATTTTATGTAAGTTAGTTTATTATTTTGATATGATATCATAGTTAATAATTAACTAACTGGGTCCCGAAGATAAACACAAAAATTGACGATCCAAATCATCATTTTTTCCGCAGTTAGTTAATCCGAAAATTTACAAAGCCTTTTGGCTAAGTTGTGACTTGAATTAACTAACACGACGATGAATCGGTCGTTATAGGGACGCGTCTCTATTCGGATTAAAATTTTTAATCCGTGGACATAGAAAGGTCTCTCAGGTACGACCACGTGGTTGTCTTGGAAACCGCCAAGCCATACCTACAGAGTTGCCTGACCGCTGTAAGGAGCTTCGCCTCTACGGGTCGTGGCTGACCGTTTCCTCCAAGGACTCGAGGAGTCCTACTACCGAGGGTCGAACAGCAAGGTGAACTCCTTTTTCTTGGAGGCCACTCAGGTACGATGATTTGCCTGACCTATCTCTGTTCTTGTTGCTAGATTGCCTCTAAGTTTTATTCTTCTACTGTCTTTGCAGTTTTGGGGTTCTTGCCAAAGCTTATCCATGTCTGTGCAACCCACGCGGATGCCCGGGTACGCGCCGAGCGACGAGTGGAGTTCTTGGTGGCCAAGCTTAAACACACAAAGCTGGTCTCCAACGAAACTACTCTGAATGACCTGCGAGTGGAGATCATTGCTCTGCAGGATCAGCTAGCACACTCGGAATAATAGCTAGAGGTCGCCAAAACTCAAGTGGACATGGCGGACGCGACTGTCGCTCAGTCGCACATCCGGATCTCCAATCTGGATTACGCCAAGCGCAAGGCCTGGGTCTTCCAGACATGAACCCGAGACGAGCTGAACAAGGATAAAGTTAAACTCCTCGAGTCGTCCAGGCCGCCGAGTCTTTGCAATCCCAGCTATCAGCTAAGGAGGAGGAGGCGGCGACCCAGGCGAAGAGGGCGGAAGAGCTAGCAACCAAGTTGACAGCCCAGGATCAAGAGCTCAGCGCACAAGCGGAGGAACTCGGACGTCTCCGGGCGCAAAAGGCCTAGCGGGACGCTGCTCGGGCAGAGCTGGAGGAGCTGCGAGCCTATAAGGAAGGAGAGGCTGGTGTTGGATCGAGAGAAACGATAGAGGGGGGTGAATATCGTAAAACGTTCGGATTAAAGTTAGAGCAATTACGCAGCGGAAATTTAAATCAAACACACACAAACACCAAGTTTTTTACTTAGTTCGGAGTCGCGGTCGGCTCCTACTCCAAGGCCCATGGTCGTTGACCGTTTACTACGGGCAATTCTATATGTGCGCAAAACAGTTTACAGAGAGATATTACAAAAGTAGTATAGTAAACTTAAAAACAGCTCTTCGTTACCGATGTCTGGTGTAGATGGAATTTTCGGAGCGGAGGGACATCGTCGGCGCTTGTATCTCGAGTAGGGAGGTTTCCGGAGCAGAGCGCAGGAGCAGAAGAGCGTAGGAGCGTTGGAAGAATTATTGTTCGAAGCCTTGGGGTCGAGGGCCTATTTATAGCCCCTGGGAGCGCCCGGAACGTCGGGGGCGCCCCCCCCCCCCCCCCACGTGTCAGCTGATCCGAGTTCTTCTCAGTCAGCTTTGATCCCTTCAAACTCGGGATCAGATCTTGACTGGGGCGCCCAGGTTGACCGGGTCGGCTCTTATCCTGTTGGCTTCTCGCTGGCTTGCTTCGTTAGCTTGAGCTAGGGGCGCCCGGGATGCTGGGGGCGCCCGGGAGCATGGGGGGCGCTCGGGAGCACGAGGGCGCCCCGCCCATGAACTGCCGAAGCACTCTTTTTGTTTAGTCTATTTTGTGTTGCCCTTGGGGCGCCCAGAACATTGGGGGCGCCCTGCTCAGCTGCTGCCTTTCTCCTTTAAGGCGTTCTGAGCTGCAATGACTCATTCCTTCGGTCCTGCATCCAGGGTTAGTCCAAAACAAGTACAAAGCAATAGAGTATTAAGTTTATACAGCCTAAGCTATCTTGGTTCTGACTTTGGGTCTCCCAAATGGAGCCCTAGGTCGAACCGACGCCTACTGTTCCCTCGACGGGGAACGCATCCTCACCTACTCCTCTCGGGAGAATTTACCTGATGCCAACCGGCTCCTCCGATTGGACTTTTGCTCAACAGTCCTTAGCTAGGTGCCTAGCTGTCCTTCGCCAGGTCTTCAGTACCAAGCTGTCCTTCGCCTGGTGCCTAGCAGTCCTTCGCCAGGTCTTCAATACCAAGCTGTCCTTCGCCTGGTGCCTAGCAGTCCTTCGCTAGGTCTTTGTATCCTGGCATTCCTTTGCCATGTGCCTAGCAGTCCTTCGCTAGGGCTTTGTATCCCGGCATTCCTTCGCCAGTTGCCTAGCAGTCCTTCGCTAGGGCTTTTTATCTCGGCATTCCTTCGCCAGTTGCCTTGCAGTCCTTCACTAGGGCTTTTGTATCCTGGCATTCCTTCGCCAGGTGCCTAGCAGCCCTTCGCTAGGACCTTGTCTCTGCACACTTGAGTAACTTTATTAGATCACAAATAACACTTAACTTTGAATCCTTTGCCAATATCAAAACAAGGTTTGATATGGTGCTTCCTGCACCAACAGCTGGCCGGTGGGACGCCCGAAGAGTTGAGTACATCAACTCTCGGGAGTTCAGCCAGCAACTATCGGGGAGGTTGTGCTCCTTGCTTAGGCAGCAAATGCTCAATATCGTCGAGCAGCTTAAGCAGGGCGGGCATCTTCCGCCCGACCTCCCAGCCAACGCAATGAAGTTATCGGCCCTGACCTAGCAATTGCTCGAAGAGTTCCTCCAGCCTTTCAAATGATGGTCGGGTTCCCATTTTTTCTCCTTTTCCATTTGTAGCCACCAACTATCGGGGAGGTTGCGCTCCTTGCTTAGGCAGCAAATGCTCAAAATCGTCGAGCAGCTTAAGCAGGGCGGGCATCTTCCGCCCGACCTCCCAGCCTACGCAATGAAGTTATCGGCCCTGACCTAGCAATTGCTTGAAGAGTTCCTCCAGCCTTTCAAATGATAGTCGGGTTCCCATTTTTTCTCCTTTTCCATTTGTAGAAGCTTGTTTCAAACTTTTGTAATGAGATTACTCTTTAATGCAAGCTCTCTTTGTTTATGCTTCGTCAAGTGTGAGTGTTTTTGCTTCTAAGTATCGGTGGGTCGGACAAATGCCTGCGAGGTCGACTCGAGTATGTTAATAACTGACACGGCTAGTAGAGCTTCCAGAGCGACCGAGCGAGGACTAGGATCTAGCCTTCAACAACGATTATCTTCTAAGTGTTGGTAGCTCGGACAGATCACTAGCTCGCTCGGGGGTCAAGTATATGTAGTTGATTTGAGCAAAACACCTCGCATCCGACCTAGTAAGTACAATGCTCTTACTCGGGAGGTAAGATCTCGCGCATTCGGTCGGGACCTTGTAGGAGACGTGACATTGGGAACCGGTACAAATATAAGGTTGCTTGCTCAAAAGGTTTAGAGTTTGGCTGTTGGGTCGACTTGACCTCGGGGAGCGTGGGTCGCCACGCATCAGGCTCGAGCCGAGAGATGCGCGGGAGTATGCCCGCTTATAACTCGCTCAGAGGCGAGAGCCTAGACAGTCGGTCAGTTAAACCCCAGGGAGCATGGGTCGCCACGCATCCGGATTGAGAGCCAAGCCGAGGGGAGCGCGGGAGCATGCCCACTCATAACTCGCTCAGAGGCGAGAGTCTGGACACTCGGTCGGATAAACACCAGGGAGTGTGGGTCGCCACGCATCGAGACTAGGAGCCGAGCCGAGGGGTGCGCGGGAGCATGCCCGCTTATAACTCGCTCAGAGGCGAGAGTCTAGACACTCGGTCGGTTAAACCCCAAGGAGCATGGGTCGCCACGCATCCAGACTGGGAGCCGAGCCGAGGGGTGCGCGGGAGCATGCCCGCTTATAACTCGCTCAGAGGCGAGAGTCTGGACACTCGGTCGGTTAAACCCCAGGGAGCATGAGTCGCCACACATCCGGACTAGGAGCTGAGCCGAGGGGTGCGCGGGAGCATGCTCGCTTATAACTCGCTCAGAGATGAGAGTCTGGAGTACTTGCAAGTTGCCCGAGAACCCCATTCTTATCATTACAAAGTTACCAGGTACAATCATCTCACAGGCCCTCACTCTGCCTCTCGATATAGTTGGAGATGGATAGCACTCCAGGGTCGGCCCAGCTTTTTTCAATGCTCATTCTCTAGGTAGTACGCTCTCGTAGCCAGTTTTTGAACAACCTTGAAAGGTCCTCCCCATTGTGGCTCTAGCTTGCTGACATCCCCGACCGGCTTGATTCTTTTCCAGACCAGATCCCCGACCTGGAATGCCCGTGGCAACACCTTTCGATTGTACCTTTGCTTCATCATTTGGCGATAGGCGAACATCCGAGCGGCTGCCTTCTCTCAGATTTTCTCGACCAGGTCCAACTCCAGACGCCTCCTCTCCGAGTTATCCTCGTCATAAGCCTTTCGCCAATCAGACTCGCATCCGACTTCGACCGGCACCACAACCTCACTTCCATAGACCAGTTGGAAGGGTGTGTGACCTATAGTCTCTTTCGGCGTGGTTCGCTGAGCCCACAGGATACTCGGCAGCTCATCGACCCAAGTGCCCCCTGCGTGGTCTAACTTGGTCTTTAGACCTCTCAAGATTTCCCAATTGGTCACTTTTGCTTGGCCATTGCTCTGCAGGTACGCCACGGAAGTGAAGGCTAACTGGATACCATAGGCCGAGCACCACACTTATATTTTCCAACCTTGGAATTGGCTTCCATTGTCCGAAACGAGCTTGTGATGAATTCCACACTAGCACAGGATGTTCTATTACAAAAACTTGGCCACGTCTTGCTCTGTGATACGCGCTAAGGCCTTCGAGATACGCGCTAAGGCATCCGCTTCTATCCACTTCGAGAAGTAGTCGACTACCACCAGCAAGAATCTTTTCTGAGCCACAGCGGTCGAGAATGGCCCCACTATGTCCATGCCCTATTGGTCGAATGGGCATGAGACCGCTGACGTCTTCATCATTTCCATGGGTCGGTGAGGAAGATTGTGATGCTTTTGGCAAGACAAGCATGTTGAGACCATTCTGTCAGCGTCCTTCTACAGGGTTGGCCAATAATATCCGGCTAGTAGCACTTTTAGGCCATGGCCCGAGCTCCGGCATGGCTCCCATAGACCCCCATGTATATCTCTCTCAACACATAGTCTGCATCTTTCTCACCCAAGCATTTGAGTAGAGATCAGGCGAAAGATCTTTTGTATAGTGCATTCTCGACTAGGGAGTACTGGGATGCCCGCTTCCTCAGGAGTCAGGCCTCCTCCCGATCGATCGAGAGAGTCCCGTTTGTGAGGTAAGCGATGAGCGGCACCCTCCAGTCCATCTCGACCTCCAGCTCAGCCTGCTACTCTATATGCATCGCCATCATTGCTTGACTGCTTGGTTGCGGAAGCACCCAAGAACCTACCGAGCTAGCTAACTTGGTGATAACCGGTTTTAGTCGCGTTACGGTTTCAATTAATTTTCTCGTTTCAAGCAATTATGTAGTAATAGTTGAACCCGAATCGTCTCTCAAGGACCCAATATGATGCATGCATTTCTTTGATCTATAGAAAATAGTAAACTGCAGAAAAAATAAAAGCTAGCTAAACCAAACATGTTTTTGGGTTTTGAGGATAACAAAACAGTTAAACTTAGCTATCAACTTCCACCTAATAGCCCTAACTACTCGAATTTGAAGTATTAAGCTACTAAATGTAGGGGACATCAAAATAACACTCACAACCAGGAAATTACAGCAAGGATTCATCTAAAACTCCTAACTAGAGGGCAAGCAATTTCATACTCAAGCACATGTTTGATAAGAGCAATTAAACAAACACCTTGCATTCAAGTAGTGAAAGGTTGAGAACATGGAAAAATTCTGCAAAAAGCATACTATAAAACTAGGAAACTAAGCTGGAAATTTCGGTTCTAAGCTGGGAATTAAGCAAAAATTCGAAATCAAGTGAAGGGAAAATGCAGGTTGCATTCTACAGCAAGTAAAAGGGAAGAAACAAGCATAAGTAGGCTGAAAATTATTGTCCGGTGGAGGAAAACTCTGCTCCGATGAAGCTGATCACTTCCCAGCCAGATTGGAAGATGGAATGGGCTGTGGAGTTGAAGAACAGGGCTTCTCCAAGCTGCTGATCAGAGAGGAAACCCTTCTTCCTTCATGGCTGCGTGAACACCGAGCTTCCTCTTCCTTCACGGCTGGATGAACCCTAACTTGCATGTCTCCAACCCTTGAACCGTAGCCTTCCTTTTCCTTCCCTAGCTCTTCTCTCCACCCTTCATTCCCCTTGATGAGTGACCAAGATTGCTTGCAGAAATTTCCATCAACTTAAGTGCCTAGATCCAAGTGGAGAGTTATGATTAGATCGCCTTTATGGATCCATCTTAGCCCTTGATGTGCCCCTTTTGATCCTTTGATGTACATACAAGCTGTCCAAAAATCAAATAGAATGAAATATGAGTGTAAAAATGTAGGAAAATTAATTAACCAATGAAAATACACCCTATTAATAATTATGCATCATTTAATAAACAAATACACACCTAGAGCCCCAAATTTCCCACTAATGGCACAAAAAATTATCCATCAAGTTGTTAATTATCACTTGGCCAACTCGTCTGCCCGTAGGTTACTTTCTCTGGGGATTTTCTGTAGCTGGACCTCCTGGAATCTGGCTTTTAATTTCTCGTAGGCTTCCACGAAGGCTTGCAACCAGTCGCTGTTGACTTCAAACCGACCGGCGAGTTGCAGCGTGGCTAATTACAAGTCTGAGTATAGCACAACCCGAGTGGCACCGACATGATTAGCTGCTTGCAATCCCGCAATGAGGGCCTCGTGCTCGGCCTCGTTATTGGTGGCACGGTATTCCAATCTGACCGACAGGTGCAACTGTTCTCCCCTTGGCAAGACCATCAGTACTCCTATCCCACTGCCCTACCGAGCTGATGAGCCATCTACGTAGACTTGCCAAGCTTCTTCAATCTCCTCTGAGTGCATCTCGCTTAGGAAATCGACCAGGGCTTGTGCTTTGATGGCCGACCGAGCTTGATATTGGCTATCATATTCACTTAGCTCAGTCGTCCACTTAATCAGTTGCCTTGATGCCTCGGGGTTTAAAGCTACCCGCCCCAGGTTGCTGCTGGTGAGGACTACAATCGGGTGTGCCAGGAAATAGGGTTGAAGCCTTCGAGCGGCTAACAACAGAACATAAGTCAATTTCTCGAGTGTCGTATATCGACACTTGGAACCTTTTAGTAACTGAGCGAAGAAGTACATGGGATGCTGCTCGACCCCCTCCTGTCTGACCAAGACCATGATGACCGACTAAGCCAAGGCAGCCAAATACACAGATAGCACTTCCCCGACCAAGGACTTGGCCAACACTGGCAGCTCGGCAAGATACATCTTCAATTCTTTGAACGCCTTGTCGTAGTCGACATCCCATTGGAACTTGATGGCTCGTCGGAGAGCCTTGAAGAAGGGTAACCCTCGCTCGGCAGACCGAGATATGTAGCCGGATAATGCCATAATCTCGCCCGGTGAGCCTTTGCGCCTCTCTGAGGTTCCTTAGTGGAGGCATATCTAGCAGAGCCTTGACCTTGCTCGGGTTGGTCTCTATGCCTCTCTCAGTAACTATGTATTCGAGGAATTTACCACTTTGGGCTCCAAAAAGACACTTTGCAGGGTTAGAGTTGAGTTGTACTTGCGTAAGGTCTGACAGGTCTCTTCTACATCCGCCACCAGATCTGCCGCTCGGCTTGATTTGATTAGGATGTCATCTACATATACCTCAATGTTCCGACCGATCTGGGTGTGGAATACCTTGTTCATCATCCTCTAGTAGGTGGCTCCGGCATTCTTCAGCCCGAACGACATGATCGTGTAGCAGTACGTGCCGCCAGCCGTGATGAAACTCACTTTCACTTGGTCCTCAGCTGCCAAGGGCACTTGGTGATATCCTTGGTAGGCGTCCAACATGGAGATGAGCTCGCTTCCTGTTGTCGAGTCAACCATCTGGTCGATCCGGGGCATGGGGTAGCAATTCTTCGGGAATGCTCGGTTGAGGTCCCGGATGTCGGTGCACACTCTCCACTTATTGTCAGGCTTAGCTACCAGCACTACGTTGGTTAGTCAGACCGGGAATTGGACTTCTCGGATGTGCCCGGCCTCCAACATTTTCTCGATCTCCGCCAGAATCACCTTATTCTACTCCGTGCTGAAGTCCCGCTTTCTCTGCTTGACTGGCCGAGCGTTATGGTAGATGTGAAGGTGGTGCTCGGCCACCTCCAGTCGGACTTCTTTCAGCTCCTTTACCGACCAGGCGAACACATCTTGGTTCCTAGTCAGGCACTTTAGCAACGACTCCGTCAGCTTGCACGGCAAACCGGAAGTTATCTTGACTCAGGCTTCCTCCCAGTTGGGAAGCAACTGAACCTCTTCCTTGTCGTCGTGTAGCTCGGCCCAAGGAGAAGCTTGCACCATATTACAGCTAGGGAGAGTGCGTTGGGCCTTCTGACTTTCCACCCGGACATCATCCACATAGCACCTCCGGACGACTCTTTGATCTCCTCTAACTTCCCCGACCTTGTCCCCGACCGAGAACTTGATATTGAGTTAGAAGGTCGAGGTGACTGCCTGGAACTCGTTGAGGGTCGGTCGGCCCAGGATTGAGTTGTAGACCGAGTGAGCGTCCACTATCAGAAAGGTGCACTATCTGGTCCTCTTCAGGGGCTCCTCGCCCAAGGAAATGGCCAGGTGAATCTGACCAATTGGTTGCACCTAGATCCCCGTGAATCCGAATAGTAGGGTGGCCACCAACTCCAGCTGGTACGACTCGATCTGTAGCTGGTTGAAGGTTTTCTTATATAGTATGTTGAACGAGCTGCCTGTGTCCACTATGGTTCGGTGGACCTGATAGTTGGCGATCACGACGGTAATGACCAAGGCATCATCATGTGGGACTTCCAGTCCCTGTAGATCCTGCGGCCCGAACCTGATCTGTGGCCCCTGCGCCTGAGCGGTGCTCATGCCGACCTGGTGAATTTCAAGTCGGCGTACTTGCGCTTTCCGGGCTCGATTGGAATCTGCCCTGGTAGGTCTACCCGAGATCACATGTACTCCTCCTCGGACGGCGTTCTGTCGGTTGGTTTGCTTCTTGTCCATTTCCTCGGACTCAGCCCATTCCTCTAGCGAGAACAGGTTGCGGACTGTCAGGGGGTTCCACCGGGGTTCTTCGACTATGGGGCGGTGGTCGGACCTCCCCGACCTAAGCCTTGCCCGGGTGCTACTAAACGCCCCCGCCCTCTGGGGGTAGGAGCTCGGCCTCTCCCAGCTTGCCGGCATTCCTCCGTGTTGTGTGTGTGGCTTTGGTGGAAGGCACAATAAGGCCTCCAGCGGGTCGGCAGACACCCTTGAGCCACCTGCTGCACGTGCCTGCGCTCCATCCCCCATACCTGCCCGGTCGGCTGCCCCCCCCCCTCGGCGGGCTGTGGATGGGTCCGCTCGGGGGTTGGCTATTTTGCGCAAGGCTTGGGGTCGGTGTGTTAGCCACCTCCTTCTTCCGGGCGGCATGTTCTTCCTCCACATTAATATATTTGACAACCTTCCTGAGCAGGTTATCAAAGTCCTTCGGCGGGTTCCTGATCAGTGATCGGAAGAACTCTCCCTCCTGTAATCCTCGGGAGAAGGCGCTGATCAACACCTCGGGTGTGGCAATCGGCACATCCAGCGCCACTCCATTGAATCTCCTGATGTAGGCTCGAAGCGATTCCTTCGAGCATTGCTTCAACATGAACAGGTTGAGGCTAGTCTTGTGATGCCTCCGCTGGTGGTGAAGTATTGGAGGAACGTCCTCCTAAGCTCCTCAAAGCTTAACACCGACCCATTAGGGAGTCGGTCGAACCGCCGTTGAGCGGGTCCCGAGAGTGTGGTTAAGAAGGCTCAGCATTTCACGCCCTCGGGGGTACTGGTGCAACAATGCCGCACTCTCAAACTTCATCAGGTGCTCTTCGGGATCAGTCGTCTCAGCATACTCAGGTATGGTGAAGAACTTGAGATGCTTAGGAATCGGATCCTCCAGGATCCGAGAGGAGAAGGGGCTATGGGCCAGGGCGGTTGGGGACACGTCGGCTGGGGCCTTTCCCTTATCGAGACGTGGCCTGTGCATCTGACTGAAAGCGGACGCCTCGATCGACATAGAATCAGCCTCATCGGCCTGACCTCGATAGAAAGCGGTGGGGTAGGGGGTTGAGCCTCCCTCGGGTCGGGCGGCCTTTCCCCGACCTCCTGGGTGGCCAGGCGTCGACGGCTCGGGAAATCGGGTCGCCGGGCTACCAACCTGTGAAGGTCGCTGAGGGGTTTTTTGAGCTCGAGCGGCCATCAAGAGCTCGTACTCCTCAGGCATAACGGTCACCATTACTCTGTTGGAATCCTCTATCATGCACTCCTGATCAGGTAGAAAGTCCCTTCTTCTAGCGCTAAATTTAATCCTGTCCCGGAGTGAGGTGGAATCCCCAAGAGCGAAGGGGTCTCCCGAGTGCCACAAGTTGTTGACGCCAACTCCGATCTGCAAGAAAATGACCGTTAGCAAATCCGCCGAAAAAAATCCCCGGCAAAGCCCTTTGACGGTCAAGTCAGTGCCCGTGGTGAAAAGAGTAAGAAACGAAGGCAATAGAATAGTAGAAGAGAAGACTCTCGCGCGTATCTGGGACGTGGGGACTGGAGGGGCTTATATAGCCGAGGGAACTGATAGCTTCTGTCCTCTGTCCATACCTGCCACGTTTTGTCTTACGCGAGATAAGGTGTCTCATGCGGGGCCAGGGTGAGGGGCGCTGTCAGTCCACCAACTGACACCATCAGACGCCACTCGGTCTGGCCCGAGCAGGGGTGGTCGTGGTACGGGTTGTAAGGAGATGACAAAAAGGTGCGATGTCAGTGGATCACTCTGTGTCAGACAATCGTACTGTATCAGCGGGATATCCGTGATTCAGGCAGGGCTGACATCAGGCCTGAGTCAACCTACGTCGGCTGCCACTCAGTCTGACCAGTAAGGGGTCAAGGTGTAGGTATTTTACTGTGCGACTGATAATGTCGAATCGTCACACCGACCGGCTGCCCCGAGTGGGGTGGGGTCTTGCGATCGATATCCCTCCGAGTGAGCCCGACTAATTCCTGAGTCAGTGGACGCTCAAGTTTCGAGTCGAGAGGCACTCGGGCACGGCTTATCGGTCGTGTCTCCAGGTCGGGGGGTTTCGGCAGCGGAAGACTGCTGACTGGGAACCACTTGGATGTGGTTCGGTCGATCTTTAACAGTTAACGCGTCATTCCAACGCGAGAGTAGTAGGATGCCTGGGTGGCGAGCGGAGTCGGACTCTCGGCCTTCTCCCCATGGGATCGGGTCGGGTACGTCGTCTAACTGATCACCCAGTCGGGGCACCTGGGCCAAGCGGGCCCTGGGCTCGCGGCATTGCTAGCTGGACTAGCCAGCTAACATTTAGCGGGCCCGCTTCTTCCTTACGTGATGCCAGGCTGACCGCCCGAACTATACGCATGCTAGGCCGGGATATCCATGAAACCTTAATCATGCTTTTTGAACTGTAGCTTGATGAC
The DNA here is from genome assembly GCA_024364735.1 of Boesenbergia rotunda. Lineage (NCBI taxonomy): Eukaryota > Viridiplantae > Streptophyta > Magnoliopsida > Zingiberales > Zingiberaceae > Boesenbergia > Boesenbergia rotunda. Next base: position 335,901 of record JAGFNQ010008250.1, read on the forward strand.
TCTAAGTAGACGCATGAACTAAAAAACAAAAAAAAAAGTCGTCACCAACTTTTAGGTATCCGAATTATGATCCTCTCGATGTTAAGGGATTGAAGGTCGATTGCACTAAGAAGTTCTCCGAATTTACAATCATCCACAAATTGCCATGCACAAGCTCTCAAGCATCACCTAGTGCCACCGCTCAACTACTAAGGAGATACGAAATACGAAATGCTTTAAAGGGCTTAATGCATAATTTAGTAGTTGGAATTCCAGCGTTATAAGAAGATGGTATGAATATCCCCTATCCCTCCATGGCGATCACATCTCAATACTCAACCTTCCATCTCCATCTCGACCAACCGGAAACAAAGATGGTCCATGATGATCGAATCCTAAACCCTAAGGCATATCTCGGTTAAACCACGTTCCATCATGAAGCAACACCTTGCATTCTTTTCTTAGTAATTCAGTGGTGTCCTAATTATATCTCTGTTGCTGTTTTTGGCGCAGTGCTTTCCATTTTCCACTCCCTTCAAGTATGCACACACTGAGCGCAGCTCAGAAGCGCGTGCTCTCAGCTTATCAATTGATTGCTCCTTCATTGATTGAAGTGATTTCTTTTGCTTTAATCAAAAGAGCATGGTGCTGATTCTCAAACATGTAAAGTAGTTCAGCGTGCACGAAATTTCCGTTGATACATAATACTAATAAAGAAACTGATAACATAGTGTAAAATTACATTTTTATTATACATTACAAAAATATATTTTTTGCAATTTAAATCTGTAATTACAATATCACATAATAATAACTTTATCGTAAGATTCCTATCCGAGGTTGAAAGGAGATCATGAACTCAATCAGGTGGTGCTCGTGAACCCTTTTTTTTTTCGTGAACCTATGGTCAAGTCTGTGACCGTGAGTGAGTTCAGTGTTGCGGTCGCGCCAAGCTACAATAAAATAAAAAAATGATAAATAAAATATATTCGATAGTAAAAGATGATTCGTTCGTCTTCAATATCGCCGTCAATTCGTCCCAAATAACATAAAAGAAATAAATCATGAAGATTACTAACTCAGATGTTGTGGCTAGCATATCAGAAGGACGGATATACTGACTTTGTCAAATTTTAATTTATAAATTTTAAAATGATGATATTCATATATTAATTATTAATTCATTTTATGAGAATTAAATAAAGTACATCCACGTCAGATGGTAATTCATCTTAAAGGTAAACAAATTACAACACTTATTTTTATTTTTTTTTAAAGAAGTGCAAAAGATAAGAAAAAAAGTATTATTTTTAAATCTTAAAAATCAAAGAACATTTTGGCGTTCTTCTAATTACCTCAAATATATTATTTAATATTATTATCATTTTTAATCGCACATATTTTTATATCTAAAAAATTCAAAAAACATCCATATTTTTTTTAAATCATCCCGAGACGGCTTTTTAATTGCCCTTAAACATATTATTAAATATTATTATTTTTTATCACACACATAAATTCTAAATTATTGAGATATGTTATAGTAAATGTTATGGAAGGAAACGTTGATGGTCAATCATCAAAATTTAACTCATGCGAATGTTGACGGGAAGAGAGGAACTCTACACTCTGCAAGATCAACACGAGCATTAGGGAAACACGCCGGAAGTTTTCTGGTGGAGCTCACTCCGAGGCTCAAGTCAGTGCCGTAATGGAGAGAAAAAGTATAAGGCAGTAGGATGTATGAGTAGCAGAGAATGCATAACCCCCTTTACTAGAGGGGTTGGACTACCTTTTATACCTGTGGTGGCTATCTTGGCGCGTCCCCATGATCTATGCCACGTCCCCCTAGCGATTACTGGATAGCCTTTGAAACGGTCCATGCCGTCATTGCGTGTTTCGACCCGTTGTGATATTTAAGGATCATGATATCTCCGCGATAATAGGGATGCTTATCCGTAGATTTGCGATGGGAGGGGGACCGTTACTTAAAGTCGAAGGCAGCTTGGGCTCCGTTTCCCCGAGGTGATCTCGGGGCCTTCTGGCCGGGGTGATTGCGGGCACTCTACTTCCCCGAGGTGATCTCGGGACCCAGCTTCTCGAGGTGATTCCGGAAGGAGTTTTCTGATCTGGTCTTCCAGGGCATGTTTCCCGAGAGGGGGCCCTGGAGGCTCCTCTTCCCAAGAGTGTTCCGAAAACTCTGAAAGGGGAGTCGCTCAGACTCGTCACGTTTTGCCACGTAGCTTTTTCATTCCATATGTCTGCTACGGGTGATTCAACCCATCAATAAATATACTTTCGTAACGATTATCATACATATTTAATCTATTTAAAATATTCACATTATAATAGTTATAAAATTATAAATCCAATTTAATTATATTTATCAATCATTAATATTGTAACGTAGTTGCTATAATTGTTACATTAACTATAATTTAATAGTTATTGTAATATAGATTTAATATAGTTATTAACTATAACATTTTTTTTAATAGTTATTATAATATAGATTTAATATGCTGATCTAATATCATATTATAGTAGCTATAATATTATAGTTAGTATAAGATTTATAACACTTATGATTTCATATTTATTATAATGTGTTTGATTAGTTACAGATTTAATATGCAATAGCAGGAATTTAACAATAACTGTATTATTTTATAGTGGTGATAAAAACGATTCATTCACTCTAGTATCTCTATTAATTCATCTAAGAGCGAATACGAAGAAAATAAATCACGAAGATACTTAACCCATATATTATAGCTAGCGCATAGTGAGAACGGATATATATATTGATTTTATTAGATTTTAATCCTTAAATGTTAAATGTTAGATGATAATATTCATATATAAATCATATGTCCATAATGAATTGATAAGACGTCTTTTGATAAAAATTAAAAAAAAATCCCTTTGATAATTCAAATTTTTACCATCGTTTACAATTTACTTTCTTAAAATCTAATAAATTTAGATAATATTAAATAATAGCATACTATGTAAAATATTTCATATAATATAAATTAATAAATATAAAAATAATTTATTTATATTTTACAGTTTACATGCAACGCAAAAATGATCAACTCGTTTGCAATTTACTAAAACCATTGGGAACATTTTGTTTTAAAATTTGGGCTTGTGATTTGGCCCAATTCCCACCCATTTACACTGGATTGTGATGCAAATGATGCTGTGATTTGGCCCGATTCCGGCCCGCTCTTAATTTCATATTCTTTCACTGTATAGAGAACATATTTATTCAAAAATGAAAATAAAAAATGTTTTCTTTGAATCTATTAAATATATTCATGTTTTCCACTATATTTGTAGCTCTCAATCTTTATTTAACTCCTACTTTCGTAAACTATAAAACTTGCAAAATTGCCTCTATAATATCTACTAGTTAGTTTGCGTATTTATTATGAAAAATATAAAATAGTCTAGACACTAGAGAATTATTATTTTTCTCTATGAAAATCATAGACGTCTATAATATTTATAAGTTTCCAAAGTATTTCTTAAAATTCAAAACCCTTAAAAGTAAAAGATTGACAATTCTAATCGTCTCCATGTAAAATCGTATCAATAACCATCTTTAAAAACTTCAAAACTTAGAGTTATAGCTCCAACATATTCATGCCAATATATTACTCAAAGGAAATGGCCAATGAAATAATATTCTTGACGAAATAAATGATTTTTGTGCGCATCTTAATTCACTAGCATCTTAGTAATAAGATATTACAAGATCTAGGGTCTAACGAAGTAACGATGATGTTAAGTTTTTGTATTTTTATACCTAAACAGCTCTGATTTCTTACAATTACTCATGCTACCTATAATTTAAACAAAGTTAGATTTATCGGAACTTGATTATTACCGTATATAATTGGACACTCAAACCAAAGTTAAACATACTGAAGATCCATGAATATCGATGATCAGTTATATCTCTATAACCATTCCTACTTGTGTCCAAAGTCATCTCCCTCAGCTGTAGTCTCTACGTGAAAGTGGATATAATCAGGTAGCCCTTGCTAATCAATGTTTAGGTAAATTCATCTTCTCCAAATAATTGTAGGAAATAAAGCGTCTCTAGCTATTTCAATCATGGACCGATCATTTTCAAGCCAGACGTACTCTCTGCAATGAGATTGCTAATTATCCTAGACATTGTCTTTATTGTTGCTTACTGGGGCAAGCATGCACCGTCGTCGTCTCGGTTCCACCATTGTCATTGTCGTCCTTAAGTCGTATTCATCGTCTAGGTCATTTAGAAGTAGAATTGACTATATAAATTTGGGCAATTTACCAAAGGGCGTACGTAACAATACGAAATTACCAAAGGGCGTCCCATGGTTTCTATTTTACCAAAGGGCGCAGCCCTTTAAGTGAACTTCCTATTCTACCCTTGGCGCCACAATACACCTTTTCCATTACCATTTTCGAGACATCCGAACCACTTTTGCAGTAAAATAAAAATATGTGGTTCGGATGGCAAGGTCATTCTATCTCTCACCGCGAAAACGTAAATGGTATTGTTGAAGGAGGACATTGTGCGTGCCCTAGTTGTGCTTTAGTCGTTTGCTACTCCCTCGATTCCCTCCGCCCAACCAAAACCTAGGCTCCTATACAGGAAAGTGATAGTGTGTGATCCTCAGGCTGCTTGAAGTGTTAACGTTGAAGTTGATACTGCTCGGCACTATCAAAGTAGGATTTAGGGTTTCTGCAGGTTTGATTTGCATAATAATGGCAGGTAAAAGGTCTGTGGGTGGTTCCTCATCGTCTTCTTCATTGGCATTAATCACCAAGGTATGTGATATTGTTTATACTTAATTTTGCTGAATAAACACTGCTTGTAATATTGTTTAAACTTATTTTTGCTGAATAAACACTGCTTGTGATATTGTTTATACTTATTTTTGCTGAATAAATTTGTAATGTATAAAAACTGTAGGGTTCAGATGAGTTTGGGAAAAAATTACATTGGTGCAGTGTTTTAGGCCATTTTAAACATTTTGTTGAAGCATTTGAAATTTTAAAAGATCAACACATTGCGAAGATCAAAGAGTCGCCCTTCAGTATTTTCTTGGACATTCAAGAATTGCAGCATATCCGGGGAATTTTGGTAAATATATTTGAAAGTTGGGATTCAACCTCGCAAGTTTTTAAATTCTCAGGTAATAGTTTTAATTATGAATTATAAACAGTATCTATAGTAAGATAAAACTTGGATATAGTTGACCTTAAATGATTGATATTTGATCAATTTAAATGAGTGAATTTAAGGTGAAATTCACTTCAGGTCGGTAGGCCTGAAATGAAATAATTTCAGGCCTACCGAGGGCCTGAAGTGAATTTACTTCAGGCCCTAGGTAGGCCTGAAAAATTCATTTCAGGCCCAACGTGGGCCTGAAGTAAATTCATTTCAGGCCCACGTGGGCCTGAAATGAATCATTTCAGGCCCACGTTGGGCCTGAAATGAATTCATTTCAGGCCCAACGAGAAATAAATTGAATCCTATATTGTTGATGATAACTAAAGATTTTAATTGTTTCAGGTGTACCGGTTGCGTTCACCAGACGAGATGTTGCTTTGGTACTGGGTATAGTGGACCGTGGAGTTTCGATCCCTATTAATTCAACTGAAGCATCGGGTGACCTCTATCGTACTTACTTCTCAAAAGAAAAACAACCTACTAGAACAAGAATTGAGGACTTACTTAAACATTATTCTAAAAGTGTTGAATCAGAGGATGATGTGTTATTAGTTTGTAAATTTTATATTTTGTATATATTTGTTTGTGTTTTATTTTCGTCTAGTACATATAAGGTCCCTCTAGGGCTTGTAGATATAGTAGATGATTATGACAATCTTGGTAGATTCAACTGGGTGGAAGCTATCCATAAATTTTTGTCTCCCCAATTACCTAAGATTGGGGAATTATTTTCATCAAGTCAAGGAAACCAGAGGACCACAAACCTCCCTTATGTAAAGGGATTTGCTGGGCTTTTGGCAGTGAGTAGAATTTACCTAAATTATATTTTATAATATTTTGCTGTTATTAATGTAATTGGCTGGAAAACTTTGTGTAGGCATGGTTTTTGGAGCATGTACCCATTCAAAAACCATACAATGTTGAAGGACCCCGAATAAATAAGTGGAGGAATATTCCTTCGCATATTAGTAGGGTAAGGGACCTTGTCAACCAAATCAGCTCCGAAGAGGTAATTATTGTAAACTGTGATCTATGTTAGTTTATCTATGTTAGTTTGATATAGAAGCAGTAAAATTTGTGTACTTGGTAATTGACAGGTGATTGTTGAAATAATTCCTAACCTACATGAAAACACATTGTTTGAGAACCTTGAGATTGGGGATGACATTCCACAGCCAATAGCGACATCACAAGGACATGACACAGAAGATGTAAGGTCATGTGGTGAATGCATTCTTAAAGACACCCTAATCAAGGAGCTAACAGAGGAGAATATATGTTTGAATGAAAGGGTTAAGGAATTACTTTCAATTATTGAAAAAAAGGGCATGAAGGCTCAAGAAAGCTATCCTGTAGTCAGTCCTCTTTCTGATCCAGTATCTTGTAGAACAAGGAGAGGACGTGACCGAACTCGGTATGATTACAGGGATACTCCAATTGAGAGTCCAGTATGGCACCAACTATTACATAAGGGGAAGCGGAGAAAGGAACAAATATCAAATGTCATGGACAAGGGAAAAAGGAAACTTAGTGAGGAGGATATGGATGAAGCAAGAGAAACCATTACTGTAATGGAAGTCATGTCTGAAGAAGATATAGAGGAGGAGAAAAGAAGGACCTTCGAACTATACAAAATGAGGCTTCAAGGCATTGATGTATGTGACTTATTTTCATATTAATTACGTCAAATTTATTGAATTTGGTCATTAATTAGTTTGGTGTAAATTGTATCGATGTAGTTTGTGAAGAAGCATTTTATGAAGTCGAAGAAGAAAAATCAAGATAAAGAAGTGGCCTACGTGATAAATAAATTGGAGAACCTAAAGTAAGTTATGAAACATAGTTTAGTTAATATATTTGGGGCTTTAATATATAATCTTATCAATTAACTTGACAGGTTGGATAATGAATTTATCTGGGAGGATGCACCCTTTGCTTTGAAATTGCATTCATTCTTACAAATCCTCAATGGAGAGGTTTTTACAAAAGGCGAGGTCATTGATGCCTTTTGTAAAATGTTATTTAGGGGAGCATCCACATCTGGTAGGCCATACCACAAGTCAATATATTGTTCAACTATCTTCACAGTAAGTGATGTAAATTAGTAAGAATTAATAGATTGTAGAAGACCTAGTATTATGATGTGGTTATTAATAATTTTGATTTTGCAACTATTTAGGCTTCAATAAGATCGTCAAGAAAGTTTTCCATGCAACAAGTGATGAAGACGGATATGATAGAACAAGGGTTTAGATATATTTTAATACCTTTGTGCAGTGATAATACACACTTTCACTTGTTGGCGGTGGATACAGAAGCAATGACTTTCATTCATTTAAATTCTCTTGCTAGTGGCCATAAATATAAGCATGATTTTGACTCAGCGGTGAGCTACCTACCTTTATTCATATATATGTTCATCATTTGATAAAAATGTCATTGAAATTCATGATATATTTGACAGGTAAAAGAACTTAAACAATATACTC
>JAGFNQ010008251.1:0-20984 GCA_024364735.1 Boesenbergia rotunda
TGGTGTATCTGAGAGGCGCAACCGAACCTTGATGGACATGGTTAGGTCAATGATGAATCATTCAACCCTTCTAAAATCCTTTTGGGGCTATGCACTTAAGACAGCTGTTTACTTGCTAAACAGAGTCCCGACCAAGGTAGTCTCTACTACTCCATATGAGACATGGAATAGTAAGAAACCCCACTTAACTCACCTTAAGATATGGGGTTGTCCTGCTTATGTGAAGAGGATTGTATCAGACAAATTGGATGCTAAGTCTGATAAATGTCTATTTATTGGATACCCTAAGGAAACGAAGGGTTACCAATTCTATCATCCCATGGAACAAAAGGTGTTTGTTTCAAGGCATGCTGTATTTCTGGAAAAAGAATTTCTTTTACAAGAAAATAGTGGGAGTGGGATTGAACTTGATGAAGTTCAAGAAACTCCAATAGACATTACAGAGACGCCTAGTCTAGACCCACAACCAATACCTCATAATGATGAGCTATCAGTTGAACCTAAAACTACACCTCCTCTTCGTAGATCTGATAGGACACGCAATATTCCAGAGAGATATGGATTTCTCGTAAGTGAATCGAACGACGTGTTACTCATAAGCGATGATGAACCTATCAGTTATGAAGATGTTCTGAAAAGTTCAGAAAGGGATATATGGCTTGAGGCCATGAAGTCGGAAATGGATTCCATGTACGAAAACCAAGTTTGGGACTTGGTTAACCCACCCGAAGGGATTAAGCCCATATGGTGCAAGTGGGTTTTCATGATGAAAACCGACATGGAAGGTAATGTTGTTACCTTTAAGGCTAGATTAGTGGCAAAAGGATATCGTCAGAAGCAAGGAATTGATTATGACGAAACCTATTCGCCAGTAGCTATGCTTAAATCCATTCGGATGCTCCTAGCCATAGCAGCTCATTATGATTATGAGATATGGCAAATGGATGTGAAAACAGCTTTCCTTAACGGAAACCTGCTTGAGGATGTATACATGATACAACCTGAAGGTTTCACATCGGTTGATAAAACCAAAGTATGCAAGCTTCGACGATCCATATATGGACTGAAGCAAGCATCTAGGTGCTGGAACATCCGTTTTGATGAGACAATCAAAGAGTTTGATTTCTCACAAAAATCCTGACGAACCTTGTGTGTACAAGAAGGTTAGTGGGAGTGCAGTCGTATTCCTAGTATTATATATCGATGACATCTTACTTATAGGAAACGATATATCAGTCTTACAGACAGTTAAAATTTGGTTATCCAAAACTCTCTCCATGAATGACCTGGGAGAAGCAACCTATATCCTTGGGATTAGAATCTACAGAGATAGATCAAAACGGTTGCTTTGTCTCTCACAGTCTACATATATAGACCGAGTGCTAAAAAGGTTTAGCATGTCGGAATCCAAGAAAGGTTACCTTCCCATCAGGCTTTGGATCAACCTTTCAAAGTCTATGTGTCCGCACACAGAAGACGAGAGGGTTTGCATGAATAAGATTCCCTATGCATCCGCGATAGGATCTATCATGTATGCTATGTTGTGTACTAGGCCCGATGTATCGTATGCTTTGAGTGTCACAAGCAGATACCAGTCGGAACCAGGAATGGATCATTGGGCCGCTGTTAAGACAATCCTTAAGTACTTAAGAAGAACTAAGGATGTGTTCCTAATATATGGAGAAGGAGATATGGTAATATGTGGGTATACAGATGCCAGTTTCCAGACAGATAAGGATGATTCCAAATCTCAATCTGGATATGTATTTACTTTGAATGGAGGCGCAATAAGTTGGAAGAGTTCCAAACAAGACACCGTAGCGGATTCTACCACGGAAGCGGAATATATCGCAGCCTCGGAAGCAGCAAAGGAAGCAGTCTGGATCAAGAAGTTCGTCACCGAACTTGGTGTGGTTCCAACCATTGATGAAGCAGTGCCGGTTTACTGTGACAACAATGGAGCTATTGCACAAGCAATGGAACCAAGGTCTCATCAACGATCCAAACACGTGCTTCGCCGCTATCATCTGATCAGAGAGATTATAAGTAGGAATGATATACAAATTGAGAAAATTCCCACTGAAAGGAATTTACCGGATCCTTTAACAAAGGTCTTGCCTCAGAGCAAGTTTGAGGGTCATGTTAGAGCCTGTGGTATTGGATACCGTAGCGATTGGCATTAGGCCAAGTGGGAGTTTATTAGTGATATGAGAGAAGTGTCCTAAGGCAATCGCCTTATGATTGTAAAACATTTATTTTAATAAATGATAATTCACTATTTGAGTATACATGCTTGTGTATTTGATTGGGATCTTAAACTCATCTACTGAATGTCCGCAATACAACTCACAGCATAAGAGAATTTGTGATGGGATCACAACTAGTGATTATCTCTAAATGTGCAAATGTGAAGTATTGAAAATATCCCTGGTCGATGAATTGATAAAAACGGACACTATTAATTCTGTTGAGACTAGCATGGGCTATTCTCTAATCAGCTGATTCTCACTGGCTGGTGACATTGGGATGTCCGGAGATAAACATGGATGCTAGTTAAGGGAACTAGTTCATTGGAGTGACTAGCTGTAAGACTTCATATGGAATCTATCTATAGAAAAGTCAATGAAGTTCTTACTGCGGCTTAAGTGCGATGTTCCTTTGACTTGCTGTGTTCAAGTCATCTTGGTCATGGAGACTTATTCATTAACATCTTAAGCAAGCATCTCCAAGGAGGTGTGGACCCAGGATGATTGGGTATAAGCCGAAGTGCCCGAAGATGTTTGAACAGCCTACAAAGGATTCACCACTCCTTGCGAGGAGATGTATACCCAGGCCTATCGTCGGATTGTTACTCAAAACCTCTGGCCAGAGTATATCATGTTCAGAGTGCAAGTCTCTTAAATACATGAGAGTAATTAGAAATCCAAAGGACGAGAAAGATACTACTTGGGCTAGGTGTGACGTAGTCAGTCTAGTGGGGACTGACACAAACAGACCATGTCCTGAACCAAGTGGGTATAAGATGGTGAAGGGAATGAGGCACGAATCATTAGAGCTGCTGAAGGGTTTCAGAATAATTTCTTCTGAGGTCAAACCGTTGATCTTTCGATTAATTGGAGATCATGATGTACTACTAGGTGCCACTCATGATCGTTCTATAATTAGTTGATTATAGACGGCCAACATAAATCGAAAGCCTATTTAGTCACACGCACTACGAGTAATCCGAGACATTTAAAACGAGTTGAAAATTAGATTTTCCGATCAAGAGAAATAAGTCGAATCTGAGTTAATCAGAGGCGCAATGGAAGCTAAAAATGGCTAAGTCTTTTGAAGGCTTTTTGGGCGGATTAAATGAGTTTAATTCGCGGTGGTTCGCTTTGTGATGGCCGGCCAAAGAGGGTGTCAAACCTCTTTGGTTTGGCCGGCCACAATAAAGGGAGGAAACCATTTTATTTGGTTTAATTAATAAAATAGATCTAGCTCGATTTATTTTATAAATTAAGGATAAATAAATTTGTATAAAGAAATTTATATAAATAAATTTATAGAAATTTATTACTTTTTATGAAAGTTAAAATAATCCATGAATTGGTTTATTTTAATTTTATAAAATCAATTATGAATTGATTTTTCTATAATAAGTAAGTTTATAAATTTCTTATAAAATTTATTTCATAATTTAAAGAGAAGAAGAATTTATTTTATTATTAATTAGTTATAATAAAACTAGGCATAACGGAATAAGTCATTAGAAATTTTATAAGATAAAATTCTTATAACTAATTCCGTTAAGAGGAGACTTGGCAAGGGAGAAGCAACTATATAAGGAACCAAAGGGAAGCCTTTAGTTTGCTAATTGAAATAGAGCTAACCTCTCCCTCTCTCTCTATTATTCTTCTCTTCCCTTTCTCTCTTTTCCCTTAGGGTCGGCGCCCTTCACCATCCCTAGGGCCGGCGCATACAAACCCTAGGGCCGGCGCACCTACATCCCAAGGGAGTTGCCGTGAGCTACCAAGAAGAAGGAGAAGCCAAACAAGAAGAAGAAGAAGCGGATCACAACTCCTCTCTTCCCGGAATTGAGATTCCGTTTCTTGTTGGTTAGTTTCCATCTTTCCTCTCTTGATCTTCTTTGTTGTGCTTTAGAGAATCTAGTAGTTCTCGTTGGCACAAAACTCGTGACTTTGCGAAGTCATCCCGAAGAGAACTCGGCGTGGACGCGAATAGAGGCGAAGCTTCCAAGGGACGCTACGGTTGGATCTCGTCCCTTACTTCGAGTTACGCGAGGTACTTAGTAAATTAGTTTACTTTTTCCGCAAAGTTTTAATTTATGATTATGTCTACACACCATAAGGTTGCATGCTAGATACGTGTTTGAAATAATTTAAGAAATTATTTTATGCTAATTCTTCCGCTACACGTAAAAATTTAAAATTTTACGAACCCGTATCCTTGTCGACATGCACCCGGTCCCAACAATGGTATCAGAGTCGGTTAGTGTTCAACCTAATCATATAATTGTTTTTTGGAAAACTTTGTCATGATCTCAATTTCGGAAAAAATTTTTAATTATGGAAACTTTCAAATTATAATAAATTTTAGAATTAGGAATTTCAAAGTTTGGAAATCCTCATGAAATTTCGCAAACGTTTGAAATTTTCTAGTTTCTGAAATTTTATAATAATTGTGAAAACTTCCCATCTTTGGAAACTTTCCAATTTTGGAAATTTTTCTATTTTAGAAATTTTTTAATTTTGGAAATGTGTAAGTTTCTTTTGTACCAGGAACTTATAATTATTCTGAAAACCTATTTTTGAAATCTCGCAATTTTGGGAACTTTCTTTTAAGAAAGTCTAGACAAATTCATGGACAGTTAATTGACAATTAAATTTGAATTGGTTTTTAAATTGATAACAAAATTCTTTATTTTGGATTGAGCCTCGGGGAGCTGTCCAATTTAAAGTTAGTTGTTGTAATTTAATTTCCCAATTTTAATTGAAATTGTCATGTTTGATTTGGATTGAGCCTCGGGGAGCCGTCCAATTGGATTTTAAACAAATTACTTTTCATTGGGTATCTGAGCCTCGGGGAGCCACCCTTAGAAAATGATTTGTTGTAATTAATTAAATCCATGAATAAAATATGTTTAAGAGGTGACGCTCTTACATATTGTTGTCTCCAAAATTAATTAGGAAAATGGTTTCCTATAGAGTTTCTTAAATGAGATTTTCATGAAAATAATATGTAGTTGAATTAAGGGATTTGTCTCTTAATTTAATAAGATTTGATATAGAGAAATCAAAGTCTTGAACATATTATTTCCGAAATTAATTATGACAATTTAGGAAATTGTTTCCCAAAACAATTCCTTTAATTAAGTATGAAATTGGAATTAGGAAATTCGGTTCCTAATTCAATTAATGAGACTTGATAACTTAAGTCACATACATACTTAATTAAGGAAATCGTTAGTCATAACATAATTCTATGTCATGAATGTGCTTAGAAAAGAAAGGATGAGACCCAAAACCCCTTACAAAATATTAAGGCCAACACCTTCCATTAATATGGTTAGAATCGGAGTTTTGTTTCTCGTTTGGGTTGATGGACACATCCATGCCCGACTTGAACCTCAACATGTTCAAACCATGGAATTGGTTTATGAATAATATAGTTGGAGTCAGAGGTCTATCCTTAGTTTTGGTTGTTGGACACATCCAAGCCTGACTAAACGATTGAATGAGCTCCAACCATATTAAAACTATTTCTTGATTAATGTGTCAGCCTTAAGCTTGGAGCATCGATTTGTTGTGCCACAGCCAAGGTCGATGCAAAGAGAGGTGCAGTTGGGTGCTATGTATAAAGTTGCATACTTGTTAATGAGTTAACAACCCAATGATTTATGCAAACATTCAATTAGTTGATAGTATAAAGTTGTTGGGGCCGGGTGCATGTCGACAAGGATACGGGTTCGTAAAATTTTAAATTTTTACGTGCAGCGGAAGAATTAGCATAAAATAATTTCCTAAATTATTTTAACCACGTATCTAGCATGCAACCTTATGGTGTGTTGACATGATCATAAATTAAAACTTTGCGGAAAGGTAAACTAATTTACCAAGTACCTCGCGTAACTCGAAGTAAGGGACGAGATCCAACCGTAGCGTCCCTTGGAAGCTTCGCCTCTATTCGCGTCCACACCGAGTTCTCTTCGGGATGACTTCGCAAAGTCACGAGTTTTGTGCTGACGAGAACTACTAGATTCTCTAAAGGCACAACAAGAAGAACAAGAGAAAAGATAGGAAACTAACCACCAAAGTAACGGAATCAATATTCCGAGAAGGAAGGAGATGAGATCCGCTTCTTCTTCTTCTTGGTTGGCTTCTCCTTCTTCTTGAAAGCTCACGGCAACCAACATGGGAGAGGGAGGCACCGGCCCAAGGGTTGGTGTGCGCCGGCCCTAGGGATGGTGAAGAGGGCGCCGGCCCTAATGGGGAAGAGAGAAGAGAAGAGAAGAGAGAGAGGGAGCTTCTCAATTATCAATTGATTGATTAGGAATAAAGGCTTCCCTTTGGTTCCTTATATAGTTGCTTCTCCCTTGCCAAGTCTCCTCTTAACGGAATTAACGGAATTAGTTATCATAAGAAATTTATCTTATAAATTCTCTTATGAATTATTTCGTTTAAACCAAGTTTTATTATAACCAACTTTATAATAAAACAAATTAGTTATCATAAGAAAATTTATCCTATAAATTCCCTTATGAATTATTCCGTTTAAACCAAGTTTTATTATAACCAATTTTATAATAAAACTAATTAGTTATCATAAGAAAATTTATCCTATAAATTCTCTTATGAATTTTATTATAACTAACTTTATAATAAAACTAATTAATCTTCTCTTTAAATTATGGAATAAATTTTATAAGAAATTTATAAACTTTCTTATTATGGAAAAATCAATTCATAATTGATTTTATAAAATTAAAATAAACCAATTCATGGATTATTTTAACTTCCATAATAAAAATAAATTTCTATAAATTTATTTATATAAATTTCTTTATACAAATTTATTTATCCATAATTTATAAAATAAATCGCGCTAGATCTATTTTATTAATTAAACCAAAATTAATTGGTTTTCTCCCCAATAGGTGGCCGGCCACTTCAAGGAGGTTTGGAACCCTCTTTAGCCGGCCAAACCAACCCGAATCATTCGCGAATTAAACTCATTTAATTTGCCCAATAAGCCTTCAAAAGACTTAGCCATTTTAGCTTCCATTGCGCCTCTGATAAATTCAGATTCGACTCATTTCTCTTGATCGGAAAATTCAATTTTCAACTCGTTTTAAATCCCTCAGATTACTCGTAGTGCGTGTGACTAAATAGGCTTTCGATTTATGTTGGTCGTCTATAATCAACTAATTATAGAACGATCATGAGTGACACCTAGTAGTACATCATGATCCCCAATTAATCGAAAGATCAACGGTTTGACCTCAGAAGAAATTATTCTGAAACCCTTCAGTAGCTCTAATGAATCGTGCCCCATTCCCTTCACCATCTTATACCCACTTGGTTCAGGACACGGTCTATTTGTGTCAGTCCCCACTAGGCTGACTACGTCACACCTAGCCCAAGTAGTGTCTTTCTCTTCCTTTGGATTTCTAGTTACTCTCATGTATTTTAGAGACTCGTACTCGAAACATGATCTACTCTGGCCAGAGGTTTTGAGTAACAATCCGACGATAGGCCTGAGTATACATCTCCTCGCAAGGAGTCGTGAATCCTTTGTAGGCTGTTCAAACATCTTCGAGCACTTGGGCTTATACCCAATCATCCTGGGTCCACACCTCCTTGGAGATGCTTGCTTAAGATGTTAAAGTATAAGTCTCCATGACCAAGATGACTTAAACACCGCAAGTCAAAGGAACATCGCACTTAAGCTGCAGTAAGAACATCATTGACATTTCTATAGATAGATTCCATATGAAGTCTTACAGCTAATCACTCCAATGAACTAGTTCCCTTAACTAGCACCCATGTTTATCTCCGGACATCCCAATGTCACCAGGCAGTGAGAATCAGCTGATTAGAGAATAACCCATGCTAGTCTCAACAGAATTGATAGTGTCCGTATTTATCAATTCATCGACTAGGGATATTTTCAATACTTCACATTTGCACATTTAGAGATAATCACTAGTTGTGATCCCATCACAAATTCTCTTATGCTGTGAGTTGTATTGCGGACATTCAGTAGATGAGTTTAAGATCCCAATCAAATACACAAGCATGTATACTCAAATAGTGAATTATCATTTATTAAAATAAATATTATACAATCATAAGGCGATTGCCTTAGGACACTTCTCTCATATCACTAACAAACTCCCACTTGGCCTAATTCCAATCGCTACGGTATCCAATACCACAGGCTCTAACATGACCCTCAAACTTGTTTTGAGGCAAGGCCTTAGTTAAAGGATCCACTAAATTCCTTTCAGTGGGAATTTTCTCAATTTGTATGTCATTCCTACTTATAATCTCTCTGATCAGATGATAGCGGCGAAGCACGTGTTTGGATCGCTGATGAGACCTTGGTTCCTTTGCTTGTGTAATAGCTCCATTGTTGTGGCAGTAAACCGGCACTGCATCATCAATGGTTGGAACCACGCCAAGTTCGGAGATGAACTTCTTGATCCAGACTGCTTCCTTTGCTACTTCCGAAGCTGCGATATATTCCGCTTCCGTGGTGGAATCCGCTATGGTGTCTTGTTTGGAACTTTTCCAACTTACTGCGCCTCCATTCAAAGTAAATACGTATCCAGACTGCGATTTGGAGTCATCCTTTTCTGTCTGGAAACTGGCATCTGTATACCCACGTATTACCATATCTCCTTCTCCATATATTAGGAACACATCCTTAGTTCTTCTTAAGTACTTAAGGATTGTCTTAACAGCCGCCCAATGATCCATTCCTGGATCCGACTGGTATCTGCTTATGACGCTCAAAGCATACGAAACATCGGGCCTAGTACACAACATAGCATACATGATAGATCCTATCGCGGATGCATAGGGAATCTTGTTCATGCAAATCCTCTCGTCTTCTGTGCGCGGACACATAGACTTTGAAAGGTTGATCCCATGCCTGATGGGAAGGTAACCTTTCTTGGATTCTGACATGCTAAACCTTTTTAGCACTCGGTCTATATATATAGACTGCGAAAGACCAAGCAACCTTTTTGATCTATCTCTATAGATTCTAATCCCAAGGATATTGGTTGCTTCTCCCAGGTCTTTCATGGAGAAAGTTTTGGACAACCAAATTTTAACTGTCTGTAAGACTGATATATCATTTCCTATAAGTAATATGTCATCGACATATAATACTAGGAATACGACTGCACTCCCACTAACCTTCTTGTACACACAAGGTTCGTCAGGATTTTGTGAGAAATCAAACTTTTTGATTGTCTCATCAAAACGGATGTTCCAGCTCCTAGATGCATGCTTCAGTCCATATATGGATCGTCGAAGCTTGCATACTTTGGTTTTATCAACCGATGTGAAACCTTCAAGTTGTATCATGTATACATCCTCAAGCAGGTTTCCGTTAAGGAAAGCTGTTTTCACATCCATTTGTCATATCTCATAATCATAATGAGCTGCTATGGCTAGGAGCATCCGAATGGATTTAAGCATAGCTACTGGCGAATAGGATTCGTCATAATCAATTCCTTGCTTCTGACGATATCATTTTGCAACTAATCTAGCCTTAAAGGTAACAACATTACCTTCCATGTCGGTTTTCTTCTTGAAAACCCACTTGCTCCTATGGGCTTAATCCGTTCAGGTGGGTTAACCAAGTCCCATACTTGGTTTTCGTACATGGAATCCATTTCCGACTTCATGGCCTCAAGCCATTTGTCCCTTTCTGAACTTTTCAGAACGTCTTCATAACTGATAGGTTCGTCATCGCTTATGAGTAACACGTCGTTCGATTCACTTACGAGAAATCTATATCTCTCTGGAATATTGCGTGTCCTATTAGATCTACGAAGAGATGATGTAGTCTTAGGTTCAACTGATAGCTCATCATTATGAGGTATTGGTTGTGGGTCTAGACTAGGTGTCTCTGTAATGTCTATTGGAGTTTCTTGAACTTCATCAAGTTTAATGCCACTCCCACTGTTTTCTTGTAAAAGAAATTCTTTTTCCAGAAATACAGCATGCCTTGAAACAAACACCTTTTGTTCCAAGGGATGATAGAATTGGTTACCCTTCGTTTCCTTAGGGTATGCAATAAATAGACATTTATCAGACTTAGAATCCAATTTGTCTGATACAATCCACTTCACATAAGCAGGACAACCCTATATCTTAAGGTGAGTTAAGTGGGGATTCTTACTATTCCATGTCTCATATGGAGTAGTAGAGACTACCTTGGTCGGGACTCTGTTTAGCAAGTAAACAGCTGTCTTAAGTGCATAGCCCCAAAAGGATTTTGGAAGAGTTGCATGATTCATCATCGACCTAACCATGTCCATCAAGGTTCGGTTGCGCTTCTCAGATACACCATTATGCTGTGGTGTATACGGCGAGGTCCATTGGGATAATATCCCATTGTCCCTAAGATAATCTTGAAACTCTTGACTTAATTATTCACCACCCCGATCGGATCGAAGTATTTTAATACTTTTGCCAAGCTGTTTCTCTACTTCATTTCTGAACTCTTTGAATTTCTCAAAGGCTTCAGATTTGTGTTTCATAATAAACATGTACCCGAATCGTGAGTGATCATCGATAAAGGTGATGAAGTAGCTATAGCCTCCTTGTGCAAGAGTTGACATTGGTCCACATACATCAGTATGTATTAGACCAAGCAATTCTCCCACTGGATTACCTTTTCTAGAAAAGGGTAATTTGGTCATCTTGCCTTTTAAGCATGATTCACATGTATCAAATGAACCGGGTTTAAATGATTCCAGAATTCCACATCGGTGTAATTCGGTCATGCGTTTCTTACTTACATGGCCAAGACGGCAATGCCAAGTGTAGGAGTCTATTCGATTTCTATTCGAGCACGTTTGTTGCTAACTTCGATATTGAAAACGTCACTGGATAAATCTAACGTGTAGATTCCATTGCACAAAGTTCCATTCCCATAAAGAACGCCATTTAAAGTTATGTAACAACAATTGTTACTAAAAGTTAAATGATAACCCTTTTCAATAAAACATGAAATAGATACATGTTTTTTATAAACGAAGGAACAAAATAACAATTATCCAATTCTAAGACACGTCCAGTCGAGAGCTTTAGCAAATATGTTCCGATGGCAACAGCAGCAATCTTTGCTCCATTTCCAACTCGCAGATTTGCTTCTCCTTTGACGAGTCTTCTTCTATTCCTTAGCCCCTGTATGTCATTACATATATGTGAGCTACACCCAGTATCAAGTACCCAGGTATTTGAGGAAATAGAGTGACATTCAATAACGAAGATACCTGAAGAGGATGGGGCATCGGATGCTTTATTCTTCATGGACTCAAGATAAATCTTGCAGTTTCTTCGCCAGTGACCCTCCTTGCCACAATGATGGCAAGTTCCTTTTGGTTTCTTTTCAGTATTTTTGGCCTTTTTCTTCTTTCCCTTATTCTGTTCTTTGGCCTTCCTCTTAGAACATTTCTTCAAGGAACCAACTAACAGTACCATCTTTTGATCCTGCTTCATAGAAGGCTCTACAGTCTTCAGCAGGTTAAGCAACTCAGGAAACTGGTCTGGAGTTGCATTCTCAGGAGGACGGTTGGGAAGTTGTTCTTCAAGGACATAAGCAAGCTTCTCTCCCTCGAGGACTATCCTCAGGTTTCGAAGCCAGTTCATGAAGTTTGGCCCAGTTAGTTTATTGGTGTCCAAAATGGAACGCAAATTCAGAGAAGTCATGATCGAGTGATTATCCTAGAAATACAAATTGAGCTTATGTGAGAAGAATGATTAAAGAATGTATCAACATACATTAATAAAATCCTATTTATTTTTCAAATTAAATAACCCTTTTTATCAATTCGGGAGATTGTAGGAACATCTCCAAATAGGTTGATGTCCAACCATAGGTAAGAACAACAATGGCTGTGGCCATCAAGTTATTCTTAGCTATGAAGGTAGGTAATTATACCGATTACATATCACATATATGTAACTATCACATTATGCTATCAACTAATTGAATGTTTGCATAAAACATTGGGTTGTTAACTCATTAACAAGTATGCAACTTTATACATAGCACCCAACTGCACCTCTCTTTGCATCGACCTTGGCTGTGGCACAACAAATCGATGCTCCAAGCTTAAGGCTGACCCATTAATCAAGAAATAGTTTTAATATGGTTGGAGCTCATTCAACCGTTTAGTCAGGCTTGGATGTGTCCAACATCCAAAACTAAGGATTGACCTCTGACTCCAACTATATTATCCATAAACTAATTCCATGGTTTGAACATGTTGAGGTTCAAACTGGGCATGGATGTGTCCATCAACCCAAACGAGAAACAAAACTCTGATTCTAAACATATTAATGGAAGGTGTTGGCCTTAATATTTTGTAAGGGGTTTTGGGTCTCATCCTTTCTTTTCTAAGCACAATCATGACATAGAATTATGTCATGACTAACGATTTCCTTAATAAAGTATGTATGTGACTTAATTTATCAAGTCTCATTATTGAATTAGGAACCGGATTTCCTAATTCTAATTTCATACTTTATTAAGGAATTGTTTTGGGAAACAATTTCCTAAATTGTCATAATCAATTTCGGAAATAATATGTTTTAAGACTTTGATTTCTCTAAATCAAATCTTATTAAATTAAGAGACAAATCCCTTAATTCAACCACATATTATTTTCATGAAAATCTCATTTAAGAAACTCTATAGGAAACCATTTTCCTAATTAATTTTGGAGACAACAATATGTAAGAGCATCACCTCTTAAACATATTTTATTCATGGATTTAATTAATTACAACAAATCGTTTTCTAAGGGTGGCACCCCGAGGCTCAGATACCCAAAGAAAAGTAATTTGTTGTAAATCCAATTGGACGGCTCCCCGAGGCTCAATCCAAATCAAACATGACAATTTCAATTAAAATTGGGAAATTAAATTACAACAACTAACTTTAAATTGGACGGCTCCCCGAGGCTCAATCCAAAATACAGAATTTTGTTGTCAATTTAAAAACCAATTCAAATTTAATTGTCAATTAACTGTCCATGAATTTGTCTTGACTTTCTTAAAAGAAAGTGCCCAAAATTGCGAGATTTCATAAATAGGTTTTCAGAATAATTGTAAGTTTGTGGTACACAGAAAACTTACATATTTCTAAAATTGGAAAATTTCTAAAATAGAAAAATTTCCAAAATTGGAAAGTTTCCAAAGATGGGAAGTTTTCACAATTATTATAAAATTTCAGAAACTAGAAAATTTCAAAAGTTTGAGAAATTTCATAAGGATTTCCAAACTTTGAAATTCCTAAATCTAAAATTTATTATAATTTGAAAGTTTCCATAATTGAAAAATTTTTCCAAAATTGAGATCATGACAAAGTTTTCCGCAAAACAATTATATGATTATGTCGAACACTAACCGGCTCTGATCCCACTGTTGGGGCCGGGTGCATGTCGACAAGGATACGGGTTCGTAAATTTTAAATTTTTACGTGCAGCGGAAGAATTAGCATAAAATAATTTCCTAAATTATTTTAACCACGTATCTAGCATCAACCTTATGGTGTGTTGACATGATCATAAATTAAAACTTTGCGGAAAGGTAAACTAATTTACCAAGTACCTCGCGTAACTCGAAGTAAGGGACGAGATCGAACCATAGCGCCCCTTGGAAGCTTCGCCTCTATTCGCGTCCACGCCGAGTTCTCTTTGGGATGACTTCGCAAAGTCACGAGTTTTGTGCCGACGAGAACTACTAGATTCTCTAAAGGCACAACTAGAAGAACAAGAGAAAAGATAGAAAACTAACCACCAAAGTAATGGAATCAATATTCCGAGAAGGAAGGAGATGAGATCCGCTTCTTCTTCTTCTTGGTTGGCTTCTCCTTCTTCTTGAAAGCTCACGGCAACCAACTTGGGAGAGGGAGGCGCCGGCCCTAGGGTTGGTGTGCGCCGGCCCTAGGGATGGTGAAGAGGGCGCCGGCCCTAATGGGGAAGAGAGAAGAGAGAGAGGGAGCTTCTCAATTATCAATTGATTGATTAGGAATAAAGGCTTCCCTTTGGTTCCTTATATAGTTGCTTCTCCCTTGCCAAGTCTCCTCTTAACGGAATTAACGGAATTAGTTATCATAAGAAATTTATCCTATAAATTCTCTTATGAATTATTCCGTTTAAACCAGGTTTTATTATAACCAACTTTATAATAAAACTAATTAGTTATCATAAGAAAATTTATCCTATAAATTCTCTTATGAATTATTCCGTTTAAACCAAGTTTTATTATAACCAATTTTATAATAAAACTAATTAGTTATCATAAGAAAATTTATCCTATAAATTCTCTTATGAATTTTATTATAACTAACTTTATAATAAAACTAATTAATCTTCTCTTTAAATTATGGAATAAATTTTATAAGAAATTTATAAACTTTCTTATTATGGAAAAATCAATTCATAATTGATTTTATAAAATTAAAATAAACCAATTCATGGATTATTTTGACTTCCATAAAAAGAATGAATTTCTATAAATTTATTTATATAAATTTCTTTATACAAATTTATTTATCCATAATTTATAAAATAAATCGCGCTAGATCTATTTTATTAATTAAACCAAAATTAATTGGTTTTCTCCCCAATAGGTGGACGGCCACTTCAAGGAGGTTTGGCACCCTCTTTGGCCGGCCAATCCAACCCGAACCGTTCGCGAATTAAACTCATTTAATTCGCCCAATAAGCCTTCAAATGTCTTAGCCATTTTAGCTTCCATTGCGCCTCTGATAAATTCAGATTCGACTCATTTCTCTTGATCAGAAAATTCAATTTTCAACTCTTTTTAAATCCCTCAGATTACTCGTAGTGCGTGTGACTAAATAGGCTTTCGATTTATGTTGGCCGTCTATAATCAACTAATTATAGAACGATCATGAGTGGCACCTAGTAGTACATCATGATCCCCAATTAATCGAACGATCAACGGTTTGACCTCAGAAGAAATTATTCTGAAACCCTTCAGCAACTCTAATGAATCGTGCCCCATTCCCTTCACCATCTTATACCCACTTGGTTCAGGACACGGTCTATTTGTGTCAGTCTCCACTAGGCTGACTACGTCACACCTAGCCCAAGTAGTGTCTTTCTCGTCCTTTGGATTTCTAGTTACTCTCATGTATTTTAGAGACTCGTACTCCAAACATGATCTACTCTGGCCAGAGGTTTTGAGTAACAATCCGATGATAGGCCTGGGTATACATCTCCTCGCAAGGAGTGCTGAATCCTTTGTAGGCTGTTCAAACATCTTCGGGCACTTGGGCTTATACCCAATCATCCTGGGTCCACACCTCCTTGGAGATGCTTGCTTAAGATGTTAAAGTATAAGTCTCCATGACCAAGATGACTTGAACACCGCAAGTCAAAGGAACATCGTACTTAAGCTGCAGTAAGAACTTCATTGACATTTCTATAGATAGATTCCATATGAAGTCTTACAGCTAGTCACTCCAATTAACTAGTTCCCTTAACTAGCACCCATGTTTATCTCCGGACATCCCAATGTCACCAGCCAGTGAGAATCAACTGATTAGAGAATAACCCATGCTAGTCTCAACAGAATTGATAGTGTCCGTATTTATCAATTCATCGACTAGGGATATTTTCAATACTTCACATTTGCACATTTAGAGATAATCACTAGTTGTGATCCCATCACAAATTCTCTTATGCTGTGAGTTGTATTGCGGACATTCAGTAGATGAGTTTAAGATCCCAATCAAATACACAAGCATGTATACTAAAATAGTGAATTATCATTTATTAAAATAAATTTTTTACAATCATAAGGCGATTGCCTTAGGACTTCTCTCATATCACTAACAAAAGTTATAGTTACATATATGTGATGTGTAATCGGTATAATTATCTACCTTCATAGCTAAGAAAAACTTGATAGCCACAGCCATGGTTGTTCTTATCTATAGTTGGATAT
The DNA here is from genome assembly GCA_024364735.1 of Boesenbergia rotunda. Lineage (NCBI taxonomy): Eukaryota > Viridiplantae > Streptophyta > Magnoliopsida > Zingiberales > Zingiberaceae > Boesenbergia > Boesenbergia rotunda. The sequence continues at coordinate 16,227 of JAGFNQ010008251.1, forward strand.
CAACCTATTTGGAGATGCTCCTACAATCTCCCGAATTGATAAAAAGGGTTATTCAATTTGATAAATAAATAGGATTTTTAATTAATGTATATTGATACATTCTTTATCATTCTTCTCACATAATCTCAATTTGTATTTCTAGGTTAATCACTCGATCATGTCTTCTCTGAATTTGCGTTCCATTTTGGACACTAATAGACTAACTGGGCCAAACTTCATGGACTGGCTTCGAAACCTGAGGATAGTCCTCAAGTCAGAGAAGATTGCTTATGTCCTTGAAGATCAACTTCCTAACCAACCTCCTGAAGGTGCAACTCCAGACCAGCTAGTGGCCTATCAGAAACATGTGATCGATTCTGAACTTGCGAGTTGCATCATGCTAGCCTCTATGATACCTGAGCTGCAAAAGCAGCATGAGCATATGGATGCTTATACCATCATCTTCCATCGTCATGAGTTGTTTGAAGAGCAGGCGAGATCCGAAAGGTTCAATGTCTCCAGACTCCCCTTCACCACTAAGATGCAGGAAGGCACTTCTGCCTCGCAGTTTGTGCTAAAGATGTTGGGGGTACATTGAGCGACTGAACACACACGATTTTGCAATGGATCATGAACTAAGTATTGACTTAACTCTGAGTTGTTTGGCCAAATGTTATTCACAATTTGTGATGAACTATCGGATGAACAAACTAGAGACCACCATTACCGAGTTGCTCAACCTGCTGAAGACTGTGGAGCCTTCTGTAAAGCCAGATCAAAAGGCGGTACTGTTAGTTGGTTCCTCGAAGAATGGTTCTAAAAGGAAGGCCAAAGAACAGAATAAAGGAAAGAAGAAAAAGGCTAAATAGACTGAAAAGAAACCAAAAGGAACTTGCCATCATTGTGGCAAGGAGGGTCACTGGCGAAGAAACAACAAGATTTATCTTGAGTCCATGAAGAATAAGCCATCCGATGCCCCATCCTCTTCAGGTATCTTCGTTATTGAATGTCACTCTATTTCCTCAAATACCTGGGTACTTGATACTGGGTGTAGCTCACATATATGTAATGACATACAGGGGCTAAGGAATAGAAGAAGACTCGTCAAGGGAGAAGCGAATTTGCGAGTTGGAAATGGAGCAAAGATTGCTGCTGTTGCCATCGGAACATATTTGCTAAAGCTCCCCACTGGACATATCTTAGAATTGGATAATTGTTATTTTGTTCCTTCGTTAATAAAGAACATTGTATCTATTTCATGTTTGAATGAAAAGGGTTATCATTTAACTTTTAGTAACAATTGTTGTTACATAACTTTAAATGGCGTTCTTTATGGGAATGGAACTTTGTGCAATGGCATCTACACGTTAGATTTATCCAGTGACGTTTTCAATATCGAAGTTAGCAACAAATGTGCTCGAATAGATAATCGAATAGACTCCTACACTTGGCATTGTCGTCTTGGCCATGTAAGTAAGAAACGCATGACCGAATTACACCGATGTGGAATTTTGGAATCATTTGAACCCGGTTCATTTGATACATGCGAATCATATTAAAAGGCAAGATGACTAAATTACCCTTTTTGGAAAAGGTAATCCAGTGGGAGAATTGCTTGGTCTAATACATACTGATGTATGTGGACCAATGTCAACTCTTGCACAAGGAGGCTATAGCTACTTCATCACCTTTATCGATGATCACTCACGATTCGGGTACGTGTTCTTGATGAAACACAAATCTGAAGCCTTTGAGAAATTCAAAGAGTTCAGAAATGAAGTAGAGAAACAGCTTGGCAAAAGTATTAAAATACTTCGATCCGATCGGGGTGGTGAATACTTAAGTCAAGAGTTTCAAGATTATCTTAGGGACAATGGGATATTGTCCCAATGGACTCCGCCGTATACACCACAGCATAATGGTGTATCTGAGAGGCGCAACCGAACCTTGATGGACATGGTTAGGTCAATGATGAATCATGCAACTCTTCCAAAATCCTTTTGGGGCTATGCACTTAAGACAGCTGTTTACTTGCTAAACAGAGTCCCGACCAAGGTAGTCTCTACTACTCCATATGAGACATGGAATAGTAAGAAACCCCACTTAACTCACCTTAAGATATGGGGTTGTCCTGCTTATGTGAAGCGGATTGTATCAGACAAATTGGATGCTAAGTCTGATAAATGTCTATTTATTGGATACCCTAAGGAAACGAAGGGTTACCAATTCTATCATCCCTTGGAACAAAAGGTGTTTGTTTCAAGGCATGCTGTATTTCTGGAAAAAGAATTTCTTTTACAAGAAAACAGTGGGAGTGGCATTGAACTTGATGAAGTTCAAGAAACTCCAATAGACATTACAGAGACACCTAGTCTAGACCCACAACCAATACCTCATAATGATGAGCTATCAGTTGAACCTAAAACTACACCACCTCTTCGTAGATCTGATAGGACACGCAATATTCCAGAGAGATACGATTTCTCGTAAGTGAATCGAACGACGTGTTACTATAAGCGATGAGAACCTATCAGTTATGAAGATGTTCTGAAAAGTTCAGAAAGGGACAAATGGCTTGAGGCCATGAAGTCGGAAATGGATTCCATGTACGAAAACCAAGTATGGGACTTGGTTAACCCACCTGAAGGGATTAAGCCCATAGGGTGCAAGTGGGTTTTCAAGAAGAAAACCGACATGGAAGGTAATGTTGTTACCTTTAAGGCTAGATTAGTGGCAAAAGGATATCGTCAGAAGCAAGGAATTGATTATGACGAAACCTATTCGCCAGTAGCTATGCTTAAATCCATTCGGATGCTCCTAGCCATAGCAGCTCATTATGATTATGAGATATGGCAAATGGATGTGAAAACAGCTTTCCTTAACGGAAACCTGCTTGAGGATGTATACATGATACAACCTGAAGGTTTCACATCGGTTGATAAAACCAAAGTATGCAAGCTTCGACGATCCATATATGGACTGAAGCAAGCATCTAGGAGCTGGAACATCCGTTTTGATGAGACAATCAAAGAGTTTGATTTCTCACAAAATCCTGACGAACCTTGTGTGTACAAGAAGGTTAGTGGGAGTGCAGTCGTATTCCTAGTATTATATGTCGATGACATTTACTTATAGGAAACGATATATCAGTCTTACAGACAGTTAAAATTTGGTTGTCCAAAACTTTCTCCATGAAAGACCTGGGAGAAGCAACCTATATCCTTGGGATTAGAATCTATAGAGATAGATCAAAACGGTTGCTTGGTCTTTCGCAGTCTACATATATAGACCGAGTGCTAAAAAGGTTTAGCATGTCGGAATCCAAGAAAGGTTACCTTCCCATCAGGCATGGGATCAACCTTTCAAAGTCTATGTGTCCGCGCACAGAAGACGAGAGGATTTGCATGAATAAGATTCCTATGCATCCGCGATAGGATCTATCATGTATGCTATGTTATGTACTAGGCCCGATGTATCGTATGCTTTGAGCGTCACAAGCAGATACCAGTCGGATCCAGGAATGGATCATTGGGCGGCTGTTAAGACAATCCTTAAGTACTTAAGAAGAACTAAGGATGTGTTCCTAATATATGGAGAAGGAGATATGGTAATACGTGGGTATACAGATGCCAGTTTCCAGACAGATAAGGATGACTCCAAATCTCAGTCTGGATACGTATTTACTTTGAATGGAGGCGCAATAAGTTGGAAAAGTTCCAAACAAGACACCGTAGCGGATTCTACCACGGAAGCGGAATATATCGCAGCTTCGGAAGCAGCAAAGGAAGCAGTCTGGATCAAGAAGTTCGTCTCCGAACTTGGCGTGGTTCCAACCATTGATGAAGCAGTGCCGGTTTACTGCGACAACAATGGAGCTATTGCACAAGCAAAGGAACCAAGGTCTCATCAGCGATCCAAACACGTGCTTCGCCGCTATCATCTGATCAGAGAGATTATAAGTAGGAATGATATACAAATTGAGAAAATTCCCACTGAAAGGAATTTAGCGGATCCTTTAACTAAGGCCTTGCCTCAGAGCAAGTTTGAGGGTCATGTTAGAGCCTGTGGTATTGGATACCGTAGCGATTGGCATTAGGCCAAGTGGGAGTTTGTTAGTGATATGAGAGAAGTGTCCTAAGGCAATCGCCTTATGATTGTAAACATTTATTTTAATAAATGATAATTCACTATTTGAGTATACATGATTGTGTATTTGATTGGGATCTTAAACTCATCTACTGAATGTCCGCAATACAACTCACAGCATAAGAGAATTTGTGATGGGATCACAACTAGTGATTATCTCTAAATGTGCAAATGTGAAGTATTGAAAATATCCCTAGTCGATGAATTGATAAAAACGGACACTATCAATTCTGTTGAGACTAGCATGGGTTATTCTCTAATCAGCTGATTCTCACTGGCTGGTGACATTGGGATGTCCGGAGATAAACATGGATGCTAGTTAAGGGAACTAGTTCATTGGAGTGATAGCTGTAAGACTTCATATGGATCTATCTATAGAAATGTCAATGAAGTTCTTACTGCGGCTTAAGTGCGATGTTCCTTTGACTTGCGGTGTTCAAGTCATCTTGGTCATGGAGACTTATACTTTAACATCTTAAGCAAGCATCTCCAAGGAGGTGTGGACCCAGGATGATTGGGTATAAGCCGAAGTGCCCGAAGATGTTTGAACAGCCTACAAAGGATTCACCACTCCTTGCGAGGAGATGTTGTTAGTGAGAGCCCTAGAGCCAATCATATGATGATTACTTTTTG